>CM034532.1:19537895-19590395 GCA_020002185.1 Paraescarpia echinospica
TAGTAGGTGGGAGCCTCGTGACATGGTAGTCCTCTCCTTCTCTGATCAGCTGGTGTCCACCATAGTACTTGTTGGGCAGGTCTAGTAGGTGGGAGCCTCGTGACATGGCAGTCCTGTCCTTCTCTGATCAGCTGGTGTCCACCATAGTACTTATTGGGCAGGTCTAGTAGGTGGGAGCCTCGTGACATGGTAGTCCTCTCCTTCTCTGATCAGCTGGTGTCCACCATAGTACTTGTTGGGCAGGTCTAGTAGGTGGGAGCCTCGTGACATGGCAGTCCTGTCCTTCTCTGATCAGCTGGTGTCCACCATAGTACTTATTGGGCAGGTCTAGTAGGTGGGAGCCTCGTGACATGGTAGTCCTCTCCTTCTCTGACCAGCTGGTGTCCACCATAGTACTTGTTTGGCAGGTCTAGTAGGTGGGAGCCTCGTGACATGGTAGTCCTCTCCTTCTCTGACCAGCTGGTGTCCACCATAGTACTTGTTTGGCAGGTCTAGTAGGTGGGAGCCTCGTGACATGGCAGTCCTCTCCTTCTCTGACCAGCTGGTGTCCACCATAGTACTTGTTGGGCAGGTCTAGTAGGTGGGAGCCTCGTGACATGGTAGTCCTCTCCTTCTCTGACCAGCTGGTGTCCACCATAGTACTTGTTTGGCAGGTCTAGTAGGTGGGAGCCTCGTGACATGGTAGTCCTCTCCTTCTCTGACCAGCTGGTGTCCACCATAGTACTTGTTTGGCAGGTCTAGTAGGTGGGAGCCTCGTGACATGGCAGTCCTCTCCTTCTCTGACCAGCTGGTGGCCACCACAGTACTTGTTGGGCAGGTCTAGTAGGTGGGAGCCTCGTGACATGGTAGTCCTCTCCTTCTCTGACCAGCTGGTGTCCACCATAGTACTTGTTTGGCAGGTCTAGTAGGTGGGAGCCTCGTGACATGGTAGTCCTCTCCTTCTCTGACCAGCTGGTGTCCACCATAGTACTTGTTTGGCAGGTCTAGTAGGTGGGAGCCTCGTGACATGGTAGTCCTCTCCTTCTCTGACCAGCTGGTGTCCACCATAGTACTTGTTGGGCAGGTCTAGTAGGTGGGAGCCTCGTGACATGGCAGTCTTCTCCTTCTTTGACCAGCTGGTATCCACCATAGTACTTGTTTGGCAGGTCTAGTAGGTGGGGGCCTCGTGACATGGCAGTCCTCTCCTTCTCTGACCAGCTGGTATCCACCATAGTACTTGTTGGGCAGATCTAGTAGGTGGGAGCCTCGTGACATGGCAGTCCTCTCCTTCTCTGACCAGCTGGTATCCACCATAGTACTTGTTGGGCAGATCTAGTAGGTGGGAGCCTCGTGACATGGTAGTCCTCTCCTTCTCTGATCAGCTTACATTTTTAATTGAATGTCCAAGTTATTGCCCGAATACGACGTAAACAAATGTATTGCCGCATGACGCATAATCATAATCCGTTGTGGCCGAGTTAATTCGTACTGGCCGAGTTAATTCGTACTGGCCGAGTTAATTCGTACTGGCCGAGTTCATTCGTACTGGCCGAGTTCACCCAGAACGAAAGCAACGTGGAACGATAATAAATATTAAGTATTTTATCTTACTGTGCGTGTGCGTGTGTGTGTATACGTGTGTGTGTGTGTGTGTGTGTGTGTGTGTGTGTGTGTGTGTGTGTGTGTGTATGTGGGCGTGTCGGAAGCAGGAGTCATGATGGTGAAGGTTATGCGAGAGAACATGACGAAAGTGTAGTTGTTGGCACTGAGACGGCGGCTGACTTTCAACTTGGTTTACCGCGGAGTTGACGTCCGGGCAGGAATGCGTGGAGAAATGTAGAGGGAGTCATGTGAGACAGTACTGGGGAGCAGCAGCAACAGACTGAGACTAGACATGTGATAACAAATGAGCCCGGTGTATTACAGGAGCATAAGGGTGGTCATTAGAAGGGTGGATGTCATGGGGTGGGGGCAGATACATGAATTGAGTCAAGTTGTTGTTGAGTTGTTGGCAGACTGCCAAGAGAACAGAGGCGGCGAAAGAGCGAGACCGCCGGGAAAGGGGAGATCACAGTGAAAATGGAAATGTTGCATTAAGTTTGATACAAGAAAGGAGGAAGAAAACGAGGAGTTACCGGAGAAAACGGCTGTCATGTGACACACCCGTAACATTATATTCCCGATGAAGACCGCGCGAAGTGGTCGAAAAATACGAAATATACATATACACATTTATATAACAAGGATGCTTAAAATGAACCTTCCTCCGCAAACCCTGCTTACGGACGTGAGTCTGACTATGCCAAATACATACTATTCTTACCATCCACAAGACGTGTCAATATCCACGTTTTCTGGAGTTATTGTTTTAAGGGCATGGTTGCAAAATAACCATAATAATGTGTGAATATAACGTCCGGCGAAATAGATAGTGTGAGTAATAATATAATTTCAGAAAAAAAAATATTGTTTATTAAGTAACACAAGATATTCTAGATGAGAGAGAGAGAGAGAGAGAGAGAGAGAGAGAGAGAGAGAGAGAGAGAGAGAGAGAGAGAGAGAGAGAGAGAGAGAGAGAGAGAGAGAGAGAGAGAGAGAGAGAGAGAGAGAGAGAGAATGAGGAGGAGGAAACAGAGACAGACAAAGAGGAACAACAAGAAAACAAATTTCATTGTTTAAATAAAACTTGTCCAAGTGTTCCATATACTAATATTAGTATGTACAATTAATTAAAAAACATTACTACAATCCAAAACCCACAAACATGCAACATTTAAAAACCAGACAAATATGATGAAACATCTGATAATAT
Source organism: Paraescarpia echinospica (assembly GCA_020002185.1). Classification (NCBI taxonomy): domain Eukaryota; kingdom Metazoa; phylum Annelida; class Polychaeta; order Sabellida; family Siboglinidae; genus Paraescarpia; species Paraescarpia echinospica. The sequence continues at coordinate 19,540,687 of CM034532.1, forward strand.
AATTGATGTGCCCTCCCTCACTCTGATGTATTTGTCAATTGTATTTTAAACATATACGTGTACACGCAGCTAGCAATTACACAATTAACAACTAACGTCTTCCGTTCACAATCCTCTGTGTATCACCATTTTCGTAGCTATTCAATATGTTGCACATGTCTATTTGTTCTAGTCTTAATCTCCCTTGTCTCTCGGATTGCTGAACCAGATTCCTTTAGATCTTAGGTCTTCAAGCCTTCGGGTGCGTTTGTTGGCGTGAACCACGATTGAACCTCGTGTATACGTTACCACCGTCGCCTTAATCCGCGGCGTTTGACGCTGACAGTGTCGACGGACCGGCGGGACGACCACATCCAGTCTGCCTTCGTGTGTCCTTTGGGTTCAGTCGTCGGCCATCACGACGTACTTCTGTTCGAGCTCGTCGATGACGCCTCGGGCCTGTCACGCCAAACAGCCTACACGTTAGATAACCGATTTGTATATGAGTAGGCTACATGTATCTTATACTGAAACGCCATAAGCAGCAGATCGAGGTTTATGTCGTACAGAGCGCGCATGTACAATCATACAATAATGATCATCAGGGGTTTGTTTGGAACGTCAGTGGGTGCGTATGCGTGTGTGTGTGTATGTGTGTGTGTGTGTGTGTGTGTGTGTGTGTGTGTGTATGTGTGTGTGTATGTGTGTGTGCGTGTGTGTGTGTGCGTGTGTGCGTGCGTGAGTGTATGCGTGTGTTTATGTGTGTGTGTGTATATATGTGTATGTGTTTGTGCTTGTTTTGTGTTTGTGTGTGTGTTTGTTTGTATGTATATATATATATATATATATATACATGCATGCATACATACATACATACATACATACATACATACATACATACATACATACATACATACATACGTACATACGTACATATGTACATACGTACATATGTACGTACATACATACGTACGTACGTACGTACGTACATAAATACGTACGTACATATATACGTACATACACACATACATACTGTACATACATACATACATATATATATATACATACATACATACATACATACATACATACATACATATATACATACATACATATATACATACATACATACATACATACATACATACATACATACGCTTAAGCGTTCGCAGTGAAAGAATTAAAGTTAAAAGTTGACACCTTTACGTACATTAAGGCGGCACCATGTCATTGGTATCATTAAAAATCACATTTATCTTGGACACGCCGGCAAATGAGACTCATTCCGATGTTGAGAGTCACGTGATATGGTAAACAACTTACCCAGACATAAAAGGTGGCAGCTCCTGCGCTCACGGCCTGTACTTCAGCAAACCTAAACTCTTGCAAAATCTCTTTACTTCTTGGTTTGGTGTCCGGGCGAACCTTGGTCAAGTCGAAGTTCAATAACTTCCGGTTTAAACCATTGCCACTGGTTTGGCAGCAGAAAGCCCGGCACTTTCTCCAGTCCTTGCAATTGATCAACAAATAGCAAGATAAATAATGGTGTGCCAATGGAATTCGTTAATAACGAATAACCACGTTGAATTTACTGTCATAACAGTGTCCATTAATCGCGTTTTTTAAAGCTAAGGCGGGTAAGTGCACTGAGATAACTAGATTCTACTTAATTCTTGCCTTCCAATGACACATTGCCATGTATTATCAGGATAATTGCCAAGTATTATTAGGGGCCATAATATTAGTCAAGCATTCAGCAGGACATGAGGTCTGTGTCGCTATACTCTGTCAAGAATGTAACATCATTGGCGCCGGAACGACATTAGTATTGGGTGGCTGAAGATATAAGGACATGAGGAAATATTTAGCAAAGGTAGACTGGAATAACACACTGAAGAATAAGACGGCAACAGAATGATGGAATATCTTAAAGAGTGAAATTGAGTGCATCGTCGATAAATTAATTATTCCCTTGAACAAACAAGGGAAACGGTTCAAAATGAAACACTAATCGAAAAGCCATTAGAAAAAATAAGTACAAACAAATGATGTGGAAGTCATATAGATGTACTGGAAATGTTGAAGACTACAACATTTATAAAGAAGCACTAAACCAAGCCACAGCTGAAATTATAAATTAAAAGAGAAGCTATGAACAAAAATTAACCTGTAATATAAAACATGACAGCAAGAGTTTTTATGCGTATGTTCTAAGAAAACAGAAAGTTCAGGATAAGGTCGGTCCTGTAGAAAAAAGGGCTGGAAATATAATATAAGAGGGATTCTTAATGGCATGAAATCTGAATGGGTATTTTAGTTCGGTGTTTACCAGAGAAGATACTAGTTCACTGCTACGTTAAAGGGGACAGAATCAGACTACTTAGGACAGTCAATTGTAACCCCAGAAATGGTATCTAAGAAAATAAGGGCTATGAAGGATAATAACTCACCTGGAGTGGATGGGATTCCACCCAAACTACTACTGGAAACTGTAGAAAAAATTAGCATACCGCTTGCAGTTTTCAATGTGTTATTAGAAGAAGGAGTGGTTCCTTTAGAATGGAAAGAAGTATACCGTTTTATAAAAAAAAAGTTCGAGAAACAAGTCAGAGAACTATAGACCAGTGAGTATAACATCGGTGATTTGAAAATTATTAGAAAGACAAGTTAAAGATCACATGGTGGAATTTCTTGTTAAACATAACTTGATAAACACATCTCAACATGGGTTTCTAAAAGCGAGGTCATGCTTGACAAATATGTTATGTTTTTGGAAGATATCACTAATTGGGTAGACGAGGGATCACCAGTAGATATCATCTAATTAGATTTTCAAAAAGCTTTCGACAAAGTGCCACATGAAAGATTACTGCTTGAACTAAAAGCCCATGGCGTAGGAAATGGTATAATAAACTGGATAGAAAAATGGCTGATTGACAGAAGACAACGGGTAGTTGTTGATGGGAGGCTTCAAATTGTAAATCAGTTTTGAGTGGGGTACCACAGGGATCAATACTGGGACTTATATTATTCTTAATGTACGCCAACGATTTGGACGATGATATAACAAGCAAGGTGTTGAAATTTGCGGATGATACAAAAGTGTTTAGAAGGATTAAAAGTGATGGAGATGGACAGCGTTTACAAGATAAACTTGACAGGTTGATCAAATGGTCTGAAAAATGGCAAATATTGCTCAATTTTGGGAAATGTAATTGCCTCCACACAGGACATGGGAACGAAGATGTAGAGCACTACGGTACTACGATAAAAGAAAAGGACTTATGGTTAACCATTAGTGCTGATATGAAGGTTTCAGAGCAGTGCGGAATTGCAGCTTCAAAGAGAAATCAAACACTTGGATTAATTAACGAAATATAGCGTATAAGGAAAAATAACTAATACTACCGCTGTACAAAACAATAGTCAGGCCTCATTAAGAATACTGTATACAAGCGTGGAGGCCATATCGCAGGAAGGACATAGATATGCTAGAAAGAATACAGAGGAGAGCGACTAAAATGATACCAAAACTGAGGGATCTTAGTTATGAAAAACGCCTAATAGAATGTGGTCAACACCAGAGACCAGGAGATTGAGATGAGATTAGATAGGAGTTTTTACAATATTGAATGGTTATGAAAATATTGATACAAATATTTTTCTCAGTTAAGAAAGATAGAAAGACTAGAGGACATGAAGTTACATTAGTAAATGAGCAGTGTAGATTATATATAAGAAAATTCTCATTTTCACAAAGGACTATGAATGAATGGAACAGACTATTTGCTGATTGTGTTGGTGCTAGTAGCGTGAATATCGACAAAAATCGAAACATACCTCAGAAGGGCGGGATACAAGTAGATAAAAGGGTTGGACTCTCGATAAGCCAAAGGGCTTCCTTGTCCACCTGCCATCTGGAGTTAATTCTCTGGGTGGAAATCTTGTTAAATCTTGTTAAAGACGGGGTGGGGTAATCGTTTCTCTAGCATCCCCACCAAAAATATAAGTGGGTTCAGCCCCAAGCCCCTCCCCGGTTCCGGCGCCTATGCATATATTTACCGACGTGTTTCTCTCGCTCTCTCCCAGCAGCATCAGCGCAGCCTGTATGACCCGGTGCACGATCCTAGGAGGATGATCATAGCTGCGGATCTCGGATATCGTCGTCTTGCCAAAGTCGAGGATGGCTTTCTTGGGTTGTGCGACACGTTCCTGTCGTGCGATGATGTTCTTAGCGGCGATCACTTCGTGCCGCATCTTGCTACTGATACCGAGACTCTCTATCTCATTGATCGCTCCCGAGATGGTAGCACTATCGCCCGTTTCCTTCGCTTTCTTCAGTTCTGTAATCGAAGCAGATGTTCTGTAACTAATTAGTTTCATAAGAGTGTGATGGTTAATTACGATAGTCAGATGAGGTCTAATATAACGCCTAAAATAACGCCTTATTAACTTTCCTCACTAGCCACTTCAAATAAGTTAGGGATAGTGTCGGCATGACGTTATTAAATACGCAATCGGCGTTAGTGCAATACATGTTTGCAGGCAAGGTACACATACAAGTCTTTTACAATATGTGTCCATGATTGACTGCGTCTCACTTCTCCGACTCTCGTTTGCCTTCGTGAGGTCGTTTAAAAGAAAGTCAAGTCCAGAGCCCAAATTGGTAATGTTCATTTGGGAATTAAACCAAAATAGTGATGTTCTATGAGGGAATTTTGTGATTCCAAATGTCCAATACGTATTTTCGTATAATAGTTATTAATGTTTATATAGTATGTATGTTTCGACTTCTCCGACTCTCACTCGCCTTCGTGAGATCGTTTAGAAGAAAGTCTAGAAAGTGGGGATTTTTGTGAGCCTCAAGGGGGAGGTGTAAATTAAGATTTATGGAGAGCGTCAAAGTAGGGTTTATTGGCTAGTCTCGAAGTTTCTGGAGAGCGTCAAGATGTTTTGGCAAGTCCCGGAGGGGATGCACATCACGGTGGAGAGCTTCAGGTCCCACTCCCCAGTATTCACCACGGCGCCAGTGTACTGGTTGTGAGTGGCAAACTTGCCGCAACTCCACAGGTCTAACCCATAGGCCTACTCCATAGGCCTACTCCATGAGCCTACTCCAAAGGCCTACTCCATAGGCCTACTCCATAGGCCTATTCCTATCTACAAAAAGACGCTTTCAACAACAGTTTGTTCAGTATAAGAATGATGTGACTTGTTTCGAAATGCCCTGTTAATGTGCTGTTACATGTGCTGGTATATGTGCTGTTATATGTGTTGTTACTTGTGCTGGTATATGTTCTGGTATCTGTGCTGTTATATGTGCTGTTACTTGTGCTGGTATATGTCCTGGTATATGTGCTGTTATATGTGCTGTTACTTGTGCTGGTATATGTCCTGGTATCTGTGCTGTTATATGTGCTGTTACTTGTGCTGGTATATGTCCTGGTATCCGTGCTGTTATATGTGCTGTTACTTGTGCTGGTATATGTTCAGGTATCTGTGCTGTTATATGTGCTGTTACTTGTGCTGGTATATGTCCTGGTATCTGTGCTGTTATATGTGCTCTTACTTATGCTGGTATATGTGCTGTTACATGTGCTGTTATATATGCTGTTATATGTCCTGTTATATGTGACGTTACATGTGCTGGTATATATGCTGCTATATGTGCTGTTACTTGTGCTGGTATACGTGCTGGTATCTGTGCTGTTACATGTGCTGGTATATGTGCTGGTATCTGTGCTGTTACATGTGCTGTTATATGTGCTGTTACATGTGTTGGTATATGTGCTGTTCTATATGCTAGTATATGTGCTGTTATATGTGCTGTTATATATGCTGGTACATGTGCTGGTATATGTGATGTTACATGTGCTGGTATGTGTGCTGTTATATGTGCTGGTACATGTGCTGGTATATGTGCTGTTATATGTGCTGTTAATTGTGCTGGTATATGTCCTGGTATATGTGCTGTTATATGTGCTGTTACTTGTGCTGGTATATGTCCTGGTATCTGTGCTGTTATATGTGCTGTTACTTGTGCTGGTATATGTCCTGGTATCTGTGCTGTTATATGTGCTGTTACTTGTGCTGATATATGTCCTGGTATCTGTGCTGTTATATGTGCTGTTACTTGTGCTGGTATATGTGCTGTTACATGTGCTGTTATATATGCTGTTATATGTGCTGTTATATGTGATGTTACATGTGTTGGTATATGTGCTGTTATATGTGCTGTGACTTGTGCTGGTATATGTGCTGGTATCTGTGCTGGTATCTGTGCTGTTACATGTGCTGTTATAGGTGCTGTTACATGTGTTGGTATATGTGCTGTTATATATGCTAGTATATGTGCTGTTATATGTGCTGTTATATATGCTGGTACATGTGCTGTTATATGTGCTGTTACTTGTGCTGGTATATGTGCTGTTACATGTGCTGTTATATATGCTGTTATATGTCCTGTTATATGTGATGTTACATGTGTTGGTATATGTGCTGTTATATGTGATGTTACTTGTGCTGGTATATGTGCTGTTACATGTGCTGTTATATATGCTGTTATATGTCCTGTTATATGTGATGTTACATGTGTTGGTATCTGTGCTGGTATCTGTGCTGTTACTTGTGCTGGTATATGTTCTGTTACATGTGTTGTTATATATGCTGTTATATGTCCTGTTATATGTGATGTTACATGTGTTGGTATATGTGCTGTTATATGTGCTGTTACTTGTGCTGGTATATATGCTGGTATCTGTGCTGTTACATGTGCTGTTATAGGTGCTGTTACATGTGTTGGTATATGTGCTGTTATATATGCTAGTGTATGTGCTGTTATATGTGCTGTTATATATGCTGGTACATGTGCTGGTATATGTGATGTTACACGTGCTGGTATATGTGCTGTTATATGTGATGTTACATGTGCTGGTATATGTGCTGGAATATGTGCTGTTAAATGTGCTGTTACATTTGCTGTTACATGTGCCTGTATACATGTATGTGCTGTTACATGTGCTGTTACATGTGCTTTTATATGTGCTGTTATATGTGTTGTTACATGTGCTGGTATATGTGCTGTTACATGTGCTATTACATGTGCTGGTATATGTGCTGTTATATGTGCTGTTACATTTGCTGTTACATGTGCCTGTATACATGTATGTGCTGTTACATGTGCTGTTACATGTGCTTTTATATGTGCTGTTATATGTGCTGTTACATGTGCTGGTATATGTGCTGTTACATGTGCTATTACATGCAATGGTATATGTGCTGTTACATGTGCTGGTATATATTGATTTTGTGTGAGGCAGCGATGCAGTATTGATAGTAGTAAAGGTGCAAATAGTAGCGCCCTCTGGTAGATAGGCCTGGAGTTTCCCTAGTGATCAAGCTGAGACCAACGCGGAGGAATATGTAAAGGAGTGATAGGGGCTATATAGGCCAGCCACAAAGGAAATTCAGGCTCACTCTCTGGTTTGGTTTGATTCAGTGTATACTATTGGCACGCCAATCACCAAAATGCTGTGTTCTGTTTTTATGTCGATTTAGTTATATTTAGTATCTTTGTTTTGCCCACCCTCCTCCCTATATCACTTTACTTGTTGGTTCAGAAACTTTTTAATTGGCGCTTTCACTATAAGGGCGGAGTGACCCCCCGGTTACCGTTACGGTGGTAGTGGTAAATATAGTGCAGTCATGTAGGGCGGAGTGACCTCCACCGTTACCGTTACGGTGGTTGTGGTAAATATAGTGCAGTCATGTAATTAGTCATGTTAGTAAGTAGATGTCTCGGAAGTTATATGCTTAGAAATTGTAGGTATTGCTTAACAATGCTGTTGGGGCCGGCATGCTTGCTGTGTATTGATGTATGTATATATGGTGTGGTTTTTATGTATATGTGGTGTTGTTTAATATGTGTTAGTGAATAAATGTCATTAAGTTGGCCTGTTTCAATCAACATTGGTCTTGTATCGTTGCTTTGCACAGAAAGGTGTATGTGACAGGGGCGCATACATGCTGTTATATGTGCTGTTACATGTGCTGGTTTATGTGCTGGGTTATGTGCTGGTTTATGTGCTGGTATATGAGCTGTTACATGTGCTGTTACAAGTGCTATTACATGTGCTGTTACATGTGCTGGTATGCTGAGGAACAGCGAAACGTTCATATAAGTACCGTCCCCATAACACATATCTATCTAAACTATTTATACTTAAATTATTGTGCAAACGTTTTGCTATAAAAAAAATTATTCGGATGTTTCTTTTTTTCTAGAAATACATGTTGTTTTCTTCACTTACTGGATTTCATCTCAATCACTTGTAGTTCATTCTCTGCCGAACGAACGTATTTTTCTTTCCCCATGCCCGCCTCCTTGCATTCACGGATGGCCGTCTCCATTCGCTCTGCGTCCTTCATGCCGACAGCCTGCTTTAGCTTGTATACGAGCAGTCTGGACGACATCTCTACAAAGATCATATTTCTGTACACATCTATGATCTTAGGGTAATATAACATTTCGTAATGAACGTTTAATTGGATGTCCTTACCGATGTGGTAGTCATGGCAATATATCTTGGGAGTTACGACACCAATTATTCTTTGATGATATTGAAAACAAACAGGCAAAAGTAAATTGTTAGTTTCCAAAATAATATGACTAGCGTAAATCTAAAATGTATAAGTTAGACGCAAAGCACAACTGATAAACCTCACATATTTGTTCTTCAATGTTACTTCTTAACAAACTACGGGTGACATATTATGTTAGAGTTTGCACATAAACGTAATGTTCCATAGAGTCCTATTAGTGGTTAGTTCCCATCATGTAAGCCCTCATATGTACGAAATAGGCCCACCAAGCATTTCCCAGAAATATATGAATTTTATATAGTTTTCTATAGAATTCTACAAACTGGTTATGGTCAATAAAATGTTTTATAGAATTATATAGAATATTCTATAGAATTATACAGTATTTATGGAAACGGCAGTTTTTTGTAGAATTCTATAAAAAAAACAACTATAGGATATTCTATAACGTTTACGGCATCGTTGATTTTTGTACGATTCTATAGAATATTTTTACAATTGTCTATGGAATTTTTAAGTTTTATGGAACTTTTAACCAAGAATTCTATAGAATATTCTATAGATTCTATAGAATATTCTATAGAGTAGGGTGGGACATAGCGCCCAGGGTAACAAATATCGTCATAACGGTTGGCTCTATTTAATGCAATATACCTACAAATATCTACAATATGTCGATAACTATATTGAGTATATGTCGTGCAAATCTGACATGATTCGAATAATATGTTTTTGTATTTGGGATGGACGCTATGCCCCATGTGGAATTGCATGTATTTTGTTATCAGTAGGCTACAAAATGATTATCTAATAACAAGAATACAGAACTTTATTTAATGCACATACAAAATGCAGCCTACAAACCAAATGAAACACGAGCAAAGAACGGTATCGCACCAGGGAACCTAATGCAGTTCGCTGGTGGCTTCAGTGTAGCGACATGTGCTATGACGACGTGCTGTTGAATTTGTTCATCCAAATAGTCTGAGTCTGATTCACAGTTGTGGTAAATGTAGTATGGGTCGCCTGCAGTGCACGCGGCGTGTGCCCATTTCTTGCAGCTCAGACACTGAAGCCTCTCTGGACTTGCTCTTGGCGTAAGGCTCGCAGCAAACGACGCATTCTGTGTCTTCGTCGGTGTTCTTTTCTTGGTTTGACATCCCAGACGGACCAGCAGTAGGCTGTTGTGCTGACTTGGGCAGCTTGATCTCGCTGATTTTCTTTACCACCAGCGAACGTTTTGGTTTCTTCATGTCGCGTTTCTTCTCAGCAATTAACTTGTATGGTGAAGAAGTCAGCACGACACTGGTGGTTCTTCTCGCTACACGTTTACGTTTCTTGTTCGGCGGTGGTGGCGAGCAGCTCATAATAATAGCGCGAATGTAACCTTCAGATCCTGCAGGACTTGCAGGATGTTCGACAGAAACTGCCGGTGCAGATACACTAGTGGCGACATCTGGAGCGCTGGATGCTTCAGTGAGGGGGCAACGTGTCCGGTGACGACATGGGTGGCAGCGACATGCAGACTGGAGCTTCGAGAGCTGGTTGCTATGGGGTGGTGTGGTGCTGAGATTGCCGAGACAGTAGCTGGAGAGGTGGTGACTCGGGTGCCGGCAACATAAGTGACGACACATCCAGGGCTGTGACTTGAGGAGTATCGATACCATGAATGAACGGCAATTCAAGTACATTAATTCTGCATCGAACTTGCTGTCGTTGAATGGCCATAAGCCGCACGTTGCAAACCCTTTGACGGCAGACTGCACTGTAGCAGCAGAACTGTATGCTTGCTCATATCATACTGGGTGATGCCATCACATCATACTGAGTGATGGCACGTCCCTTGTTGGATGTAAGCCAGTTGTCACATGAACGGCTGAACGCAGACTTCAGTGACTTAAAAAAATGTCCGGTCGAGTGGTTGGAGCCAGTGTGCGCAGTGTGGTGGAAATGTAAGCAATATGACCCCATGTTCACGGGCAAAGTCGATTGCCTCAAGCGTTTTTATGGCTTTCGTGTCCATCCAACAGAAGTAAGTGTGGGTGGTCTTTGGTGCAGCCGGCCATCGCGACGACGTGTTTAAGCCACTTCATGAACGGAGCTAAGTCGATTTAACCTGAACCGCGATCATTCACCGCACCAATCGAACCAGTAGGGGCACCGTTCATGTGGGCCTCCACCATTCTCTTGCGAGGGAACACAAACAGCGGAGGAATGTAAGAACCGGCAGCGCTTATACAGCACAGCGCGGTAATGTTCTATCCACGCTCACAGCTCGAAACCTTTCGCACCTGCCTTGTTCCAATTTAGCATACGACCTTCCCCGCCTTCGCTACCGTCTTGAAGCCAGTTTCATCGCAGTTCCAAATGGCAGTAGCTGTGTGATCCCCTCCTTGCAGGACATTTTTGTACAAAGCAAAAAATGCCATAACTGCATCGCGGTTGAAACCTTCGACACGGGCCAGGCTAGTGGAAATTGGCGCACGAATCGACAACTCTGGGTGGCGCTTCATGAAATTTGACAGCCAGTCCTTTCCAGCTAGTCCACGCTCGTCATCAAAATTGTGCTGTATGCCCAATTTTGCGGCAACAGCGTAACCCAAACGCCTGACATCAATAGTTGTCAATCCGTACATTCTCTTGACCATCTCCTTCGCATAATCTACCAATTGTGCTTTAAAGGCACTCGAGAATACGCAACGCTTGCTGCCCATAGCAACGACGCCAGGAAGCTGTACAACACCAGAGCGATGGCGCTTTAGTGTGTGCCTTGGTATTCCGTAATCTTCCCCTGCACCAGAGTATACTCTGTCCTTCGTGGACATCCGCTACAGCTAACGCCAGTCGTTCAGACCCATACGACCCCTGTGTAGACTTTTTTTGTTCCTTTATAACATTGCTATCTCTCAATCTGAAACGAACATGCTGTAACTGTTATCCTTATAATAATCACACGAACGTTTGATAAAATTCTATCATTAAAATTCACACGGACACACACACACACACACACACACACACACACACACACACACACACACACACACACACACACACACACACACACACACACACACACACACACACACACACACACACACACACACACACACACAAACACACAATATTATAAATAATTGTGTGTGTGTGTTTGTGTGTGTGCGCGCTAAACACAAACAATGATGATTAGGAGGGCGTTTAAAGAAGCACAGGGCGCCAAAAAAGGCACAGGGCACAAACAAAAAGGCACGGGGTGAATCAAAATGAGGGCAGGGAGCAGCGCCCTTGGGAGAAGTCCTAGCTGGAACACTGGACTATCGACGGGTTGATAGTGCAAGATTTAACTGTGTTATAACATCGTATTGGTTCCTCCGGGATGCCTCCTTCTGGTTCTCTCGTAAATGCCGAAGAGAAGTAATTGGCCAACACCTGTGCGTTTTCCAAGTCCGAGATTGTCAGGTCATCTTTGTCTTCGTTTTTTTATTATTAAATTTAGTATTCCCGTTCTTGCCTTCATTTGTGGCTGAGCATACTGCCAGAATTTCTTAGGATTCTGTTTTATTTGATTAATGATATTTTATAACGTAAATATGCCTGGGATGATGTGGGATGATTTAATTATTGCATCAACGTGTGAAATTTACACAAAACTATAGTTAATAACGGTAACATCCATGGGAGCCTGGATTTTACACAAGTCCCCTCAATTTTCTAAGATTTTCCAAACACGTTTTGTGTGCGTCTTTTGGGCACATGCTGCAAACATCAGCTAGTGACAGCTACAATTATTCCTCAAAGTAGTATTATCTATCTTGTTATATAATGTACTATCTTATTACATGATACGATTATATAATGTAATCACTACATCAGCTACAGCTATTCCTGAAGGTAGAATGATCTATCTTAATACTAATTACAAAGTCCCAATTGCAATGTTTGCTATATTGATAAGAGTTGCGGGTGTAACAGACTTCGACTCAGTTGTTATGCACTTTGCCAGGATAAATATAAAGTTATGTGGTGGTGTATATTGGCAATAAACAAGTCATTGTTATGTACATATGTGTGTGTTTCAAATGAGTATGACACGCTCCATATCTTCTTTGGAGAAAGCAAACAGTTCTTGTCCATTTAGTAACTGCGGCAGAGCAACAACGAAAAAAATAGTTGCGGGTGTAACAAAGAGACACACTTGTTACAGAAGATGCACTTGGGAATTGGTTTGAATTTGGTGCAGCAAATTTGCGACAATATAAGGATATTTGATCAAGATAAGTGATATTATTGAGTGTATAGCATACATAACGTAATTATAGATATATAATAAGCAATATTTTTTTTTAAAGTTAGCTAGAGGGAGTAATCTAGGGTAGATTAAAAGTAGGCGATTTGCGAGCGATAATTGGGGACGTTAATGTAATCGGAACGTTGTTTGCAAAGTAGGTCACTGGCGAAGTTAACGTAACGTGAACGACAATAGAATAGCGTTATTTGAGATAATCGATGTAGTTAGATGAGTAATTAAAACCTGAAATAACAACCTTTTAAAGTGTATATTAGTACACAGGAAACAGTCTTTGTAAAGACTACCTTGTATTAAAGCCTAACTTGAATACATTGTCATCGACATCGTAACGAGGTAAACCGTAAGGCACGGCGTGTCACTGTGTGTTAACAAATATAACCAACGATAACCTAAACAATCTGGTGTAAATTGTACACAGAAAAGTCTTTTCAAAGACTATATAAAAACTATTTTGAACATAAATAAATTCTGATATGGCACATTGCAAGCGGCAATTCAGGGCAAAACGACATTTAGTTTGCAACGACTGCCAGAGCTGGGTGGATTTTGCATTGTCTGGCTGTCCAAAATCATGGGCAGAGACCAAAGATGACGGATTCACCTTTCGATGTATGGGGTGTTTGAGGGTGGAATGTCTGATGAAGGAGGTGTGTAAGTTGACGGATACAGTGAAGGAGATGGAGGTGAAACTCAACATAGAAATAGATGGAGCAGAGAGGGATGACGCGGAGAGAGTTGAGAATTATACAACACAGAAGGAGCAGAGTTGTGACACGGAGACTGAAGAAAGGAGACTGAGGAGTGAAGGTGACCGGTGTGAAGGAACAAGAAATTGAGATGACAGAGGAACGGAGGAAAAGTGTTCGGCAGAGGAGAAGAAAACGGGTCAGTGGGGGTAGATCAACAGGTAGTCAGACTGTAGAGAACGAGGAGAGACGCGACAGCGATACAGGTGGTGAAGAGATAGATACCACATAGGCAGTTGGTAAGACTGTGAGACAGAAGACTGATGAAAGAAGACAGAGAGTTCAGCAAAAAACAGAAAACATGACAGGCGTGAAGGTGACAGGGGAGAAAGTGACCGTAGTGAAGGAGGTAGCCGGGGAAAAGGGACGGGAGAGGAGAGAAGAAAATGTGATGGGAGGAAAGATGAAGGGACGGAAGGAAGTGAGAGTAAATGTGCTAGAAGAGAAGATGACAGGAGGAAAAGGGACAAGAAAAAACGTGACAGGAAAGAAGGGAATGGAAGAGAATGTGACAGGAGAGAAGACGGCAAGAGGAAAAGTCAACAACCAGACATAACCGGAGGAGTTACTCCGAGGCAGTAATTGATGGGACAAGGAGAAAAGAGAGAGTGTTTATGGGCGATTCAATTCTGAGAAAAAACAGTCAAGACAATATGCGAGGGGAAGGACGTTGTTGTATGTCTACCGGGGGCTAGGATAGAGCGAAAGGGTAGAGAAGGTATTGGGGCATGGCAAGGGAGGGTCTATACTAGTACACGTAGGGACAAACAATGCAGACAAGGAGGGAATAACTGGGATAGTTCAGAAGTACAGACATCTAGTGAGGAAGCTAAAGAAGAAAAGAGTGGAACAGGTTGTTCTCTCAGGAATTTTGCCAGTAATGGGAGGAAGGGGGGCAACATACAGAAATTGTAAGAGGATGGCGATCAACGCACTAGTTGAGCAGATGTGTGAAGAAGAGGGCGTGGGATTCATAGATTTATGGGGGTACTTTGGTACTTGAGAGATGGCCTCCATCTAAGTGGAAAGGGGGCAGCAGTATTCTCAGAGAATCTGCTGCGATCTGTTGACAGTGGGACAGGTTGCACCTATTTAAACTAAATTCGCAGGGGGGACTCGCAGAGAAGCCTGAAACTGGAGGCATAGATAAAGACAGCAAAAATAATTCAGCAAAGAACAGTCTGGATAACTGTTCTGAAGCTGGATATAAATGTGTTTGTTTAAATGCAAGGAGTATAGTAAACAAAGAGATGAACTAAACATTATGGTAGAAGATATTTACCCTCACATAATAGGTATAACCGAATCATGGGCAACCACCGATATATCAGATGCCGAATTGGGACTGACAAGATATGTAATGTTTAGGAAAGATAGAATAGGAAGAAGGGGAGGTGGAGTTATTTTATATATTAAAGAATCTATCCAGGCTTATGAAATAAAATTAGACAGAGAAACAGATTGCGAAGGAGCTGTTTGGTGTAACATAGTTACAGGAAACTCAACATTAACGGTTGGATTAGTTTATCGAAGTCCAAACATAAGCTTAGAAGAGAATGAAAAAATACAAAACGCTATAAGGGAAGTGAGCAAACGGGACTGTGTTATTATGGGGGATTTTAACCATGGGTATATAAAATGGAAATCTCTACAAAGTATGGGTAGTGAGGACCACAAGTTTTTAGTTTTAGTACAAGATAGTTTCCTTTCTCAACATGTGCTAGAACGAACCAGGGGAGAGAATGTGTTAGACATAGTTTTGTCCTCACAGAATGAATTAGTTGACAATGTCAGGATATGTGAGCCACTGGGGAACAGTGATCACAACCAGATACATTTTACCATCAAAGTAAAATCAGAAAGGAATAGTAAAAAGCAGTACAGGAGAAATTTCCACAAAGGAAAATATAAGGACATAAGGAAATATTTAGCAAAGATAGTCTGGAATAACACACTGAAGAATAAGACAGCAACAGAATGCTGGAATATCTTAAAGAGTTAAATTGAATGCATCATCGTAAAATTTGTTCCCTTCAAAAAACACGGGAAACGGCCCAAAAAGAAACACTTATCGAAAGAAGCCATTAGAGAAATTAAGTATAAACAAATGATGTGGAAGTCATATAGACGTACTGGAAATGACGAAGACTACAACATTGATAAAGAAGCACTAAACCAAGCTACAGCTGAAATTAGAAATTGAAAGAGAAGCTATGAACTTAAATTAGCTTGTAATATAAAACATGACAGCAAGAGTTTGTATGCGTAAATTTGAAGCAAACAGAAAGTTCAGGATAAGGTTGATCCTCTACAAGATAGTGCTGGAAATATAATATCAGAAGGATTCTTAATGGCAGAAGATCTGAATGAGCATTTTAGTTCAGTGTTTACCAGAGAAGACACTAGTTCACTGCCAGTACCAGAGGCTAAGTTCAAGGGGGCAGAATCAGACTATTTAAGACAGTTAACTGTAACACCACAAATGGTAGCTAAGAAAATTAGGGCTATGAAGGATAATAAATCACCTGGAGTGGGTGGTATTCCACCCAAACTACTATTGGAAATTGTAGAAAAAATTAGCATACCGCTTACAACAGTTTTCAATTTGTCATTAGAAGAGGGGGTGGTTCCTTTAGAATGGAAAGAAGCAAACATTATACCGTTATTTAAAAAAAGGTTCGAGAAACAAGTCAAATAATTATAGACCAGTTAGTTTAACATCGGTGATTTGTAAATTATTAGAAAGACTAATTAAAGATCACATGGTGGATTTTCTTGTTAAACATAACTTGATAAACCCATCTCAACATGGGTTTCTAAAAGCGAGGTCATGCTTAACAAATATGTCATGTTTTTTGGAAGATATCACTAAGTGGGTAGATGATGGATCACCAGTAGATATCTTCTACTTAGATTTTCAAAAAGCTTTCGACAAAGTGTCACATCAAAGATTACTGCTTAAACTAAAGGCCCATGGCATAGGAAATGGTATAATTAAGTGGATAGAAAAATGGCTGATTGACAGAAGACAACGGGTAGTTGTTGATGGGAGGCTTCAAACTGGAAATCAGTTTTGAGTGGGGTTCCACAGGGATCAGTACTGGGACCTATATTATTCTTAATATATATAAACGATTTAGACGATGATATAGCTAGCAAGGTGTTGAAATTTGCAGATGATACAAAAGGGTTTAGAAAGACTAAAAGTGATGGAGATAGACAGCATTTACAAAATGATCTTGACAGGTTGATCAAATGGTCTGAAAAGTGGCAAATGTTGTTCAATTTTGGGAAATGTAAATGCCTTCAAACAGGACATGGGAATGAATATGTAGAATATACAATGGAGGGAACTGTACTAAATACTACTATAAAAGAAAAATACTTAGGGCTGATAATTAGTGCTGACATGAAGGTTTCAGTGCAGTGTGGAATTGCAGCTTCAAAAAGAAATCAAATCCATGGATTGATTAGGGGAAATATAGCATATAAAGAAAAAGAACTAATAATACCGCTGTACAAAACAATAGTTAGGCCTCATTTATAATATTTTATTCTAGTGTGGAGGCCATACCGCAAGAAGGACATAGATATGCTAGAAAGAGTACAGAGGAGAGTGACTAAAATTATACCAAAATCTGAGGGATCTTAGTTATGAAAAACGCCTAAAAGAATGTGGTTTAACAACACTAGAGATCAGGAGATTGAGAGGAGATCAGATAGAAGTGTTTAAAATATTGAATGGTTATGAACATATTGATAGAAATATGTTTTTTTCAGTTAAGAAAGATAGAAAGACTAGAGGACATGAAGTTACATTAGTAAAGGAGCAGTGTAGATTAGACGTGAGAAAGTTCTCATTTTCACAAAGGACTGTGAATGAATGGAACAGATTATCTGATGATTGTAGTATACAATATTCATATTCACACTAGTAGTGTGAATATGTTTTAAAATAAAATCGACACATACTTCAGAAGGGCTGGATATATGTAAATAAAAGGGTTGGACTCTCGATAAGCCAAAGGGCTTCCTTGTCCACCTGCCATCTAGAGTTAATTCTCTGGATGGCAATCTTGTTAAATCTAAATCACTCACAACCAAATAATAATCAGACTACAATTGCTGGTCAAATAAGTGCCAGAAGATCATTATATAACGTGTTGACAACAATCAGTCGTAGCAGTGCTTTCTCACTAACTTGGGCTTCAAGAAAGATAATATATTGAGTGGTTGGGTTGTGGATGTAACAAATAAAACTGGTGTCCATTATCATAGATGTCGAAGGCAGAAACAACAGTTGGTGCTATTTCTTTTAGTCACCAAATTACTAGCCACCCATAATGTCAACATAATCATAAATACATATGTTCATTTAGAAATCGTCCAAATTAATATGATATGTGTATTAATGACACACATTAGCTTGAAAGATGACACAATGTTGCAGCTGCAAGCTGCGGTGCATGGTTGCGGGTGTAACATCTATTTAAGGACAAGATAGATTCCTAATCTCTTTATGACCTGCTTGGTACATTTCAAATGCAGTGGTGTTAAATTCACTGCTGATGTAACAAATGATATATATATATAGTCCCCTGTCTACGTGATACGTGTAAAGCAAGTGGCATCCTACACGTATGGATATAGTTATGCGGTTGTGTGTGTAACCGGTGTGGACGCCGCAGGTTACACCCGTAACCACAAGTCTGCAGCCCCCTATCACTGTTACATATGGTATCCCCTTAATTGTTTTGTTGGATCCTAGTAACACACACATTGCACTATACCTGGATACATCTAATAGAATGCATGATGTTTCCTTCACAGAGTGGCAGTGAAAACAAATTTACCCTGTTTCCATGTCACAAATTAGGCTTGAAAAAAAACAGCCTTTTGCACTGAGACATGTGCTCTTACAAATAAATGGTTGCTACATCAAGGCTACTTTCATGTCTAATATATCTACCATATATAATGTATCATTTGATGTGAAATGATTGCTATTGTTGGCGGTAATTATTGTAAACGATATACTTGAAATCAACATACTAAAAGGTTTGCCAACTCGTGAACTTACCCATGTGGGAAGTGCCAATAAGAGGGAGTGAAGTCCAAGCGCTAGAGCCAAGACTAGAGCGCCGAACTGTCGTGTCACCAGTGTCGGTCGAGGGACCAGTGCCGTGGGTCTGGGACTTAGTTTGAATCCAACTGTCGGCCACCATTTCAACAAAATTCGGCACTTTCGTTCATCCCACTTTGCCTATGTCTTTAGGAACACTCAATAATATGTTGGTCCAGTCTTCTACCTGGTGTATAACCATATGTCAGTTCTATGTGGCATGTGCCTGTTCTATATGGCATATGCCAGTTCTATATGGCATATGCCAGTTCTATATGGCATATAGAACTGGCATATGCCATATAGAACAGGCACATGCCACATAGAACTGACATATGGTTATACAGTTCTATATGGCATATGCCAGTTCTATATGGCATATGCCAAGGCAAGGGAAGTAAAATATCTCACGCATGGGCTAAATGAGTTTGTGAGTCCACCTGCAATGGACTCACTAACTATAGCTGGCATTATAAAGGAGGATATTATGAAATAAACCCTCAGTATCAGTCAATATCAGTAATATCTTAGTTGGACTTTGCTGAATAATTATCCAGAATATCAATAATTGTCCAAAAGCTCCAGGTTTTTTTATTTGAGTATATAATATTATAAGCCACACACAGTGTATTTTTATTGTGTTAGTTATCTTCAGGTTGATGTCAAATGGCCAATGATGATGGCCAAAAGCAAGCTTTCTCCAGGCTGCACAACAATGATATCAATGACAGTGGTATAGTGTTTGTGTGTATGCATTCTGAATTATTTAATATTATATCATGTGTGTAATGTATATGTGTAAGGTTCCAGGGCGAAGCGCGATATATCAAAACTCCGTCGTCATAATGTAAATGAAAATTTTGACATAATAATGGAATGTCTTAATAATACAAAATCATGACGACTGATATCAAAAGTCAATCTGGTTTTTTTACAGTAAACCTGTTTTTCGACAACCATTTGCTTTCTGGGTTTCCCTTAAAATTGACCATCTTTTCAATGTTTCTTGACATGTTATATGAAGGACCAGTGTTGTGAGTTAAGGCCAGATACGGCAGGTAGGTAGGATTTTTTTAATTTGTGCAAATTGCGCAATTTCGTCTGCCCAAAGTATGGAGTGGATCATACTGAATAAAAAGATATTTAACTTTTTTGGCCAGACCCCCTGTTTCCATAGTAACAATCAAAATGGCCGCCATTTTGAGCCAATATTGGCAAATTTGGAAACACTGCCATTGTGTTTTGAGTAAAATTATCATTCTATGTTCTGTATACACTGTTCAATCTATCGTGAAATAATCCGAGCATTTTTCCATATGTTTTGTTTTTATTTTTTTAAAGTGCAAAACAAAACCTTGGTTTTTGCAACAAGTGTGCTTATCTCTTTCAAACTATTTATTATTTTTAAAAGTGTCAGATAATTTCACACAGCAGAGTCTGCTGAATGCAACACAGAAATCTTTACTTGAATGGCATACTTATTCCCAGATATATCCTGTTTCCAAGTGCAGACATTTTAGAAAACATTTCTTTGAGAAAATGGTCGTCAAAGATTGCATAATAGATTTAATTACTTGATACTGAAATGCTAGATCCATGACTAAAACTAACTTAGAGGTATTTCATTGTCATAGAAGTGCAACTACAGTGTGGTAAGTTCAAAGAAATGGAAGAACATAATTCAGCCATGCTGATTATGTCAAATCTGAAAGACTGAACCAACACAAGTTTCCAATTTAACATTCTAGAACCGTTGACAGACAACCCATCCTGCTTAGAAAACCTAAATGATGTGTTTCATGGCCTGTTTACAATATACTTACAATTTACGCGATCACTTAAACATGTCATTGATATCAGTAGAAATATTAATAGAAAATGAAAGTGTCACTTGTTGGAGGTATTTGTAAAACAACATCTTTCTCTGAGTATAAATCAATTTTGAATGGCATCAAAAGATTGTGGATGCATTGTTTTGCAAAAAGGTGCATTTGGTTACTGATGTTGCCATTGCTGGAGCTGTCATTACTACTATTAGCAGAATCACAGATGTTCAACCGTTTAGTATCCACTACTAGTACTAGAATCAAATATAATAATTATTATTATTACCTGGGATGGAGTAATTTCCTATTTGTGTTACATCGTTTACACCACTTAAATTAATACAAACAAATAACTCTCATCGAAAGTGCTAAGCGTTGTCCGCTTTACTACATATTACTCGATGTGTTTAATTCATGTACGATGCGTATTGTATCAGGCGGAGGAGTGATTGTGTGTGCATCACTAATACTAATATATCATGTATGCAGTTTTGAGCATGATTTTTCTTTTATCGTGGTCTTCTATGACAGACATACCATTATAATACTACGTCAAATAATCATCATCATCATTTTGCAGCCGTAGTGACCCGTGGTTGGGCGAAAGCCTCAGCATGTCGTTTCCAAATCTGTCTGTCTTGCGCTATCCTCTGCCAGATGGTGCCCTTCCATTACTCATCTAGTTCGTCTCTCCACCGTCTCGCCGGTCTTCATCTAGATCGTTTCCCTTCGTAAGGTCTCCAGGTTGTGATACGTGATGTCCATCGGTTATCTCGTAGTCTGCTGATGTTGTCTCTGATGCTGTCGCTGTCCCAGATAGACGTAGCTTTCAACGTTCTCTATCTGCGTCGTGTTGATATATATTGGTGTGTCATTTTCTAACATTACTTTTGTCTTCGAGATGTTCATCTTGAGACCTTGTTTTTCACATTCATCAGCTAGCTCCTGCAGCAGGTTTTGTAGTTCTTGCGGTGTAGTATGTCGTCGGCGAAGCGAAGATGGCTGAGATATTCTCTATCTATCATCAAGCCTCTGGTTCCCCAGGTCTGTCTTCGGAATATGCTTTCGAGTGTTGCCGTGAACAGCTTGGGCGATATGGTGTCACCCTGTCGTACTCCTCTCTTGATGTTGATCTTGTTGCTCCTTTTGTGTAGGTTGACTGTCACCAAGCTGTTGGTGTAGATGTCTTTCAGGAGATCGATGTACATATCTTCTATTCCCTGTTCTTGAAGGGGGGGGGGTCAGTATTGCTTGAGTTTGCCTTCTCGTAGTCGACGAAAGCGATGCAGAGCGGGACATTATATTCTCTGCATTTCTCTTTCAGTAGGTTTACGACGTGTATGTGGTCTGTCTCGTTGAATACCTGCTTCTGAATCCTGCTTGCTCGCATGGTTGATTTTCGTCCAGTCTTCTCTAGTCTATTCGTTAGTATCTTGGTGAGTAATTTGTAGATGTTTGATGAAGGGCACAGACATATCGGTCTGTAGTTCTTTAAGTTTTTCTTATTTCCATTCTTGAAGATTATCACCATCTTTGCGTTCTTCCAAGCGGTGGGTATTCATCTTTCTGATAAGCATTTAATATACAGTTTAGCCAGTGTCTTCGATGTTTTTCCATTTCTTGTTTAGAAACTCCAGCTTGGCCGTTGTTCGCTGTGGAATGGTATAGTAGATGGCCGCTTTGTAGGGCATTGAAGCATTCCTCTCTTCTTCTGACTACTCCGACCCGATCACATCCCATACCAACTTGGTTTCCCTAAGTTCTTCCTCCAGTTCTTGTATACGTTCAATGCTTAGTAGTGTTCTTACGTTATATCTTGCTATCTTCAGTCTACTTACCTTCTCTCGGCGGCTCTCCTTGACCCAGATATTCTTAGCACCCCCTGCACGTACCCTTACTTGACCCGAACAGCCTCCTTGGTCATAGACTCTTTCGATGCTGCTGGGGACTGGGGGCCTTGGCTTCATTGTGTTTTGCATGCTGGTATTGTTGGCCCACCCTTCCACGCTGGCCGGTGCGGGTTGGAAGGGGGAGACGTAGGGTGAACGAAATTGCCCAAGTTTCGACACGGCAGCCGAACTAGTACCGAACCACTGCTCAACCGGCGCCGGGATTTTAACCCCGGTCCCTCCAGTCGAGAGTCCGGTATTCTAACCACTCGGCCACTGCGTCCCACATTCGTAATACGTCAAATAATATGACCAGTATATTGGTATCAGTAAAAATGTCGGTAGATTTTACCATGTGGTAAACAAAAATGCCATGCTAAATTTTGCAAGGACTCAGAACTCAGAATCAATTTATTTGACCTATACATACGTTACATATACAACGAATAACGTAAGTAATAGATAAGGTCGGGAGACTCCCATTAAGATATATAATATCGCTAGCACAGGAGCCACCCCATAAATATAAACAACAACAAAATTTACATGACACAAAACAGAATAGCATATGACTTGTTGTTACAGTTGATCATTACTCGATGTATCAACATGCGTACATAATACAAGGACTGATTATATGTACTCGTGTACACATTGACGTACATATGGATACTTAGGTATACATTCCAAAACGTATTACGAATTACAAATAAAGCAATTGTGGATACGACAACTGGATTCATAATTTAAAATAAAAACTTTGTTGGGTATGTTGTTGCAAGCAGCAGATAGATATATGCATAAATAATTATATGTATGTGTGTGCGTGTGTGTGTGTGTGTGTGTGTGTGTGTGTGTGTGTGTGTGTGTGTGTGTGTGTGTGTTATGATATAAGACCATGATAACTAAAAGAAAAATCACGCTCAAAACTGTTTTCTCTAGAAAATTCTATAGAATATACTATAGGATTTCTCGCTTTCTATAGAATATTGAAAATATCCTGTAGAATTTTCTATAACAAATTCTATTGAATATTCTGTAGGGGTTTTTTCATTTTTTGTAGAATATTCTATAGAAAACACAACAATCTTATAGAATATTCTACAGAATATAGAATTGTTTGCTAATTGTTAAGTCATATGATATTCGCTCGTCTGACATATGTAGGCTTTAGTAGCAAAGACAACAACACGAGCAAAACGGTGCTCTTTAACGAAGTGAACCACCTGTTCACATTGTACTGAACGCTACTCCTTAATTATGTCCCATTAATACTGATCCGTACATAGATTCCTTAGGTGTATCTATAATTGTTTTGATCACCGTGTGGTCTTCTGTTCATATAGTCTTTTGATTCAATTATTCGTTCGATTCGTACGTTGTGTGCCTTGCTGCTGTTAAACGAACAAGTGGCACGCGTATTGTGTTTACTAGAGATATATTGCGCAGACCACCAGTGCACAGGAAACGAGCGTCAACGTTGGTAATTGTCCCGGTCTAACAAGTTGCGTAGACCATAATTATTTTGAATGAGATCCTCTGTTACGAGCGTTTCGCCTAGAATAATAGATATACGGGCGTAAAGCCCGTTTTATGCGTACACAATCAGAACGGCAACAGTCGTGTTGCAATGAATATGGGGCACTAGTCAATCGCATAATTCTACTGCTGCCTGAACGCATACAACATATAACAAAGGCTGAAGATTATATAACAAAAGCGGACTAACTTTGATTGGCCTCAGTTCTACCACATATCGGGTTAGTGTACGAACTCTAAACCATAATATTGTCGTCCTATTAAACATAGTTGCTGTTGAGCCGTTCCACTTAAAGTTTTATTCATCACGATAAATCCATTGACTGGATTGTGCCCTCAAAGAGGGGTCAGTTAAATGTAAAACATTAACATAAGTCTATAGACGTTTCAATTTTTTTAAATAAAATTTGCTACGATTTTAAATAGATTCATGTTTCATCTGGAGGGATATCGATATATCTCACCAATGTGTCTCCCAACGGTTATTGGCTCACGATTGAATAAGACAACTTAAGCAACGGCGATGTATTTGGCCTGCCGATTGCAAGTAGTAACACTTATTTATACAGTACTGTTTCAGGCATGTGTTCAGTTGACACGCGGCTACCATAAAATACTGAAAGAGTATGATAAGAGTGAAGCTCAAATGAAAGTATTCAAAAAATCAAATAATTAACTAATTATTGCTTGGCACAAAGAACCAAACCTATTATAGGGTCTACCAACTAGAAGGTATACAGTGTATATATAGACCAACGTTGTGACTTCCACGCTGTACTTACCTCCGTGGTACTTCTGCCACGACGCGCTGTCTTGTCTTCCATTTCTACTCTACAATATAAAGTATCAATGTAAATAATATAACCCGCGCAATACGTTAAAGTCATATTTATCGTCAACGCGTAATGTTTCTGTCCATACCATATTTCTGCAGTATTCGTGAAGTTGCTGTCAGTGTCGCGTGTCGAGCCTGTGTCTGCTTATGCACCAACGTAGAGGAACACACGTCACGACGACAGCAGTAACCGCAATCGAACGCACGATATGCCAAGTACGTAAATGATGGGTCAGTGATAAGCCACTCGTCCACAAAGGTTTAATACAGTTGTTCCATTAGAGCGTAGATACGTAATCGCGCCACCAAATATATAATATTGTTATCATGCGTGCGTGCGTGCGTGCGTGCGTGCGTATGTGTGTGCGTGCGCGCGTGCGTGTGCTTGTGCATATGCCCTCGCGCGGGTGCGGGTGTGTGTTTATTTATTTATTTGAAATATGTGGTTGGCATTTCAACTACAATCTGATAATAATTTATTGAATTGTCTTCAAATGGAGCCAGTCTGTTCATCTACCCTGAATAGGCCAGCATAGTAATTTATAACAGGAAGTCTACCATGTAGGACGTAGGAAAATGGGAAATTGTTGAACATCAAAGGGTATTGTTTTTAATGCAGCCCGTCTCGCCATTATTGCCAATAAGGCTTGTTTTGAAACTGGAATTTTTGTTTACCATTTGAACATGCTCCGGGACGTGTCTTTAAAATTGCGAACGTTGTTACGCTTATAATTTGGTGGGCAGTATACCTTCAATATTGCTCGTAAAGTCTTAAGAATATTACGTTAATAAATACATGAAAAACTAGGAACATACCGCCTCTTTTACCAGTGTTGTATCACACACGTCACACGGATACGATACAAATCAAAACAAGAAGCCAACAGCCCCAGACGCAATTATTTTATAGCACTGAACTAAATTGGACTTAAGTGACAATTATACGCACACACGGACACAAACATACATAATATGTAGACCTACATTTGTACGTATTGTTAATATATGTATTAATAATATATATTAAATTGACATAATGACATGTCTACACTAGAATGGAACTACAGTTTACATAAAACTGCGCGTCACCTTTGTTGCATTAAACTTAGGCGAGTGACGTATAATTAACCGACTATTTACATACGACATGTATACTGTGCGTGTTGTTACTGGTGTCGTCGTACCGAGTCGCTGTCGGCCGTAGCTTATGGGAACACGGAACTGATGTCGACACTGATAGCAGCATAGCATTTAATTAAACATTACACTTGTTTAATAACACTTATTAAATAACACTTGTTTAATAATCCTTGTAACGTACCGGTGTGGATACTGTTGTTTACTTTGATGCTCTACATGATGGAGGAAAGTGAGCTGAGATGATATGCCAGACAGCGAGAATTGGTTGAAATACAATGGCGGTTAGTTTAGCCCGCAGCGCAAAATGTAGGTCCTCGTTTGGACTTTGGTGCAAAGTGTTAATTAATACTGGAACAACACCAATAACTGATAAGGTGTGTACGCAGGTTTCGGCATTGTTAATGAAATGGACTTGGTTTGGCCAGTTTTAATGGGAACATTCTTATATAAGAATATAAATGTCAATACAAATACATTCAGCCTGTGATATAATATATTCTACGTAGAGTGCGTGACAGAATACGTGTTAAAGTGACGATTTGTGTTCTTCTAGCTGATGTCTTGTGAGCGTGTATTTTTACATTATTAAACGGAAAATCCCATAAAGTAAAGGTAAGTTGTTATATAGCGCAGTATCCAATCCTCGGGATTACTCAAAGCGCTTTACACTTTACTCCCTGGCAGACCTGCTCAGTCGAACACCTTCTCGACTTCTCTGGGAAGCATCCAGCCACGCTGCAATTAATGCAGGAAGACTATTCGTACACAAATATCCACCACTGTCTATAGCCAGGTACTCAATCATACAGCTGAGTGAACTGGAGCAACGTATAGTGAACGAACTTGCCTAAGGTTCGACACCGGGTTCTCTCGATTCATAATCCGAAGCTCTAACCACTGCACCACGGCGCTACACTTAAAGTATGTATCCGTGTGTAATGCACAGCCTAAAATATCGAATACATCAATATATGTTACCACCTGCCTTGTAAATTTACTTAACTTATATTGCGCGTAATGTGTGCATGTTGGTATATTAGCAATAATCACAAGTCCAGTGTCCAGTGATAAAGAAATGTCCCTCACTTTCTTGGAATTTGTCTCTTGGAAAAATCGCCGTTCAGTTGTACACAGTAGCCTGCCGAGTGCCGAGTGCCGAGTGCCGAGTGTCACGCAAAACAACCAAATAACATGGCCCAGGAAGTAAGAATTGACGGCCGTAATTGAACGATAAGGCTTAGTGAATAGATTGTGTGGCTGAGTTGGCCAAGATAGCCATTCTTTGGTCTGGCGGTTGAATGGCATTTCTGTTCAAATACTCCTCTTTCATTGCTATAATTTGGATAGTTCCCCTCTTAGTTCAAAGAAAACACAGACCTAATCAAAGAGTAATATTCAACCCAATGTCAACAGATGGTACGCAACACTTCTGCAAATACGGTGGAGCGCATTAGCGCAATGGACTCTCAATCGATACAACCCGGTTTCGAATCTTGTGCTGCCGTGTCGAACTTTGGGCAAGTTCATTTACTCAACGTTGCTCCAGTTCACTCAGCTTTATGTATGAATACCTGGCTATAGACAGTGATGGATATTGGTGTAAGAATAATATTCGCGCATTAACTGGAGCGTGGCTGAATGCTTCCCAGAGAAGCCGAGATTATGTTCGATTGAACAGGTCTGACAGGAAATAAAGTGTAAATCGCTTTGAGCAATCCTTATGAGCAGGACTGGATACTGCGCACATAAGAACTGTTTAACTTACCTTTTTACTTGTGTTGTATTAACAGTATTTCGCATAAAATGTAAAATGCATATGTATATAT
Source organism: Paraescarpia echinospica (assembly GCA_020002185.1). NCBI lineage: Eukaryota > Metazoa > Annelida > Polychaeta > Sabellida > Siboglinidae > Paraescarpia > Paraescarpia echinospica. The sequence continues at coordinate 19,568,499 of CM034532.1, forward strand.
ATATATATACATACGTATATATACTTACTTACTTAGACTTAGTTCCTCCTGTTCCTTTCGGGACATCGGGCGACGAGCTTTCTCCATCTACTACGGTCTTTCGCAATTTCTTTGGCCTCATTCCAGGTGATTTCCATCTCTGCCAGATCTTCTTTAAACGTCTTGCGACAGGTCTTAGTCGGCCTTTCTCTCCTTCTATTTCCACCTTCAGGCACCCATTCCATTGCTACATGTGCTGTTCTCTCTCTTGGTAGGCGTAGGATGTGTCCCGCTAGTCTTCGTCGTTGAGACTTAACTATGTGATGCAGGCTGTCCAGACCTGCCCTCCTCATCACTTCTTCATTTGTGGTGTGTTCTCTCCACGATATGCCCAGTATGAACCGGAGACATCGTCGATGAAATACGTCTAGTTTTTTTGATATCCTCGCCGTATTCTTCCACGTTTCACAGGCATATATCGCTGTTGGTATTACGATTGACATGTAAAGACGTAGTTTTATGTCCTTTCTGATGGTGTTACTGGACCATATTGGACGTAGTCTTTGGAACACTGCTGATGCCTTGCCTATCCTCGCTCGTACAACTACTTCCGCGTCACCTTTCCTAGAGATGTAGCTTCCAAGGTAAGGGAAGTTCTCGACGCATTGCAACTCTTCCTGACCGATCACAATGTGGGGGTCAGATCCATCACCAGCTGACAATGTTTTTGTCTTCCCATAGCTGATTCGTAATCCGACCATCTCTCCATTTTTGTTTAAATTATTGGTCATCTCTTGTAGGATCTCCGGCGTGTGGCTGAGCAGTGCAATATCATCGGCAAAGTCAAGGTCTGTCAACCTATTATTTATCCATTTAACACCAAAGTTCGGATCTTTCATCGTTTTCCTCATGATGAAGTCGATAACAACAACAAAGAGGAAAGGGGACAGGATGCAACCTTGACGTACACCTGTCTCTATATCGAACATGTCTGTGTAGCCATCGTTGGTCTTGATGCAGCAGTTGGTGTTTCGGTATAGCGATTTGAAAATGTCTATATATTTGCTTGGTATGCCGTATAGCTTCAGGATTTGCCACAGCGAATTTCTGTGGACACTGTCGAAAGACTTCTTAAAGTCAATGAAATTGACTAAAAGAGGTATCTGGAACTCTCTGCTTTGTTCGATGATGTTTCGCAATGTGAAGATCTGCTCACAGCATGACCTTCCTTTTCGAAAACCAGCTTGTTCCTCCCGGAGGTGTTGGTCAACTGCTGTCTTCAGCCGGTTTAGGATCACACTGCAGAACACTTTTCCAGGTACTGACATCAATGTTATTCCTCGCCAGTTATTGCAATCGCTCAGGCACCCCTTCTTTGGTAACGTCACGATCACTCCTCGTCTCCAATCATCAGGAACTTCCTCCTCAGACCAGATCAGATTGAACAAGTAGGTTAACTCGTCTACAACCCCGTCCTTGCCATGTTTCAATAGTTCGGCCGATACTTCATCAAGGCCCGCTGCCTTGTTGTTCTTGAGGCTATCGATGGCTTTGGAAACTTCTGCCCTGGTGATGTCATTGGTGATGACATCAAGCTCTTTTATGTTTGGTTCCTGTTCGAAGTTGAAGAGTGTGGTTGGTGTTGGTTGATTTAGTACTTCTCGGAAGTGTTCAATCCACCTCGTGTCTTGTTCCTCGTTTGTTAGAAGCACTCTGCCATCTTTGTCTTTTATTGGTATGTTGGAATTGCTTTTCGCGGTAGTTAGCTCTCTCACAATCCTATACAGCGTTTTCGAGTCATTCCGTTCTGCTGCTGTTTGTGCTTCTTTACCTTTCTCTTCTAACCATTTCCTCTTATCTGTCCTACAGCTCTTTTTTACTTCTTTGTCCAGTTTCCTGTATTCCTCATCTGATGATCTCCATTGTTGGATGTTTCTAGCTGCTTGATCGCTTCTGATCTTCGTATCCTTCCTTTTATCAATCAGTTTCCACGAGTCTCCAGTAATCCACTGTTCTCTGTTGGACCCTCTTCTCCTTCCTAACACTACATTCGCACTCTCCTTTACGGCTTGAAGGAATAGCTGCCATTGTTCTTCTATGTCGGTTGAGTGTTGTAGCGCTTGGAATCTGTTCTTAGTTTCCTCGTAGAATTGTTTTGATGTGTCTGTGTTCTTTAAGTTATCTGTCGCATATGGCCTGACCGTCTTCACCGTCTTGACTCTCTTTAACTTCAAACGGATTTTACAAATCACAAGGTTGTGGTCAGAGCCAACATCTGCCCCTCTGTAGGTTCGGACGTCCAGTAGAGATGTACGCCATCTACTACTAATGCAGATGTAATCAATCTCATTCGATGTATTGCCATCTGGTGAGATCCAGGTTTTCTTGTGAATGCGTTTATGTTTGAAGAAGGTATTGCCAATGCTGATACCACTGGCGGTGCTCATCGAGAGCAATCGTTTACCATTATCATTCGTATTTCCAGCTGAACCGTGAGGTCCAACCGTAGTATACATTTCTCTTCTGTCTCCATCCAGCTTCGCGTTAAAGTCTCCTACCACCACTTTTATATCAAAGCTTGGTATCTCATCCAGCACGTTCTGGAGTTGGTCGTAAAAGTTGTCCTTTTCCTCGTCTGTGGCGACTTCGGTTGGGGCATATACTTGCACTACGGTGACTTTTACATGTCTGGTGTTGAACCTCGCTGTGATTATGCGTTCACTAACTGGCTTCCACCCTATCAGTGCTCTGTAGTATCCTTATTCAGGATGACGCCAACTCCATGAACGTGTTGATCTTCGTTTCCGGAGTAGAGTACAGTTTTATCTCCGCTGTTGAAGCATCCTTGTCCTGTCCATCTCATCTCGCTTACGCCTAGAATATATATATACGTATATATACACACACATATATATATGGGGTATTTGGGGTTGCTTGGGAGGGAGTAGCACCTCTAATGGAGGGCTTGTCACACCCTCCGGGTGGCTTGTCCTTTATTGTCCCCACCGGTCCCCACCTGTGGCTCATCGAAGTAGCTTACATGCGGCATACGCCGGCCATACCCCGGACAACGGCTTTGACAGGCCGGCTAAACCAGGTGAGGGTAGCCGACAGGTTTCAAACCTTCGGTGAGTTTGGGACTTGCTCATCCCAGCATGCGAAGACCAAGAAAGGCCAAAGCAACATAAACACTTGGGAAGACATAGATGCGGACCGTCTACTTTGGCGCCGCAGCATCCACCAGGCAACGGCCCAATTTGAGACGGACCACCTACTACACGAGGCGGAGAAGTGGCAGAGGAGAAAGGAGAGGGAGATATCTCAACACCGACATGTCTCCCGTCCACCCGGAACTTCCTGCTCACACCGCAGCAAGGTCTGCAATTTAACTCGAGAATTGGGCTCCTGAGTCAACTCAGGACCAGCAACCGACCCTTGGCGGACCTCATCCTTATTTCGAGAGACCGCTGATGATGATGATGATGATGAATGTACTATACTAACTAAGATAAGGGGTCATCCGCAATGATTTGTCTTATGGTCAAAGGTACGTTCTTATATAGCGCAGTAGCCAGTCCTTGGGATTGCTCAAAGCCCTTAACATTTCACCCCTATCAAACCTGTCCTTGGTAAGGCTGGTCAACTACACTACATTTACTACCTGGAGACTAGTCATACACGTATTAACCACTGTCTCTAGCCATGTACTCATTTATACAGCTGAATGAACTGATGCAATATGGAGTAAACGAAATTACTCAATTTTCCCAGCAAGAAGATTTGAACCAGGATAATTTCGATTGAAAGTCCGAAGCTCTAACAACTACGCTACGAAGATCTAACCACTACCCTACAATATATATAGGACTACTTTAATGCAAAAACCAAGGGGAGCAGCATTGAGTAGGGACGACATAGGTGCCTATATAAAAGATTACCATAAATGTTTTTAAAGAGAAAAGTCTTACGGGCAGTGTGATATACACATACACACACACATATATATATATATATATATGTATGTATATATATATATATGTATATAGTTTTTTTTAATCTGGGCAATTTGCTGGAACGAAAAGCCTTGAGACACGCTGACCTAAGGTTATCGTTAATGAATCGACCCCAAAATAAGGTACAGGTCTATTATTATTAATAACGTTAATGACATTATAACAAAACGACCCATGGTACATAACATTGACATCGGGGGGTGTACCGTGATGTGTTATGCGTTATACCAGAGGCGGCAACCTTTTCAAATGGAGGGCCAAATAAGTGAGAAGGGGTAGGTCAGCGGGCCCCATGTTTTTTTATGAATATTAATTATCATTCGCCTAATCTTCATGCGGACTGGTATATTATTTTACGAATATATAAACATTCTAACTCAAACCTCCAAACTGTTGACTTTGAAAATACACATTTTAGTGTTCCGCGTGGGTTTGTTGCTGTGCAACGAAATGCCCCACGTCTAGCTGCAAATTTGTTCCAGCGAGCCTCCGTTCTTCGTGCAATTAGATGCTCTTGTCCCTTGAGTTGAACATTCAGCACAGATGCGCCGTGATGGCGACAAGAAATGCACAACCGCACATGCATGGCTCCGTGTTTTTGATTGATTTTGTCACACAGGCTTTCAAGGGGGGTGATGCTATAGGTTACGGAGAGCTTCACAGGCAGGTGGAATTTCATCCGGAGAAAAAGAGACAAAAGTACACAAATTAAGGAATCAAAAAAGAATAATATTATTATGTTGTTACAATATCCGTCCGAGTTACACCAAATATGTGCAAACAGTATTTATACTATACACATGTATTATAGCTAAGGGCAGGGACGGCCGCGCCCTGGACCACATAGCTTTATCCAGCCTGCTACCTTAACGTCTGAAAGTTAAACATACGTTAAGATTTAGTCTCGCTTAACCGCCTCTCGCCTGGCTGCGTGACTTCGCCAGGAAGATCGTCTGGCTCTGAATCGCGTTTTGACTGCCCACTTGTTGACAGCCTTGGGAGCTGCCACCTAGTAAATATGCTTGTGATTAAAATACCCTAAACTAAGCAAAACGTTTAATGTCGGTTTATTTTGTGTGTGACATATTTCAATATAACTTTAATGTTGAATAGTTGTTATAGTATAGTGTTATCTAATAAAAGTGTATCCTTATTTAATTTGTTATTTCATAGTTGGCCTGAGAGCCAATCATCGTTTCTAATCGAATCTGGGTTAAAGTCCCCTACCGGTAACATTGGCAGGGCCTTAATATTCCAGGCCGTAATGAGGCGCCTGGATAATCAAGGCTTGTTAACATTTAAACAGGTAAACATCAACCAAATAGCCATCGCTCGATGTGAATAAATATATTAAGATTGTGCAATAACGTTGAAATGACATCACAACGATAAAACACAACAGTTATCATTACAAAGATCAGATATACGTATATAATCACTATTAGTATTTTACTATTAGATAAGCACTGTATATGCATTAGTTCATGTTAAATCAAAAGATATGCACACAATACACTATTCGTTCATATAACAACATACAATACATATATATTTTGCTAATTACAGTCACGTTCTGGCACGGTTCTGCTACAAAATGATACTATTGACAATGACCAAAGGTACACAACAACCCTGTGAGTCTATTTTGTTTCTAAATTTATTTTTATTTGATCAACAGGGGTCGCTACTATCTATCTGACTGCCATATACTAATATCAATGATTTCATGCACCTAAGTCATGTTATCCTTGTTTTACTGGGTGCCCCGATTCACAAAATATACAGGGTGAACAACCCCTTAAGTATTCGCTGGTCATAGCTCATAGCCTGTTTCTAGCCAATGAAAAAGCAAGTAAGACCCTTCGTGTCTTTTACAACAAACGCAGCCTCCATTTTTTCTTGTTGTTTTGATCGGTTTTAGTGTATTCAAGTGCGATTTTTAGCTGTTTAAAATGGATACTGAGCGAAGCAGAAAGTTTGTTAAAAACCCTGAAACCTGGGCGTAGCAAGTGCATCACCGGCACAGGAACATTGGGGATGAATATGTTGGGCGAACTGGGAAAGTTAAAGCGGCCACTCGATTTGATCTTGGACATCTGGAATCGGGGAAAAATCTGTCTGATGCAAAAAAAGAGCATTTTTCACGATTTATCTAATTGCATAATTAATTATTGTCAAAATTTTCACAAATATACCTGGAAGATGACCTTAGGCAATTGCTCCGTCAAAATAGCAAAACAAAAAACTGGTATATGAAGCACGTTAACCGGGGATTATACTGTTCAAACTTTGAATGCGTTTTTCTCCCTTATTACAAATGTGGACATGTGGGGGTTGTTGAACGAGGCGGCACATTAGATAAAATATACATTTTATCAACATTAAACACAGACAGAGAGCATACATCAATACTCGTAGAAATCACGCATAAAACAACCTAAATCCATTTTCTGAATTACAACCACGTCCTGCTCTTGTCTAAGGCTAGTACTTGAGACAATAAACACGTCAAGTTACGAATACACTCTCATAATGCATTGATTGACTAGATGCGAATTCCTCTTAAAGGGATTTACAATAGAGAACTCAGAATCAATTTTGTATGGTACACATACATTGAATAACGTTGGGAGACTCCCATTAAGATATATAATATCGGTAGGTAGCACTGGAGTCATCCCATAATGTACAGTATTGTGTACATGAGTGATACACATAATAAGTACATTCATTTCATTCATTCATTCATGTCGGCCACAGGGGTCGAACATTAGTGGCTTCAATCATCCGTCTCCAGATCCTTCTGTCTGCCATTGTCGTCTTCAGCTCCTCTGTCTCTAGACCCACATCTTCCTTTAACCAGTCGATGTAAGTTGCTGCTGGTCTTCCTGTATTGTTTTTTCCAAGTGTGGACATACACACATGGAATAAGTACATACATATGCAATATATACGCCAAAAGCTAATACAATAATTATATTAAATTCTGTACATGTATCATAATAATTTACCTTGGTCAACACGAACTATGGACGGACGTTCACTGTTGTCGCGTGAAGGTTCGACGCGACAGAGACGATGGTTGATGACGTCATTAAGGGAAGACACCACGCAACTGGAGCGGTCGCCGCTCCCATCCTGAGACATAAAAAGTTAAACCTTCAAGCTTAACTAAACTCGTTGAACAATATAACAATACTGTAAATACAGCAGTTGAGCATTACCTGTTGCCGCAGAAGTTATACTGTTCGAAACAGCCACTAATCCTGTGCGGTGTCCCATATGAAAGCAGAAAAATGCAGCGTTATCAAACTTATAAATATGTGTACGCTACTACAAACTTAATACAATGTGAACACTACGGGAACATAAAATCATCAGTAAACCCCCGAAATACCACATCGATAGCGTGATGCGTAGGCATTTCAGTACATTGCAGTGATGTCACACAAGGACGATCTCCACCCACTCGTGGCTAATATCATCTACTACTGTGTGTGTGTGTGTGTGTGTGTATGTGTGTGTGTGTGTGTGTGTGTGTGTGTGTGTGTGTGTGTGTGTGTGTGTGTGTGTGTGTGTGTGTGTGTGTGTGTGTGTGTGTGTGTGTGTGTGCCTGTGTACATGTGTGTGTGTGTGTGTGCCTGTGTACATGTGTGTGTGTGTGTGTGTGTGTGTATGTGCCTGTGTGTGTGAAGTGTGTGTGCGTGCATGTGGCATGTGTGAGGTGTGTGCGTGTGCATGCATGTGGTACGCGCGCGCGCGCGTGTGTGTGTGTGTGTGTGTGTACGTGTGTGTGTGTGCGCATGTGTGCGCTCGTGTGCGCATGTAAAAAGCGTGTGTGTGCAATGTGTGTGTGTAAAAAGTGTGTGTGTGTTTGTGTATGTGCATGCGTGTGTGCGTGTGCGTCTGCATGTATTCAGTCTGTGTGTGTGTGTGTGTGTGTGTGTGTGCGCAGGTTTGTGCCTGTGCGTCTGTGTGTATGTGCATGTGCGTATCCGTGTCTGTGCGTGTGTGCGTCTGTGTGCGTGTGTGCGTGTGTGTGTGTAAAATCTGTTTGTGTGTGTGTGTGTGTGTGTGTGTGCGTGCGTAAAAGTGTGTGTGTGTGTGTGTGTCCGTGGAGTGTGTGCCCGTGTGTATGTGTGTGTGTGTGTGTGTGTGTGTGCGTGTGTGTGCGTCTCCCGTGCGTGTGTGTGTGTGTGTGTGTGTGTGCGTGTGTGTGTGTGTGTGTGTGTGTAAAGAGTGTGCGGAGCCTGTGTGCATGTGTGTACGTGGTGTGTGTGCGTGTGTGTGTGTGTGTGTGTGTGTGTGTGTGTGTGTGTGTGTGTGTGTGTGTGTGTGTGTGTGTGTGTGTGTGTGTGCGTGTGCGTGTGTTTGTTGAATGCCCTCTACTAATGTGTCTATGACATTTTGGAATATTAATTTATGTTGACGTGTAGGGCCATCGCCACTTGCAGTTAACTCAATTGGAATAGCCCCACGTAACGATTATGTAAGCAAGTCCCGTTAGTAAATGATCTAACAATGAAATGTTGAACACGATTGCTTGCATTAGGAAGTTGTCTGATGTGTATTGCGGCAATGTAAATACGCGACTTGTCCTTTGTACAACATGAGTCACACGGACCGTAGACTTTAACAGCCACGATATAATCGTAGTCGTAACTGTGGACATTTTCTAATTATATCAGCAACTTGTGGGAAATGCGGTGGAATACTTGCTAAAGGACGCCGCTGGTGAATACCGTACGTGGAGCTGTTCGAAAACACTGCTTCGTAAAAAAATATAAATAACATTAACTAACATAAACCAATTTCAACGGGGAAATAGAACAGAAAAAACACCCAACACACATATAATATCACAGGCCTTCGCAAGCACATTTGAAGTACATATTTAATACATTCAAAATTATGTCATCGGGAAGTCAAGTTCAAAAACAACGTACACACAAAACACGTATATAAATACACATAAAGTATATTACATTATAATTCTTATATATTCTTACTTTAGTAAACAATGATAAAACATCCACTACGAGTTTGGCGTAGTCATGCCGTACATTCTAGATTAATATATTCTTAAAATGTACAGATATTTCTTTTCAGTTTATAAAGGTCGTGTCATTCATATTGAACTTTTGGCAGCGAGCAAAGTTTTAAACATAATATCTCCGTTATTTTTCTTTGTTGGTCTTCACCTTTTTGTCTCACTTGTCTTATTTGTCTCGCTTATTCTCGCTTGTTTTGTTTGTCTCGTTTTTCCTATTCGTCTCGCTTGGAAACCTATCTACTTACCTCCCTACCTTGTCTCGTTCGTTTCGCTTGTTCCGTTTGTTTTGTATGCAAATCAGAACATTCCGATGGTACAGTAATATATAGTAATCACAAAAGTGTTAATGTTTGTGAAATGTTCGTGCAGCCTGAACAGTACTTAAGTTTTCGTGCCGCCTGAACAGTACTTAAGTGTTCGTGCAGCCTGAACAGTACTTAAGTGTTCGTGCAGCCTGAACAGTACTTAAGTGTTCGTGCAGTTAGAACTGTACTTAAGTGTTTGTGCAGCTTGAACTGTACTTAAGTGTCCGTGCAGCTTGACCAGTACTTAAATGATCGTGCAGCCTGAGCTGTACTTAAGTGTGTGTCTCTTTCTGGCGCCTTATTCATGTCACCTCGTCAAATAAGGTGTGGACCAACGTCACGAACACGCTTTGTACGTGCATCACATATCACCAGATACTGCAGACACTCGTAACATCTAATGTACGAACGTTCCTCTGTCGCTGGGCTCTACAAGTACCATCCTTCCATTGGCTTTCCGCTGAGTCTACCCGACAGTACCACTTCGACTGGACTCGGCGGGACTCGTCACATTGCTCGTGTCTGTAGACGGCGGCTTTCGTCTTCGGTTGCGGCGGAAGCGAGGAGGAGATTTCGGAAGTCGATTTAGTATCTCCTGTTGACGCAGGATACTCGCAGGTACCACTTTGTCCCGACTGCCATCGTTCTGTCTCTCTACTTCCGACATGACTCCTCGAGCCTGCAACGCACCACGCAGGAACGGTTATGGTGGCATGGACATACGATAAAGATGGTCATCACGTTCTTTTTTGTGTACTTGTGTGTGTGTGTGTGTGTACGTGTGTGCGTACGTGCGTGTGCGTGTACGTATGCATGTATGTGTGCAAACATGTTCATAATATGAATAGAGATCCGCAGGAAGGCGAACATATTATTACGTAAGTAGCCCCTCGGCCCACTCACCCACACGAAGAAAGTGCCCGCTCCAGCGCTGATCTTCTGCACTTCTGTCACGGTGAACTCGTCCAGGAGCTCCTTACACCTCGCCATCAGTTCGGGGTGAACTTTCTTCGTATCGAATGTCATAATCTTTCTCTGCAAGCCGTCCTTTCCGTTCGGATTACAGAACGCTCGGCATTTCTTCCAGTCCTGTCGAATCATTGTGTCTCGTGTCATACGTAACGCAATAACAAATGTGAAGACAACTAGAATAGCAATTACTTCTCACAACGTCGTATTAGTCGAATAAATGTTGTATCTATAGAATTATTATTATTGATATAATTTATGGAATCCAAAATATGTGTTTAGACTGGATATCCTCCTGGAAGTGGCAAACAACTAAAGCATGTCAAATTGTCTATCAAAGGCATCTGATAAGAAAGTAGATCAATATAATTGATTAATACAATTATTTAGTGACATTCATAAACACATTCTAATATAAAATATAATTTTGAATTTTGAATTTCGGCACAGCTAAATATAGCGTAGTGCTTGTCACTTACGGACATGGTCTCTTCGTCTTCCCCGAGCAGCAAGAAGGCCGCCTTGAGGACTTCGTGCAGGATGGGCGGCGGGCGGTCGTAGCGGCGGATCTCAGACATCGTGTTCTTGTCCATGTTCAGTATTACCAGTTTGAGCCGCATGAGGCGCTGCAGGTGGTCGGCGAGACACCTGGCGACTATCATCTCCTGCTGCAGGGAGTTGTCGAACCCGAGGTCCTCGACTTCCTGGATGGTCGCCAGAATGAGGTTCAGGTCACGCTCCTCCACCGCATTCTGCAACTCTGTGTGCGACAACGTGCATACCCTATACGACGTGTTTGACTGAGACAACATTCACGGCAGTACGTATGATATTGGATTGTGATGTGTCTTTGAAATGCAGACAATTAATTGTAGAAGCTTGCTGCCGTGTTGATATATTATTATGTCTATTAATGGTCACAGTGTTTGTAATTATGATTAAAAAACATATGTGTGATTTTATTTTGAACTTGAAACAGAAAACAGCTTGACGGTACGCGGTAATATGTAACTGTGTCAGCATTAACTAGATTTGAGGCTAACTAAGTCCTTGACGGGTTATCTGAACACGCGTGATTGCATGTAGGTATACTTAGACGATAATGAACTCGGTATGTAATATGTTTAATGCTTACAAGAACAAGGAAGAGTAAGACTAAGACAAGCAGCATGTCTGATGTGCAACACACGGTCTCCTCGTGACGTTTTGATGAAGAGCAACATAAACGAATAATAACGGGAAACCATACTCCATGATATAATGCGAGCCAGTCAATCGTCAGGTGAGTGGGTGGGGATGGCATTGGCAACGACCTATTCTATGAGCAATTAAGCCGATACGTACTATCAGAGGATCTTAATTAACAACAATGCGTGGGCAAAGCAGGTAAATATGTTATTAGCTATCGGACGCTGGTGAAAAACGTAAATATAATACATTATAAATCAACTATAGAATAACTGCAGAGAAAGTCGAGAAAAGAAGATATCGCAAAACGGAGTAATACCAACGCCAACAATAGAAACAATTTGAACAAGACTCTGTGGCAGGTGCACCGAGTTACATAATTAATCATTTGTCTATACATCTAGAGTGCGCTATTTGTGTCAGAGGGCAGATGTCTATAGAAATCGAGTTGTGTCTATCAACAGTCACTTACTAGTCTTCATGGCCAATGCCGTAGATTCTAGTTGTGTCTATCAACATTCACTTACTAGTTTTCATGGCCAGTGCCGTAGATTCTAGTTGTGTCTGTCAACAGTCACTTACTAGTCTTCATGGCCAGTGCCGTAGATTCTAGTTGTGTCTGTCAACAGTCACTTACTAGTCTTCATGGCGAGTGTCGTAGATTCTAGTTGTGTCTCTTAATAGTCACTTACTAGTCTTCATGGCGAGTGCCATAGATTCTAGTTGTGTCTGTAATAGTTATTTACTAGTCTTCAAAGAGAGCGCCGTAGATTCTAGTTGTGTGTCAACCGTCACTTACTAGTCTTCATGGCGAGTGCCTTAGATTTTAGCTGTATCTCTTAACAGTCACTTACTAGTCTTCATGGCAAGTACGTGCAGGAGTCTCTCAGCCTTAATGACGAGGTCGTGGTCGACGAGCCCAGCGTCCTTGCAGTCTCGCACGGCCTTCGTCACCAGCTCCGGCTCCTTCAGACTCATCGCCTGCTTCAGACGAGTCAACAACATCGTCGGCGCCAGGTCTGGAAGTGAGAGACTGATTGATCTAACATACAATAGGTACACATGCAAACATGCAAATATACAAACATGCACACATGCATACATGCATGCATATATATATGCATGCTTACATGCATGCATATATATGCATGCATACATACATACATGCATACATACATACATGCATACATACACACATACACACATACACACATACACGCACACACACACACACACACACACACACACACACACACACACACACACACACACACACACACACACACACACACACACACACAATGGGAATAATAAATAATAATCCATGAGGTGCCTCTTCGTGTTCTTCCACCTGCTATTATATATGTCTGTCTGGTATATAATGTCTATCCTGTAAGTACCACCACAACCTGTGGCTCTAATTCCATGAGTTTCCTCCCCCTCGTCCTACCTTGGACGCACAAGTACATAATTTACCGCGTTAAATCCAAATAAACTATGATATAACAAATCTAATTATCCAGCTTCAACAAAAGGTACAAGGCTGCTGTAGTGACAAAGATACGGACGACTAGATATTGAGACAGAATCAGGAGTACTAAATGCGAGCTCAGCGGTCTACCTGCATGACGCTCTTTCCACGTTCCCCAAGCCTCTTCCGGATTCTCTTCCTGTAAAAAAAATAATAGCATGCATAGTTAATAGTTGTTTGTTAAGACCATGTACCTGGGTGCATGCGTGCGCGTGTGCGTGAAGGTTTGCGCGCGTGCGTGTGTTGCCAAGTACGTATGTGTGTGTGTGTGTGTGTGTGTGTGTATGTGTATGTGTGTGTGTGTGTGTGTGTGTGTGTGTGTGTGTGTGTGTGTGTGTGTGTGTGTGTGTGTGTGTGTGTGTGTGTGTGTGTGTGTGTGTGTGTGTGTGTGTGTGTGTGTGTGTGTGTCTGTGTGTGTGTGTGTGTGTGTGTGTGTGTGTGTGTGTGTGTGTGTGTGTGTGTGTGTGTGTGTGTGTGTGTGTGTGTGTGTGTGTGTGTGTGTGTGTGTGTGTGTGTGTGTGTGTGTGTGTGTGTGTGTGTGTGTGTACATGCGTGCGTGCGTGCGTAATTGGTTTTTCTCCGAAGCTAACCAACTCATTTTACATAATGTGTCATTCTTGCTGCATTACTGAGAAGAGTCCTCAACAAAGGTTTCAAAAGAACAAATAACTCCTTGCGGAATGCGATTCAGCTATCACCATGTATCGGGATCGATTTAATTAATAATACGACGTATCTAGATGCATCCAGTGATAGCATAATCACACTCACCACACAGTCAGTGATTATAATGTACTGACTTTTTATGCTTAATGGGGCGTCATATCGCGGTGGTAACGCCTACATGTAATGTATGTACAATTTGTTCTGGTGCGGGGTGCGGTCAATACTTCTTTGTGTTCGTTGTACGTTGCAACACATTCAAGCAGGCACGCCTTACAATCTTGCAGTGGTACGTTCTGCCTCAATTTCGACAATTGTGGCTAGTAAAATCAATGAACGTTAATTTCTCTGTCCCCAGTGAGGCGTTCGGTAGCTAAAATAAATATTGCACGAGATTATCAATAACAAAGTAATGACACATTGCAGCACAGACGACCAGCATGGCGACGCGCGTAAACAAAGAACAACAAAAAAGTAAGTCAACGCCTATTTTACCTTTACCACCGTATTCTGTCGCTCGATGGTCGGCGGCGTCTCCACTTCGAACTCTCCTTCCTCCTGTAACTTCGCCTCCTCTTCCTCGTACTGGGTCCTGTTCTCCTCGAAGTCCCTCGCCTTCCTCTGCTCCTCCTCCTCCTCCCACGCCCGCCTCGCCGCCGCCGCCTGTCTCTCCTTCTCTCGACGACTTTCTTCCTTCTTCAGCGCTAGCTCTCCCTCCCTCATGCGGCGGGTCTGCTCCTCCTCTACCCTTCTCGTCTCACCCCGCGTCAAGATCTGAAGTTTACCAATGATGTATGTACTGGATGTATATGCAGGCTGCGCTCGCGCGTGCGTGCGTGCGTGCGTGCGTGCGTGCGTGCGTGTGTGTGTGTGTGTGTGTGTGTGTGTGTGTGTGTGTGGTATTGTATTATATATATATATATATATATATAATACCGCACATGTACCTACCTATATATATATAAATTAGTGTTCTACCCCGATGACTCGGTCTGAACGAGAACTGAGTATGTCATTGATGTTATAATGAACTTGTTAAGCTGCCGTGTTAAATGTGCATGACTATAATGGTAACGGTTATCCTATAGAATGCGGAATGACGTTCACTACTTATGTTAACAAAAACTATTTTTCATATTTGCAATGGTACACGACAGCTTTTTCTACGTGCTACACACAGGTTGTTCTACGTGCTACACACAGGTTGTTCTACGCTCTACACACAGGTTGTTCTACGTGCTACACACAGGTTGTTCTACGCTCTACACACAGGTTGTTCTACGTGCTGCACACAGGTTGTTCTACGTGCTGCACACAGGTTGTTCTACGCTCTACACACAGGTTGTTCTACGTGCTGCACACAGGTTGTTCTACGTGCTGCACACAGGTTGTTCTACGCTCTACACACAGGTTGTTCTACGTGCTACACACAGGTTGTTCTACGCTCTACACACAGGTTGTTCTACGTGCTGCACACAGTTTGTTCTACGTGCTGCACACAGGTTGTTCTACGCTCTACACACAGGTTGTTCTACGTGCTACACACTGGTTGTTCTACGCTCTACACACAGGTTGTTCTACGTGCTGCACACAGGTTGTTCTACGTGCTGCACACAGGTTGTTCTACGCTCTACACACAGGTTGTTCTACGTGCTGCACACAGGTTGTTCTACGTGCTGCACACAGGTTGTTCTACGCTCTACACACAGGTTGTTCTACGTGCTACACACAGGTTGTTCTACGCTCTACACACAGGTTGTTCTACGTGCTGCACACAGGTTGTTCTACGTGCTGCACACAGGTTGTTCTACGTGCTGCACACAGGTTGCCTTACGTTTTGTCATCTTTCAAAAGCGCGGTTATCGCTGGCAATAACGTTGATATAAACGATTAACTGTGCGTTGAGTGTGCTTATTTGTTTGCGAAAAGTAGTGGTAATACATTAGCATATTAGGCATGGAGACATATACAGTGTCGTCGCTTACCTTGTAGGTTAGCAGACGTTTCTCGTCGCCGTCAAACTCACCGCAGACCGTCAGCTGTTTGTTCCCTGCGCGTGGAGTGAAGTCCCCCTCCCACTGATTTTGTCCCGTTGATGCGAACGTAATTTCCTGTGCGTCATCCAAGAACACTTGCGTGGCTCCTGGGACGACCACGGCGAAATGCACCGCCTTGTCGGGCTCTAGGTGGGCGGATCTGGGCTCGATAAGTCTGAAGGAATTGTTCCATTGGAGTGGCTTCGGAAACGCCGTGCACTGCCACTTTGGTCGCTTCACGTTGATGACGTATTTGAAAGCCGTGGCTGTTTCATCGTCGGATTCCGAGAGACGGGCGAATATGGTCAGAAGGTACATCCCGACCTTGGGAAAGGTCACATTTAGTTTAAACTGTTTCCCATCGTTTTCGATGAATACGTGGTCTGAGAAGTCTTCTACGTTCCCCTTGACGTCGAGTTTCAGTTGCGCCGATATATCGGCGTCGCGGTCAGTCGACATGGTGATGTCTTCCTCCCCTGTAGTATTGCACGTTATTAGCGGGTGTCGATGGCTGACGGGGGTTATGATTATGCTGCTGGTATTATCCACCAGTCCTACTTTCCCCGACTCGGATTTTGGGAATTCCTTCTGGTCGGCACACCCCATGTCGGAGGTGATCAAGTAGTTGCTCACGTGCTGGAAGTCTGTGTGACGTCGAGTGTCCTTCGCGAACAACTTAAAGATGTACTTGCCGTGGGTCGGCAGCTTCATTAGAAAGTACACCTCGCCGTCGATGACGTAATGGATGACGTAGTTGTTGAGTACCCGCTGGTCGATGTCCCCGCTCTCGAGACTGTACTTGAACACCATGTGGTCGGCGAGTTTCATCTTGAAGGCCACCTCCGCCTGGCCGTCCTCAGCGATGATTAGCCCGCCGTCGTGGTTGACTGGCTCCAGGCCGATGGCGGTCGCCTCGCCGCCGGCACCCCACAAGTCTCTGTCCGCTAACGGGTGCGGCTTGCACGAGAACTTGGGCTTCTGGCAGTGGATGACATACTCACACACCTCGCTACTGTAGCCCCTCCCCAACACACGGCCGTTCAGATCGATCTTGTACTTGCCAATCCAAGGAAACTCGATGCGAACGCGGAGCTTGTTCTCCCTCTTGGCGACGTCCATGAAGACGAACTGCTTGAGCTGAGCCCCATTCATCTTGTCGCGCGTCTTCTCCAGGGCCGACTTGTACAGCGCGTACAGGAACGTGTATTCGGCGTTGTCAGGTAGCCCGAACTCGAGTGTGACGTCACCCGTGTCTGTGTAGATGACGCACTTGGGTTGGCTGAGCGAGTGAAGTCCCATGTCGAAGTACGACTGATTCAGGTACGCCATCTGTTCAAATTCGTCCGAGGTGATTGGACGTGCGAGCAACTGCCAGGCGGGATCTTCTGGCAGATGGGTGCAGATCATGATCTCCGGATCCGTGAGGAACCAGGAGTCGTCGCAGTGCTGGTAGGTCCCCGTGTTTCCGTCAGTCGTCTTCCCAGCGCCGCCATCAGCGATCAATTCCCAGTCTTTGTCGGCGCCGATGGTAACAAAGCTTGAGCCCCAATGCTGGTCGACGAAGCGCCAAGCACCATCGACCAGGACGGCATTATAGGGCTTCGTCACGACCACGGTGTTCCCGGGCTGGTAGCGGGCCGCTTTCACTTTCCCTTTCAGAATCTGGCACGGAATCCCAGCCACCCTACAGCAAGACGTAATGATAGTGAAACTCAACGAGGTATTATGTCTACGTTTACGTGTGCCTACATGGATGAGTGCTTACGAGGATGTATCAATGTATACTGCACACTTCCTTGTTTCTGACATACATTAGAGGTTCTCAAACTGAGGGTAATGACCATATATGGGGTCGTTTGGCAATTTCCTACGACCCTGTGTAAATGTAAATAGCATGGGCCAAAAACGTACAATTAATTGGTGGAGGCATCATTAATTGTTTATCTCTTTGGAAATAGCAAGGTAAACGAAACCTCAAATGATTGTGGATCCGCTTATTGTACGCTGTGCTGAGGTCTTGACCAGCCATGTATTTGGGGAGAAACATGTCTACTTCGAACCTTGATCACACCTTTAAAATACGAGTTGATACACTCAGCTGCTTATGCAACAAAGAGCGATACAAGCGGAACTTTATAATGGGGAGTACTGACACTCCTACAGTGCCTCCATGTTAACGTACGTCTTAATACGTAGATACACCTACAATGCCTCCATGTTAACGTACGTCTTAATATGTAGATACACCTACAGTGCCTCCATGTTAACGTACGTCTTAATATGTAGATACACCTACAGTGCCTCCATGTTAACGTACGTCTTAATATGTAGATACACCTACAGTGTCTCCATGTTAACGTACGTCTTAATGTGTAGATACACCTACAGTGCCTCCATGTTAACGTACGTCTTAATGTGTAGATACTCCTACAGTGCCTCCATGTTAACGTACGTCTTAATATGTAGATACACCTACAGTGCCTCCATGTTAACGTACGTCTTAATGTGTAGATACACCTACAGTGCCTCCATGTTAACGTACGTCTTAATGTGTAGATACACCTACAGTGCCTCCATGTTAACGTACGTCTTAATGTGTAGATACACCTACAGTGCCTCCATGTTAACGTACGTCTTAATGTGTAGATACACCTACAGTGCCTCCATGTTAACGTACGTCTTAATGTGTAGATACACCTACAGTGCCTCCATGTTAACGTACGTCTTAATGTGTAGATACACCTACAGTGCCTCCATGTTAACGTACGTCTTAATGTGTAGATACACCTACAGTGCCTCCATGTTAACGTACGTCTTAATGTGTAGATACACCTACAGTGCCTCCATGTTAACGTACGTCTTAATGTGTAGATACACCTACAGTGCCTCCATGTTAACGTACGTCTTAATGTGTAGATACACCGACAGTGCCTCCATGTTAACGTACGGCTTAATATATAGATACATCTACAGTGCCTCCATGTTAACGTACGTCTTAATATGTAGATACACCTACAGTGCCTCCATGTTAACGTACGTCTTAATATGTAGATACACCTACAGTGCCTCCATGTTAACGTACGTCTTAATGTGTAGATACACATACAGTGCCTCCATGTTAACGTACGTCTTAATGTGTAGATACACCTACAGTGCCTCCATGTTAACGTACGTCTTAATGTGTAGATACTCCTACAATGCCTCCATGTTAACGTACGTCTTAATATGTAGATACACCTACAGTGCCTCCATGTTAACGTACGTCTTAATATGTAGATACACCAACAGTGCCCCCATGTTAACGTACGTCTTAATGTGCAGATACACCTACAGTGCCTCCATGTTAACGTACGTCTTAATGTGTAGATACGCCTACAGTGCCTCCATATTAACGTACGTCTTAATGTATAGATACACCTACAGTGCTTCCAAGTTAACGTACGTCTTAATGTATAGATACACCTACAGTGCCTCCAAGTTAACGTACGTCTTAATGTATAGATACACCTACAATGCCTCCAAGTTAACGTACGTCTTAATGTAAAGATACACCTACAGTGCCTCCAAGTTAACGTACGCATTAATGTATAGATACACCTAAAGTGCCTCCAAGTTAACGTACGTCTTAATGTATAGATACACCTACAGTGCCTCCAAGTTAACGTACGTCTTAATGTATTGATACATCTACAGTGCCTCCAAGTTAACGTACGTATTAATATATAGATACATTTAGGTATCTTTTCCCCCGTCCTTGTGTCAACGGAACCTACTTGCACAGAGTGTTGAATATATGATCGTAGTAGAATTGTTGCTTCTGGATGTAGACCTGCAGCAGACACCACAGCGGGCTGTCCTTCAGCGGCATGTCTGACGTGGCGGACCTCACGACGTCGCCAGCGTTCTGTGTCGCCGCCCACACGTAGAAGGCCCGGACCTTGTCTACGTCGCTCCGGGTCGGTGTCGTCAGATAGGTGACAAGGGAACTGAAGGTTTCCGCCTTCGACAGCGGAGTCTGAACAGGCAAACAACCGTAGTTGGATAAACCAGTAACATGCAAGTAACGAAGGTTATGTTGTTATGTTTTCTTTGGTAGTAGGTAGGTTTATGCCAGCTAATATTACACCTAATATGACATAATCTGTTCCACATTCACTAGCATTTAATATGATGGTATTAATACCAGAACATATATATTGACGGTACTTCGTATGCCAAATTGCGTTTAATAAGACGGAACAATTTTGACAATTTCAAGTGGAACAAAATACGAATGATTCAGTAAAACATTGACAGTGAATCACATCACCTCTCTGGCGTAGGAGTCGATAGATTGGAAGTCGCCCGGCTGGAAGACTTGCTGTTTCTTCGTAGGCGGAGGGAAGGGTTCCGGCACGCCGTCATTCCCACGCCTCACAGGCACGCCGGCCGTCGTGTATTCGGCTTGAGCCTCGGCCAGCCGCTCAATCGTCGGGAATTCGGTAAACGGCACGAACTTCTTCGCATTCTTTATTTTCTTCGGAGCTTTTTCTTTCTTTGGAGGTGTTCGCTTCTTGGGTGGCGATTGCAAACGATCTGGTGTCGGAGATTCGTCCTAAGTGATATATAATTGATGATAGTGATATTAGTTGTACAATGCAAGATACATATAAGAAAACGTGATAGCGTTTCATATCGTGTAGATCTAATCGCGTTGTAACGATTATACACGGGCTCATAGTTCAACGTTGACATACACATTGACCCGTATGCCGTGAAGCCTTTCATTGTTACTGTACAACATACGGTACACCAGGCAGCCAAGCAACATGCTGGCATATGCATCTAGCAGCCGATTATTACGGAGATATTAGTTGACGTTCACATAGGTAAAACAGTAATATTCCCAAATCTACGAACACACAGGCGCGCGCGTACGCACGCACGCACACGCACACACACACACACACACACATACACATACACATACACACACTGTAACAAATCCCTTATGAAAGTATATAATTTGAAATATCGTGGCATTTCGTATATTCATATAATTATCAAGATTTAACAAGATTTAACAAGATTGCCATCCAGAAAAATAACTCTAAATGGCAAGTGGACAAGGAAGCTTATCGCGAGTCCAAGATGACAGTTCATGGTCAATCATGGAAACATGCAAACTATGTTATATTATATTCTACCATGGATTGCCGTGATATACCATGGTCTATCATTTCCCATAATGTCTGTTATGAAAATATACCAAGGTATTACATTATATTCCGTACCACGTTACACCTGCATGGTACGCCATGGTAAAGTATCGTATACCATGGTTTACCATACTCTACCATGTTATATTTTCATATGGGGTGTACCGTGGTTGACCATGGCATATTTTCATAACAAAGTAAAATATGTTAACATTTACTTTAATTGTTAACCTGTAATCGATATTTACCAGGTTGGACGTGATCTTGGAGCCGCTACTCCCCATGGTCCCCGGCCGTATCTCGCGGGAGAAGTCTGTCGGAGGCCGCTCTGGTCGTGTCAGTCGACAGTTAGACCCGTCGTTGTCTGTTACAGCCAAACAAATTGATTGACCGATTTGAGTTACTGCACAGGTGAGTTCTGAAAGGTAAAGAGTCCAATGTTCGTGGTTTTGTTCAAGCTCGTTTGTAAGCGTAATCCGTTTATGCGATCCGCCAAGGCAAATACCAATCGGGTACGCACTCAATAATGCACGTACGCACACATACCGAGATGTGATAGATTCATAAAGCGTGTGACCTCTTTAACACAATTTGTTTATTACGACTAGCAATATTTTGCGCACGAGATTGCTATGATTTCTTCATGTGTATCTATGTTCGTGCGTGAACACATAAAGAAATTGACAAGTTAAAGTATGCGTGCTTGCATGTGTGCATGTCTCATTACAGATCGTCGCATGTCTGCAACAGGATAGTGGCTGATATAAATTATAGAAGTCAAAAGATATGGTATTCCTTACGTAGATAAATATATAAACTCTCATCGCGTTAACCTAAAACTAGTGTTATGTAAGCCAACGTTCAACAGATGTTAGTAATACTAGGTAGCACTCTCCGTGGAGCTACATTGGCTTCACCCGGTGAAATGATCACCACTCAATTATCCCAGGTGGGAGAAAAGC
>CM034532.1:19595395-19637895 GCA_020002185.1 Paraescarpia echinospica
AACATTGTCGCAATACTGGTTGTCTTCGCATCAATGAGGACGCTGACGTCGGTCTTCCCATCCCATCGGATGCGTAGAAGCTCCCCGAGGTATCGTTGATGGAATTTCTCCCGGATCTTCATGTGCCAACGTTACGTGACCCAAGCATCGCTACCTTAGCTTAGATTGGTAACACAGACCATCACCAGTCTCTTTCCTGAAGTTGTGGTCATCGAAGACTAGGTGGTGCAATTTCTTGAATGATGTGCTCGCACAATAAATTCGATGCTGAATTTCTTCTTCGACGGTGGCCTCCTTTTGGGACAGGTGACTCCCTAAGTACGGGAAATATTCAACAACTTTTAGGGTTCCTACAGATACTTTGATTTCGGGAGGTCCTTCAGAGTTACCTGGAATGGTTTGGTGGGTTACCTTGGTTTTTCTTATGTTGATGGAAAGTCCTAAACTTTAGTAGGTTTGTTGTATATTATCAGACCATCGGAACACCTTTATGGTTATCAAAGTTCTGGCTATTTTAATGCAAGCCTATGTTGGTAACAAAAGTTCAACAAATCATATCTTAATTTACACATACTTGTTACATTTCTAAATTATCGAAATTCAGTGTTTACTGTGTTATTGACTGTAATCGTCTGCTTACAGATTTGGAGATATATGTCGTTCATATTTTCATATATAATATCTTCAATTGCACACTCGTTTTCTACCGAAAAACAATTGAAGGACTTAGAGGATATACGTCATGATTCTTGCAGTGCATCAATTACGCAACTGTAATAATAGTGTTGTGTAGTTCAAGCTGCACTGCGTTACTGAATTAAAGTTCACCGTAAACACCTTACTAGATAATATAACGCAGTTAGACACTGTTACAATCATATAACTGCAACAGTAGGCTTTTGGAAGACTAACTCACATAACATCGTAGCCCTAGATTACATGTATAATAGGTAACCATTTACACATATATAATATACAAATTATGATTGTTACAACTATACCCATTACAGCGACCCATGGAGCAACACACCAAGGGCTGCAGTTATCAACATCACACCCACCCAGGGAGCAACACACCAAGGGCTGCAGTTATCAATATTACACCCACCCATGGAGTAACATACCAAGGGCTGCAGTTATCAACATCACACCCACCCAGGGAGCAACACACCAAGGGCTGCAGTTATCAACATCACACCCACCCAGGGAGCAACACACCAAGGGCTGCAGTTATCAATATTACACCCACCCATGGAGTAACATACCAAGGGCTGCAGTTATCAACATCACACCCACCCAGGGAGCAACACACCAAGGGCTGCAGTTATCAATATTACACCCACCCAGGGAGCAACACTCCAAGGGCAGCAGTTATCAATATTACACTCACCCAGGGAGTAACATACCAAGGGCTGCAGTTATCAATATTACACTCACCCAGGGAGCAACACACCAAGGGCTGCAGTTATCAATATTACACTCACCCAGGGAGCAACACACCAAGGGCAGCAGTTATCAATATTACACTCACCCAGGGAGCAACACACCAAGGGCAGCAGTTATCAATATTACACTCACCCAGGGAGCAACACACCAAGGGCTGCAGTTATCAATATTACACTCACCCAGGGAGCAACACACCAAGGGCTGCAGTTAACATACCAAGGGCTGCAGTTATCACCCACCCAGGGAGCAACACACCAAGGGCAGCAGTTATCAATATTACACTCACCCAGGGAGCAACACACCAAGGGCTGCAGTTATCAATATTACACTCACCCAGGGAGCAACACACCAAGGGCTGCAGTTATCAACATCACACCCACCCAGGGAGCAACACACCAAGGGCAGCAGTTATCAATATTACACTCACCCAGGGAGCAACACACCAAGGGCTGCAGTTATCAATATTACACTCACCCAGGGAGCAACACACCAAGGGCTGCAGTTATCAATATTACACCCACCCAGGGAGCAACACACCAAGGGCAGCAGTTATCAACATCACACCCACCCAGGGAGCAACACACCAAGGGCTGCAGTTATCAATATTACACCCACCCAGGGAGCAACACACCAAGGGCTGCAGTTATCAATATTACACCCACCCAGGGAGCAACACACCAAGGGCAGCAGTTATCAACATCACACCCACCCAGGGAGCAACACACCAAGGGCTGCAGTTATCAATATTACACCCACCCATGGAGTAACATACCAAGGGCGGCAGTTATCAATATTACACCCACCCAGGGAGCAACACACCAAGGGCAGCAGTTATCAACATCACACCCACCCAGGGAGCAACACACCAAGGGCTGCAGTTATCAATATTACACCCACCCATGGAGTAACATACCAAGGGCGGCAGTTATCAATATTACACCCACCCATGGAGTAACACACCAAGGGCTGCAGTTATCAATATTACACCCACCCATGGAGTAACATACCAAGGGCGGCAGTTATCAATATTACACCCACCCATGGAGTAACACACCAAGGGCAGCAGTTATCAACATCACACCCACCCAGGGAGCAACACACCAAGGGCTGCAGTTATCAATATTACACTCACCCAGGGAGCAACACACCAAGGGCTGCAGTTATCAATATTACACTCACCCAGGGAGCAACACACCAAGGGCTGCAGTTATCAATATTACACCCACCCATGGAGTAACATACCAAGGGCGGCAGTTATCACATTTACCCCCCCCCCCATGGAGTAACACACCAAGGGCTGCAGTTAACAACATTACACCCACCCATGGAGTAACAGACCAAGGGCAGCAGTTGTCACAATTACACCCCCATGGAGTAAGAGACCAAGGGCAGCAGTTATTATAATTACACCCCCATGGAGTAAGAGACCAAGGGCAGCAGTTATCACCGTTACACCCCCCATGGAGTATGAGACCAAGGGCAGCAGTTATCAACATTACACTATCTTGATCTTGTTCACAGTGTAGCGCCCTCTACAGGAGAGTGGTTCGTTATTAAATTATCTCTGGTAAGAGCCACTCGTAGATCTTGCATTGGATGTCTTCCATCCAACGGATGTTGGCCAATCTTTCCTCTCGCCGCCGTTTGAACACTGTAGACGACACGCCCCCATCGGGGTGCTTCGCTCCAAATTCGTCCAGCTGAAAACAACAGTGGAATTGGATTGCTAGAGACTCATAATGGGTGTGTGTGTGTACGTGCGTGCGTGTGTGCGTATGTGCGTGTGTGCGTGCGTGTGGCTTGCGTGTATGCGTATGTGCGTGTGTGCGTGTGTGCGTGTATGCGTGTGTGCGTGTGTGCCTGTGTGTGTGTGTGTGTTTGTGTGTGTGCGTGCGTTCGTGCGTGCGTGCGTGTGTGTGTGCGTGTATCTGGTATGTGAGTGCGTGTGTGCGTGTGTGTGTGTTTGTTTGTGTGTGTTTGCCAAAAGGGAATATCGGAAAGTTTTTTCATTAATTGCTATATTTCTTGAAATATTTACCTGGCTTCTGAGACGCCACCAATTAGAGAAACCGACGATTCACGTACCTGGGCAGCATAATTAACAAGGCACAGAAGAAGGCGTCAAAGCAAAAGTACAAAACGCCTGGGTTGCATTCCTCGTGTTGAGAAACATTTGGAAGGAAAATTAAATCAAGCATAATACTAAACTGAGGAGGTGAGGTGGAGGGGAGGTGAGATGAAGGAGGTGAGGTTGAGGGGAGGTGAGGTGGATGAGGTGAGGTTGTGGAGGAGAGGTGAGGTGGAGGAGGTGATGTGGTGGAGGTGGAGGTGGAGGTGAGGTGAGATGGAGGAGGTGAGGTGGAGGGGAGGTGAGGTGGAGGAGGTGATGTGGGGAGGAGGTGAGGTGGAGGAGGTGATGTGGAGAGGAGGTGAGGTAGAGGAGGTGAGGTGGAGAGGAGGTGAGGTGGAGGAGGTGATGTGGTGAGGAGGTGAGGTGGAGGAGGTGAGGTGGAGAGGAGGTGAAGTGGAGGTGCATATGACACATATTGTATTAGAAAGATTCAAGAGAAAGCAGAGAGGATGCTTGTCTCAGCCAATAGAGTAGCTCATACAAAACCTTCTTTAAATTGCTAAATATGTCAACGTTTAGACAATTGTACTTATAGTCAATACAAATGTTTATGTATAAAAACAAGACGGGTATTTGATCTATCTTTGAAAATATGTTTAAACTTAATCAAGATATTCATAGTTACAATACATGACAATCTGCACAAATGCACATATTTGTAGCAACTTTAGAAATAAAACTTCGTTCAATAAGAAATACGGATGCTATCAGTAGGACTTATTTCAATTCAAGACTTATAGTGTAGGCCACTATGTCGAAAATATTTCGTTCGTGCAGAATTGTTGTTAAAAACTTTCACTTGATTTTGCATCTTTGGATAGTAAAGGTCTAAACAAATTAGGGTGGCACTTTTTCTACGCAGGATAAGTTTACTAAATTCAAGATGGCCGCCCACCACTAGTTTTCCGCTATAATGTTATTTTAAACAATTACCATGTTTATACTGGTTTTTGGAGCTCTTATCATTGACAATATCCACTTATATTAATACATATCTGTCTTAGATACATGTGAGCGCTAATGGAGGTCCACCATTTTGAATTTCAAAATGGCGGTCACAAAAAGGCGAACTATGAGAATTACCTACTGGCCACTGTACTGTTATGTTCTATCTACAATGTTACTAGCCATACTTGGTGTGCTCTAGTTATTTTATCATCGTTAAGTAAATGAGTTTAAAAACAAACCTTTATCAATGTTTCATGACTTTCTATATGTTATACAGATTGGACAGATTGTCGTGGTAGCAACATTAGTGTGTCTGTCCAACAATTAATAGTGGGGGGAGGCCAATGTATTAGGGTTGGGTTCCCGTAGTCATGGAATGTTAATTTATGGCCACCTTTATACATGTATTCTAATAAGCCTTAGCAATGAGAACATGGATGTTGCCATTTTTATGTTGATCTTTGATGACCTTGAACAAAGATCAAATGTATTTCATAACAAAAAAATCTTCCTGCTAGAGAGTAAAAGTGGTTGCTTGAAGCATTCAATCATTGTGGCATACAGAGACATTATTCACGGTCATTGTGATACATTTGGCATCTTTATGTGGGTGCATCGTTTTATTTATGGCCAAACACTACATTACATTTAACAAGATTTAACAAGATTGCCATCCAGAGGATTAACTCTAGATGGCAGATGGACAAGGAAGCCCTTTGGCTTATCGAGAGTCCAACCCTTTTATCTACATATATCCAGCCATTCTGAGGTATGCGTCGATTTTATTTTTAAACATATTCACACTACTAGCACCCACACAATCATCAAATAATCTGTTCCATTCATTCACAGTCCTTCGTGAAAATTTGAACTTTCTTCCGCCTAATCTACACTGCTCCTTTACTAATGTAACTTCATGTCCTCTAGTCTTTCTATCTTTCTTAACTGAAAAAAAACCCATATTTCTATTAATATTTTCATAACCATTCAATATTTTAAACACATCTATCTGATCTCCTCTCAATCTCCTGGTCTCTAGTGTTGTTAAATCACATTCTTTTAGGCGTTTTTCATAACTAAGAACCCTCAGTTTTGGTATCATTTTAGTCACTCTCCTCTGTACTCTTTCTAGCATATCTATGTCCTTCTTGCGGTATGGCCTCCACACTTGTATAAAATATTCTAAATGAGGCCTAACTATTGTTTTGTACAGCGGTATTATTAGTTCTTTTTCTTTATATGCTATATTTCCCCTAATCAATCCATGGATTTGATTTCTTTTTGAAGCTGCAATTCCACACTGCACTGAAACCTTCATGTCAGCACTAATTATCAGCCCTAAGTATTTTTCTTTTACAGTAGCATTTAGTACAGTTCCCTCCCTTATATATTCTACATATTCATTCCCATGTCCTGTTTGAAGGCATTTACATTTCCCAAAATTGAACAATATTTGCCACTTTTCAGACCATTTGATCAACCTGTCAAGATCATCCTGTAAATGCTGTCTATCTCCATCACTTTTAATTCTTCTAAACACTTTTGTATCATCTGCAAATTTCAACACCTTGCTAGCTATATCACCGTCCAAATCGTTTATATATATTAAGAATAATATAGGTCCCAGTACTGATCCCTGTGGAACCCCACTCAAAACTGATTTCCAGTTTTAAGCCTCCCCATCAACAACTACCCGTTGTCTTCTGTCAATCAGCCATTTTTCTATCCAATTAATTATACCATTTCCTATGCCATGGGCCTTTAGTTTAAGCAGTAATCTCTGATGTGGCACTTTGTCGAAAGCTTTTTGAAAATCTAAGTAGATGATATCTACTGGTGATCCATCATCTACCCACTTAGTGATATCTTCCAAAAAACATAACATATTTGTTAAGCATGACCTCGCTTTTAGAAACCCATGTTGAGATGGGTTTATCAAGTTATGATTAACAAGAAAATCCACCATGTGATCTTTAATTAGTCTTTCTAATAATTTACAAATCACCGATGTTAAACTATCTGGTCTATAATTATTTGACTTGTTTCTCGAACCTTTTTTAAATAACGGTATAGTGTTTGCTTATTTCCATTCTAAAGGAACCACTCCCTCTTATAATGACAAGTTGAAAACTGTTGCAAGCGGTATGCTAATTTGTTCTACAATTTCCAATAGTAGTTTGGGTGGAATACCATCCACTCCAGGTGATTTATTATCCTTCATAGCCCTAATTTTCTTAGCTACCATTTCTGGGGTTACAATTAACTGTCTTAAATAGTCTGATTCTGCCCCCTTGAACTTAGCCTCTGGTACTGACAGTGAACTAGTGTATTCTCTGGTAAACACTGAACTAAAATACTCATTCAGGTCTTCTGCCATTAAGAATCCTTCTGATATTATATTTCCAGTACTATCTTCTAGAGGACCGACCTTATCCTGAACTTTCTGTTTGCTTCGAACATACGCATCAAAATTTTAGCTGTCATGTTTTATATTACAAGCTAATTTATGTTCATAGCTTCTCTTTGAATTTCTGATTTCAGCTGTAGCTTGGTTTAGTGCTTCTTTATAAATGTTGTAGTCTTCGTCATTTCCAGTATGTCTATATGACTTTCACATCATTTGTTTATACTTAATTTTTCTAATGGCTTCTTTCGATAAGTGTTTCTTTTTGGACCGTTTCCCGTGTTTTTTGAAGGGAACAAATTTTACGATGATGCATTCAATTTCACTCTTTAAGATATTCCAGCGTTCTGTTGCTGTCTTATTCTTCAGTGTGTTATTCCAGTCTATCTTTGCTAAATATTTCCTGATGTCCTTATATTTTCCTTTGTGGAAATGTCTCCTGTACTGCTTTTTACTATTCCTTTCTGATTTTACATTGATTGTAAAATGTATCTGGTTGTGATCACTATTCCCCAGTGGCTCACATATCCTGACTTTGTCAACTAATTCATTCTGTGAGGACAACACTATGTCTAACACATTCTCTCGTTGGTTCTAGCACATGTTGAGAAAGGAAACTATCTTGTACTAAAACTAAAAACTTGTGGTCCTCACTACCCATACTCTGTAGAGATTTCCATTTTATATGCCCACGGTTGAAATCCCCCATAATAACACAGTCCCGTTTGCTCACTTCCCTTATAGCGTTTTGTATTTTTTCATTCTCTTCTATGTTTATGTTTGGACTTCGATAAACTAATCCAACCGTTAACGTTGAGTTTCCTGTAACTATGTTACACCAAACAGCTTCTTCGCAATCTGCTTCTCTGTCTAATTTTATTTCATAAGCCTGGATAGATTCTTTAATATATAAAATAACTCCACCTCCCCTTCTTCCTAGTCTATCTTTCCTAAACATTACATATTCAGTCAGTCCTAATTCGGCATCTGATTCATCGGTGGTTGCCCATGGTTCGGTTATACCTATTATGTGAGGGTCAATATCTTCTACCACAATGTTTAGTTCATTTCTTTTGTTTACTATACTCCTTGCATTTAAACAAACACATTTATATCCAGCTTCAGAACAGTTTTCCAGACTGTTCTTTGCTGAATTATTTTTGCTGTCTTTATCTATGCCTCCATTTTCAGGCTTCTCTGCGAGTCCCCCTGCGAATTTAGTTTAAATAGATGCAACCTGTCCCACTGTCAACAGATCTCAGCAGATTCTCTGAAAATAATGCTGCCCCTTTTCCACTTAGATGGAGGCCATCTCTCATGTACATATCTTCTCTCCCAACAAAGTACTCCCAAAAAACTATGAATCCCACGCCCTCTTGTTCACAAATCTGCTCAACTAGTGTGTTGATCGCCATCCTCTTACAGTTTCTGTATGATGCCGTCCTTCCTCCCATTACTGGCAAAATTCCTGAGAGAACAACCTGTTCCACTCTTGTCTTATTTAGCTTCCTAAAAAGTCACTACCCTATAAAGTCACGAGTGCCTATTTTGTCAAACAAACATCCATCAAGGTAAGAGTGTAACCATTTAACCGCATAACATTGTTTTTACTAGTATGTCGCCAATACGAAAATAAAAAAACGCGACATGGGGAACTTCCGGTGGTGAATTGGTTTGAATTTGTTGCAGCAAACTTGCAAAAATATAAGGATATTTGATCAAGATAAGTGATCTTATTCAGTGTATAGCATACATAATGTAATTATAGATATATAGAGAGAAGTAATCTAGGGTAGATTAAAAGTAGGCGATTTGCGAGCGATAATTGGGGACGTTAATGTAATCGGAACGTTGTTTACAAAGTAGGTCACTGGTGAAGTTAACGTATCTGTTCACAGGAAACAGTCTTTGTAAAGACTACCTTGTATCAAAGCCTAACTTGAATACATTGTCATCGACATCGTAACTAGGTAAGGCACGGTGTGTCACTGTATGTTAACAAATATAACTAACTATAACCTAAACAATCTGGTGTAAATTGTTCACAGAAAAGTCTTTTCAAAGACTATATAAAAACTATTTTGAACATGAATAAATTGTGATATGGCACCTTGCAAGCGGCAACTCAATGCAAAACGACACTTAGTTTGCAACGACTGCCAGAGCTGGGTGGATTTTGCATTGTCTGGCTGTCCAAAATCATGGGCAGAGACCAAAGATGACGGATTCACCTTTCGGTGTATAGGGTGTTTGAGGGTGGAATGTCTGATGAAGGAGGTGTGTAAGTTGACGGATATAGTGAAGGAGATGGAGGTGAGACTCAACATAGAAATAGATGGAGCAGAGAGGGATGACGCGGAGAGAGTTGATAATTATACAACACAGAAGGAGCAGAGTTGTGACACGGAGACTGAAGAAAGGAGACTGAGAGGAGGGAAGGTGACCGGTGTGAAGGAACAAGAAATTGAGAAGACAGAAGGACGGAGGAAAAGTGTTCGGCAGAGGAAAAGAAAACGGGTCAGTGTGGATAGATCAACAGGTAGTCAGACTATAGAGAACAACGAGAGACGCGACAGCGATACAGGTGGTGAAGAGGTAGATACCACAGAGGCAGTTGGTAAGACTGTGAGACAGAAGACTGGTGGAAGAAGACAGAGTGTTCAGCAAAAAACAGAAAACATGACAGGCGTGAAAGTGGCCGTAGTGAAGGAGGTAGCCGGAGAAAAGGGATGGGAGAGGAGAGAAGAAAATGTGATGGGAGGAAAGATGAAGGGACGAAAGGAAGTGAGAGTAAATGTGCTAGAAGAGAAGATGACAGGAGAAAAGGGGACAAGAGAAAACGCGACAGGAAAGAAGGGAATGGAAGAGAATATGACAGGAGAGAAGACAACAAGAGGAAAAGACAACAACCAGACATATGCAAACCGGAGGAGCTACTCCGAGGCAGTGATTGAGGGGGCAAGGAGAAAAGAGAGAGTGTTTATGGGCGATTCAATTCTGATAAAAACAGACAAGACTATATGCGAGGGGAAGGGCGTTGTTGTATGTCTACCGGGGGCTAGGATAGAGCATTTGACCGAAAGGGTAGAGAAGGTATTGGGGCATGGCAAGGGAGGGTCTATACTAGTACACGTAGGGACAAACAATGCAGACAAGGAGGGAACAACTGGGATAGTTCAGAAGTTCAGACATCTAGTGAGGAAGCTAAAGAAGACAAGAGTGGAACAGGTTGTTCTCTCAGGAATTTTGCTAGTAATGGGCGGAAGGGGGGCAACATACAGAAACTGTAAGAGGATGGCGATCAACGCACTAGTTGAGCAGATATTTGAAGAAGAGGGCGTGGGATTAATAGATTTATGGGGGTACATTGTTGGGAGATATGTACATAAGAGATGGCCTCCATCTAAGTGGAAAGGGGGCAGTAGTATTCTCAGAGAATCTGCTGCGATCTGTTGACAGTGGGACAGGTTGCATCTATTTAAATTAAATTCGCAGGGGGGACTCGCAGAGAAGCCTGAAACTGGAGGCATAGATAAAGACAGCAAAAATAATTCAGCAAAGAACAGTCTGGAAAACTGTTCTGAAGCTGGATATAAATGTGTTTGTTTAAATGCAAGGAGTATAGTAAACAAAAGAAATGAACTAAACATTATGGTTGAAGATATTGACCCTCACATAATAGGTATAACCGAATCATGGGCAACCACCGATATATCAGATGCTGCCGGATTGGGACTGACAGGATATGTAATGTTTAGGAAAGATAGAATAGGAAGAAGGGGAGGTGGAGTTATTTTATATATTAAAGAATCTATCCAGGCTCATGAAATTAAATTAGACAGAGAAGCAGATTGCGAAGAAGCTGTTTGGTGTAACATAGTTACATGAAACTCAACGTTAACGGTTGGATTAGTTTATCGAAGTCCAAACATAAGCATAGAAGAGAATGAAAAAATACAAAACGCTATAAGGGAAGTGAGCAAACGGGACTGTGTTATAATGGGGGATTTTAACCATGGGCATATAAAATGGAAATCTCTACAGAGTATGGGTAGTGAGGACCACAAGTTTTTAGTTTTAGTACAAGATAGTTTCCTTTCTCAACATGTGCTAGAACCAACCAGGGGAGAGAACGTGTTAGATATAGTTTTGTCCTCACAGAATGAATTAGTTGACAATGTCAAGATATGTGAGTCACTGGGGAATAGTGATCACAACCAGATACATTTTACCATCAAAATAAAATCAGAAACGAATAGTAAAAAGCAGTACAGGAGAAATTTCCACAAAGGAAAATATAAGGACATCAGGAAATATTTAGCAAAGATAGACTGGAATAACAAACTGAAAAATAAGACAGCAACAGAATGCTGGAATATCTTAAAGAGTGAAATTGAATGCATCATCGTAAAATTTGTTCCCTTAAAAAAACACGGGAAACGGTCCAAAAAGAAACACTTATCGAAAGAAGCCATTAGAAAAATTAAGTATAAACAAATGATGTGGAAGTCATATAGATGTACTGGAAATGATGAAGACTACAACAGTTATAAAGAAGCACTTAACCAAGCTACAGCTGAAATTAGAAATTCAAAGAGAAGCTATCAACATAAATTAGCTTGTAATATAAAACATGACAGCAAGAGTTTTTGTGCGTATGTTCGAAGCAAACAGAAAGTTCAGGATAAGGTCGGTCCTCTAGAAGATAGTGCTGGAAATATAATATCAGAAGGATTCTTAATGGCAGAAGACCTGAATGAGTATGTTAGTTCAGTGTTTACCAGAGAAGACACTAGTTCACTGCCAGTACCAGAGGCTAAGTTCAAGGGGGCAGAATCATACTATTTAAGACAGTTAATTGTAACCCCAGAAATGGTAACTAAGAAATTTAGGGCTATGAAGGATAATAAATCACCTGGAGTGGATGGTATTCCACCCAAACTACTATTGGAAATTGTAGAACAAATTAGCATACCGCTTGCAACAGTTTTCAACTTGTCATTATAAGAGGGAGTGGTTCCTTTAGAATGGAAATAAGCAAACACTATACCGTTATTTAAAAAAGGTTCGAGAAACAAGTCAAATAATTACAGACCAGTTAGTTTAACATCGGTGATTTGTAAATTATTAGAAAGACTAATTAAAGATCACATGGTGGATTTTCTTGTTAAACGTAACTTTATAAATCCATCTCAACATGGGTTTCTAAAAGCGAGGTCATGCTAAACAAATGTGTTATGTTTTTTGGAAGATATCACTAAGTGGGTAGATGATGGATCACCAGTAGATATCATCTACTTAGATTTTAAAAAAGCTTTCGACAAAGAGCCACATCAAAGATTACTGCTTAAACTAAAGGCCCATGGCATAGGAAATGGTATAATTAACTGGATAGAAAAATGGCTGATTGACAGAAGACAACGGGTAGTTGTTGATGGGGAGGCTTCAATCTGGAAATTAGTTTTGAGTGGGGTTCCACAGGGATCAGTACTGGGACCTATATTATTCTTATTATATATAAACGATTTGGACGATGATATA
The DNA here is from genome assembly GCA_020002185.1 of Paraescarpia echinospica. Lineage (NCBI taxonomy): Eukaryota > Metazoa > Annelida > Polychaeta > Sabellida > Siboglinidae > Paraescarpia > Paraescarpia echinospica. The sequence goes on from CM034532.1 coordinate 19,607,866, forward strand.
GCTAGCAAGGTGTTGAAATTTGCAGATGATACAAAAGTGTTTAGAAGGATTAAAAGTGGTGGAGATAGACTGCCTTTACAAGATGATCTTGACAGGTTGATCAAATGGTCTGAAAAGTGGCAAATGTTGTTCAATTTCGTGAAATGTAAATGCCTTCTCACATGACATAGGAACGAATATGTAGAATATACAATGGGAGGAACTGTACTAAGTACTACTATAAAAGAAAAAGACTTAGGGCTGATAATTAGTGCTGACACGAAGGTTTCAGAGCAGTGTGGAATTGCAGCTTCAAAAGAAAATCAAATCCTTGGATTGATTAGGCGAAATATAGCATATAAAGAAAACTAATAATACCGCTGTACAAAACAATAGTTAGGCCTCATTTAGAATATTGTATACAAGCGTGGTGGCCATACCGCAAGAAGGACATAGATATGCTAGAAAGAGTACAGAGGAGAGCGACTAAAATGATACAAAAACTGAGGGATCTTAGTTATGAAAAACGCCTAAAAGAATGTGGTTTAACAACACTAGAGACCAGGAGATTGAGAGGAGATCAGATAGAAGTGTTTAAAATATTGAATGGTTATGAAAATATTGATAGAAATATTTTTTTTTAGTTAAGAAAGATAGAAGGACTAGAGGACATGAGTAGATTAGATATAAGAAAGTTTTCATTTTCACAAAGGACTGTAAATGAATGGAACAGATTATCTGCTGATTGTAGAAGAGGTAGAATAATACAATGGGGGTACTGTACTAAGTACTACTATAAAAGAAAAGGACTTAGGATTAACCATTAGTGCTGATATGAAGGTTTCAGAGCAGTGCGGAATTGCAGCTTCAAAGGGAAATACAATTCTTAGATTAATTAGACGAAATATACCGTATAAGGAAACATAACTAATAATACCGCTGTACAAAACAATCGTTAGGCCTCATTTAGAATATTGTATACAAGCGTCTAGCCCATATGGCAAGAAGGACATATATATGCTAGAAAGGGTATATAAGAAAATATTGATAGAAATATTTTGTTCTCAGTTAAGAAAGATAGAAAGATTAGAGGACATGAAGTTACATTTGTAAATGAGCAGTATAGACTAGATAAGGAAGTTATAATTTTCACAAAGGACTGCAAACGAATGGAACATATTATCTGCTGATTGCTAGCAGCGTGAATATGTTTAAAAATAAAATCGACACACCTCAGAAGGGTTGGATATATGTAGATAAAAGGGTTGGACTCTCAATAAGCCAAAGGGGTTCCTTATCCACCTTCCATCTAGAGTTAATTCTCTGGATGGCAATCTTGTTAAATCTTGTTAAATCAATTAGCTGTATATTTGGTCAGCTGAAGCCATTTGGCACCTCTCATTGAGTATATAATTTCTGGCAAATAACTTCCTCCACCCTGTTATGTCACGGGTGCCTTTTTGCCAAAGGTGTTCAGAAAAATAAAGCAACCGATGGAAATAATAAGAATAGCTCTATTTGACCAAGAATAATGTTCGTGGATGACACAATAACAAAAACTAATTTAATGTTCACAATTGGTTAAAATTGTACCTTACTGAGTATTTATTTGACAAAATAGGTACTCGCGGTTGACTTCACAGTACGTATGGTGTTGCAGTTTTGACCTGAAAGTCAAATCTTGAAGCCATAGAAAGGTACACAATATATCAAGCAAATGTACATAGATATCACATGAGCAACATACCAAATTAGTTAAACTAAGACTTTACAATTATATCTTATTGTGTATTTTGAGGACAATAACGGTATTCGTGAATTTATAGAGTGGATGCACGTTTCTGCAATGAAGTCAACACCTGCACACAAGCAGCATTGCAAAATAGCTCCAACCGACCAGAAGTAACGTCCACTGGTGGCACTTTAGCGAAATGGCAAGTTTCAAAATTATGCCTTAATGAGTATTTTAGGACAACAAAGGCACCCACGACTTCGAAGGGTAAGTTATGTTTTTTGCCAGAAAAAATACATACACATACAAAGAGGAGCAACATGACCCCAGACGATTAGCTAGCAACTAATGTCTAGAGGGGTCACATCGGAACAATGTTACTTTGGCTACACTTTACAATGTTTGCACCTAAAAAAAGGTGTATAATGACGCAATATGACTTGATGTAATGTCTATATTTGCCCGAACAGTAAAATACCCATATGATTTGCTTAACACTTTACAGTGATGTCTTAACATACATTTTGAGAACAAAAATACACTCGCAACTTTGCATGGTGGGGTAATGTTTCTGCTAGGAAATAAATATCTGCACACGTAAATATGGGCAAAATGTCTCCAAATGGCCAGGAATAATGTCTACAGGTGTCACGTTAACAACATACTAGTTTTAGTTGATGAAGGTTTTACACTGGTGTTTTAACATGTATTATGGGCACTCACTGTATTACATGGTGGGATACCGTTTTGACTATAAAATCAATGCACGTACCCACAGAAATCTGTACAATTACTCAATATGACCAGGAATGATAATATCAAAAGGTGCTACAACAGTAAAAGCTATTTCATTTAGCTAAATATTTGCATGTGTATCTTAATACGTACTTTAAGGACAAAAAGGCGTTTATGACCTTGTTGGGTGGTGACATGTTTTCGTCAGGAAATCAATATGGGCACCCAAAAATATGTAAAATTGTTCCGAGTGACCAAGAGTATTGCCAGTGAATTTTGCAATAACATAAATCATTTTAATATGTAAGTGTAAAGGTACTGAATATTCATGAGCATGCCTTATTTGCATCTGAGCGCTAGCGCGAACTGGAAACACCGCGCACGCGGAGTTAATATATATACAGCTGTATTGTGATAGTCATTTGTGATTAATTAAACAAACATAATTCGAATAAAATAAATGTGTAGAATAGTATTAATTAGTCATATTAACAGGTTTAATGAATAATTGTGTACATTACAAAGATATTAAAATTCTCAAAGAATATTTCTTTAAAGAAATTCCCTCCAGCAGCTTAGAGTTGCATTTTTAGAAAACCTATACTTTTAAACTGTTCTTAAAAGGTATGATGTGCAACACGAACAATATGTATTTAATCATACCTGCCACTGCATATGTCACTTTGGCATTTGATACGTTACTTGATAAATTGCGAGTAATAAATGTATGACACGCGGATATAATAATGTCTTTTGCACCGTTTTATTTTAAAATTGTGTGAAACAAATAATTAGTTAAAACAAACTTCATATCGAGTTGAGGAAAGTGATGTGTAGAGCAGTACATTGTATGGGGCATGTTGATTCACTGAACTTTTGTATTTAAAAGATGAACGATATCAGAATGCAATCGTAAAGCCAACTACTCCGTGATAAGTGGTGATGTTCATGCTGGGGGAAATCTTGAATTTGCCACCCTATTTATGTTTTGTTTCTAATTAACGGATACGCTGAGAATATCAATAATTACTGGTAACAGAAAAGTGAACACTGAACATATTAATGCAATGTAACGTAGGCAAATCTTTTTACTACCGCCATTTTGAAATTCAAGACTTACTCTACTACCTTTCATATGCAACTAAATGTATCAACATTAATATAAAAGAGTATTTTACATTGCTAGGGATTCAAAATACCATTATTAACATGTAAGGAATTATTTAAAATAATAGTTTAATGATAAATAACCGCAATTCGTATGGATGGCGGCCATCTTGAATTTTGTAAACTTATCCTGCTTACAAAAATTGCCACCCTAATTTTTGTTAACGTATATAACATAAAAGTACGAAATTACACAAGGATCTACACTATTAAGTTTACGATTTATTCAGTAATTACAAATGTATACTTAAACAATTCATAATACAGAACCTATTAGTATTTATGTTAATATGTAACGTATATTCCAATCAGGATTATGTCCTCTACATCGGCGAGCAGTTTTTTGTTTTCAATATTACACTATGATATATGTAGTTACTTTGATATATTCTATAGGGAGTATAACATTATATAATGTTCTTCCCTTGTTGTTCTCATTACGCTATCATATATGATTTGTCTTAATTTGATTTGTATCTGTATGTACTGTAATCAGTTCAATAAATTTGATTTGATTTAATTTGATATTTGACTTAAATATCAAATCAGTGTTATTGTATGATTCGGAGACATGGCGAATTAGAAAACACTAAACAGACTATAGAAATCCATCAACAAACGCCCGCACAGAATCATACACATAGAATAATCAGACAATGTATTCAACACCACGCTAAGGGAATGAACGAAACAACACGAGGCTATGGGAATGGACCAAACAACACGAGGCTATGGGAATGGACCAAACAACACGAGGCTATGGGAATGAACGAAACAACACGAGGCTATGGGAATGGACCAAACAACACGAGGCTATGGGAATGAACGAAACAACACGAGGCTATGGGAATGGACCAAACAACACGAGGCTATGGGAATGGACGAGGCTATGGGAATGGACCAAACAACACGAGGCTATGGGAATGGACCAAACAACACGAGGCTATGGGAATGGACCAAACAACACGAGGCTATGGGAATGGACCAAACAACACGAGGCTATGGGAATGGACCAAACAACACGAGGCTATGGGAATGTACCAAACAACACGAGGCTATGGGAATGGACCAAACAACACGAGGCTATGGGAATGGACCAAACAACACGAGGCTATGGGAATGTACCAAACAACACGAGGCTATGGGAATGGACCAAACAACATGAGGCTATGGGAATGGACCAAACAACACGAGACTATGGGAATGGACCAAACAACAGGAGGCTATGGGAATGAACCAAACAACACGAGGCTATGAGAATGGACCAAACAACAGGAGGCTATGGGAATGGACCAAACAACACGAGGCTATTGGAATGGACCAAACAACACGAGGCTATGGGAATGGACCAAACAACACGAGGCTATGGGAATGTACCAAACAACACGAGGCTATGGGAGTGGACCAAACAACACGAGGCTATGGGAATGTACCAAACAACACGAGGCTATGGGAATGTACCAAACAACAAGAGGCTATGGGAATGGACCAAACAACACGAGGCTATGGGAATGGACCAAACAACACGAGGCCAAACAACACGAGGCTATGGGAATGGACCAAACAACACGAGGCTATGGGAATGGACCAAACAACACGAGGCTATGGGAATGGACCAAACAACACGAGGCTATGGGAATGGAACCAAACAACACGAGGCTATGAGAATGGACCAAACAACAGGAGGCTATGGGAATGGACCAAACAACACGAGGCTATTGGAATGGACCAAACAACACGAGGCTATGGGAATGGACCAAACAACTGCCAATAGAAAACGAAATAATGAAGAGAAAATGGAGGTGTCCAAGACTCGTACCCCTTAAGAACGTCCCAGTTAGCTCGAATAAAGTCCCAGACAATATATCGTCCGACGTCACTCTCGCTCACACTGGAGATTAGACTTACAATGTCATGTTTGCATATATCATTCGTGTATTGTGCGGAGCAACAGGCTGAAGCAAATACAGATAACTGCTCATCACAATGCATCATTTATTTATTTCAATTCCAACTGGTCCGAGGACCCAGTGACAGGAGTGTCACGGATTAGCGAGGTCTCCGTACACTAGATGGCTCAGTCTAGTAGGGTTCTTATATATCAAGGTCAACGCATATGAGAAAGAACGGTTATCGTGAACAAGCAACAAAGAACGAGAACAATTTAATAAACTTTATTACAAGATGACTTCCTTTTGGTATATATCTCAATTAACAAAAATAAACATAATAAAGAAATCCCGTAACCAAATCTTAAAGGGAATAAAAACATTTATGGCTTGAATTCATGTTATATTACATCCTGCTATCTATTTCCATGTCCACCAAGCCAAAAACAAAAACAAAAATCAATGAATTAGAAATTCCACATTTAATGCTGTATATCCGGACATTTTCGAATATGCATATTTTTGACGCGCTTTTCGGGATGCCGAGATGTGACGTCACTTATGACCCACACTCGCATCAGGCCGACCCTTTCCATGCATTCAGAGCATGTTTACAAGTATAGCTTTCGGGTCGAAACGAGCGTCAGAAGGAGTTATTGTGCAATATTCCGATGAAATACAAACACTAGTCATCATAGAGGAACAAGCAGTTATCTTACCGTTCCACATGAATCGAATTTTATTCAAAACAATGAATGCGAATGTGCCTACAAGTCGACTAGGTTTCGCCGAGGTTGGGCTCGTTTTCAGAATAATTATATCGAATGCAACCAACGAGAGATAATCTACACCAATAAACATACAGAGCAAACATATATCGTATCCAGCTACGGAAAATAACGTGTATAATCTCATAATATCACTAGAATATCGATGTATGAAGGAGGAGTTGTATCATAACAACATAAATCAGTGAGTGAATTTCTGTCGGCCCTGCTAGCTCAGTTAGTAAAGACGTTGGTTCCTTAGCATTTATTTTGCAATCGGGTGACGCCGGTTCAAACCCCACACCAAACCGTTGATTTTTTACACTTTTTTTGGTTTATGTTTTCGCGAAGTAATATAAACCAAATCATTTTATACTATGATGCACTGTTTGTAAATATTTTGGTAGTAATTATTTATTCGCCAAAAAAATGAAAATATGGTAATTATATATAACGCGATGTTTCTAAATTTTATTTATCCAGACAGATCACCATTTGTTTTCACATATATAATTACAATAAATTTCCGTACAATATATATACAATTAATAAATTATATATCCATTACATTATATTTGTTTGGATGAATAAAATTTAGAAAAATCGTTATATAATTCCCATATTTTCATTTTTGTGGCGAATAAATAATTACTACCAAAATATTTATAAACAGTGCATCATAGTATAACAATAATTTGGTTTATATTACTTCGTGAAAACAGAAACCAAAAAAAGTGTAAAAAAATAAATGGTTTGGCGTGGGGTTTGAACCGGCGTCGCCCGATTGCAAAATAAACTCTAAGGAACCAACGCCTTTACCAAACGAGCTAACAGGACCGATATAAATTCACTCACTGATTTAAGTTGTTATGATGAATTGAACAACGCCTCCTTCATACATCGATATTCTAGTGATATTATGAGATTATACATGTTACTTTCTGTAGCTGGATACGATATGTGTTTGCTATGTATGTCTATTGGTGTAGATTATCTCTCATTGGTTGCATTCGATATAATTATTCTGAAAACGAGCCCAAGCTCGGCGAAACCTAGTCGAGTTGTAGGCACATTCGCATTCATTGTTTTGAATAAAATTCGATTCATGTGGAACGGTAAGATAACTGCTTGTTCCTCTATGATGACTAGTGTTTGTATTTCATCGGAATATTGCACAATAACTCATTCTGACGCTCGTTTCGACCCAAAAGCTATACTTGTAAACATGCTCTGAATGCATGGAAAGGGTCGGCCTGATGCGAGTGTGTGTCATAAGTGACGTCCCGATACCACGTGATCGCCTAGCTCATTAAATTTTATTTTCCGCGGGAATCGCTACACAGACGAGTTTAAAATCGAATTTATGCTACAAATGTATTTTTCTGTATTTTTTTAGTGTTGTCAAATGTTACGTACAAGGTTAAACTGTGTGTACACATGGAAAAAGGATTTTAGCTAATGCTTTATTTTTATTTCCTTTAATAGAAATAATAAACAATAACACTGAATCTTTCAATTAAGTCTCAACATGTGCTAGAACCAACCAGGGGTGAGAATGTGTTAGACATAGTTTTGTCCTCACAGAATTAATTAGTTGACAATGTCAAGATATGTGAGCCACTGGGGAGTAGCGATCACAACCAGATACATTTTACCATCAAAGTAAAATCAGAAAGGAATAGTAAAAAGCAGTATAGGAGAAATTTCCACAAAGGAAGGTATAAGGACATGAGGAAATATTTAGCAAAGATAGACTGGAATAACACACTGAAAAATAAGACGGCAACAGAATGCTGGAATGTATTAAAGAGTGAAATTAAGTGCATAGTCGATAAATTTGTACCCTTCAAAAAACAAGGAAAACGGTCCAAAAAGAAACACTTATCGAAAGAAGCCATTAGAAAAATTAAGTACAAACAAATGATGTGGAAGTCATATAGATGTACTGGAAATGATGAAGACTACAACAGTTATAAAGAAGCACTTAACCAAGCTACAGCTGAAATTAGAAATTCAAAGAGAAGCTATGAACAACAATTAGCTAGTAATATAAAACATGACAGCAAGAGTTTTTATGCGTATGTTCGAAGCAAACAGAAAGTTCAAGATAAAGTCGGTCCTCTAGAAGATAGTGCTGGAAATATAATATCAGAGGGATTCTTAATGGCAGAAGACCTGAATGAGTACTTTAGTTCAGTGTTTACCAGGGAAGATATTAGTTCACTGCCAGTACCAGAGGCTAAGTTCAAGGGGGCAGATTCAGACTATTTAGGACAATTAATTGTAACCCCGGAAATGGTAGGTAAGAAAATAAGGGCTATGAAGGATAATAAATCACCTGGAGTGGATGGTATTCCACCCAAACTACTATTGGAAATTGTAGAACAAATTAGCATTATGTTTTTTGGAAGACATCACTAAGTGGGTAGATGAGGGATCACCAGTAGATATCGTCTACTTAGATTTTCAAAAAGCTTTCGACAAAGTACCACATCAAAGATTACTGCTTAAACTAAAGGCCCATGGCATAGGAAATGGTATAATAAACTGGATAGAACAATGGCTGATTGACAGAAGACAACGTGTAGTAGTTGATGGGGAGGCTTCAAACTGGAAATCGGTATTGAGTGGGGTACCACAGGGATCAGTATTAGGTCCTATATTATTCTTAATATATATCAACGATTTGGATGATGAAATAACAAGCAAGGTGTTGAAATTTGCAGATGATACAAAAGTGTTTAGAAGGATTAAAAGTGATGGAGATAGACAGCATTTACAAGATGATCTTGACAGGTTGATCAAATGGTCTGAAAAGTGGCAAATGCTGTTCAATTTTGGGAAATGTAAATGCCTCCACACAGGACATGGGAACGAAGAGGTAGAATATACAATGGGGGTACTGTACTAAGTACTACTGTAAAAGAAAAGGACTTAGGGTTAACCATTAGTGCTGATATGAAGGTTTCAGAGCAGTGCGGAATTGCAGCTTCAAAGGGAAATAAAATCCTTGGATTAATTAGGCGAAACATAACGTATAAGGAAAAAGAGCTAATAATACCGCACAACAATAGTTAGGCCTAATTTAGAATATTGTATTCAAGCGTGGAGGCCATATCGCAGGAAGGACATAGATATGCTAGAAAGAGTGCAGAGGAGAGCAACTAAAATGATACCAAAACTGAGGGATCTTAGTTACGAAATACGCCTAAAAAAATGCGGTTTAACAACACTAGAGACCAGGAGATTGAGAGGAGATCAGATAGAAGTGTTTAAAATATTGAAGGGTTATGAAAATATTGATAGAAATATTTTTTTCTCAGTTAAGAAAGATAGAAGGACTAGAGGACATGAACTTACATTGGCAAAGGAGCAGAGTAGATTGGATATAAGAAAGTTTTCATTTTCACAAAGGACTGTAAATGAATGGAACAGATTACCTGCTGATTGTGTGGGTGCTAGTAGCGTGAATATGTTTAAAAATAAAATCGACACATACCTCAGACGGGCGGGATACACATAGATAAAAGGGTCGGACTCTCGATAAGCCAAAGGGCTTCCTTGTCCACCTGCCACCTAGAGTTAATTCTCTGGGTGGCAATCTTATTAAATCTTGTTAAATTATCAAATTCCACTTCCTTTCTAAGGTGGATTATACCACTACACGACCAAACACTAGGCACCAAGTGTTATATAAGAATAACTCCCATAATATAAATACACATTATATAGCTAGTCCTCGCGGACTCTCATTACAGTAATATGTTACAACACACGCACGCACGCACGCACGCACGCACGCACACATATAAGAACACAATTAGAACGGTGTATCTCGGGCGCACGAGTGATGATGCCGGGCACTTGACGATTGCCGTCGTACGCCGCGAATTCTCGAGTCGCGTCCGTTCAATGATCGCACGGTCGCAAACGATTGCGAAGTCAGTTGAATACGTTGAACTAAAAGACGAAGCCGGGCAGTAGACGCTTACCGCCGGCCGCTACAAATTCGTTCAAGAGGTCTTGCCCTGTCGCAACCGATCGAGAAGTCGGATGAACGGGTTCGCGCGAATGACGACGCCTGGCAGTATACGTTTACCGCCGGCCGCTACGAGTCGCATTCGGTCAAGCTTTCTGACGATGTCGCTGTGAGACCGCTGTTCGAGGATGGCCCGAGCTGGGTGAGCGCGTCGCGATTATCGCTCATCGACGCAAATACGTTGGGGCCAACCGGAACGTTGTCTCAGTATACCGCTGACGTGGCGGCATGGCTTCTTCGAAACTCGAACAGTCAGTCTGGACACTGAATATTACACACACCCGCACGCACGCACGCACGCACGCACGCACGCACCCACGCACACACGCACGCACGCACGCACGCACACACACACACACACACACAAAAGCTTGGGAACGTAACCCACGTTAACGATTCCCACCACGCTTCACGACTTGACTTGCCATTCTCTTGGCAGCAGGGCAACCTGTCTCGTTCAACCCTGGATCTGTCCCAGTCCTTCGCCAGCGCCCAGATGGCGAAATGCGTACAACAGACGTTTATATAAGCCGACCTAATTACACATCATATGACAGATTTCCATCATTTCTATTGGCTAATGCAATATACAATTCAAACTAGGCATTGTGGAACACGCTCTAAGATTACAGTGAAACCACCTGCTGGCCTAGAAACGCTAGCAACAGAATACCACGCCCCACTGAGCGCATCTGCAACCGAGTTGCTGTAATTACGTAACTAAGGCGGTTGGTCAACAATATGTCTATCTACTGGCTTGACCTTCCTCATTTCCCAAATAAAACCTCAGGAAAGTAAATTTAAACATCCAGAAATAGCAGAAATGCTACAAGGAGTGAGGGTTACTTTCAGAATGCTTCTTTAGAGTTAGTGAGTCAACTTGTTTCCACCCGTGGGATACGTTACCTACCCCTGCATAGATACCACTTAGAAGGAAACAACGAATTTTAATATATATTCCGAAAGACAAAGGCAATATGGTGTGAACGAAATTGCCCAATGCTGGAAACGGCAACAGGTGGAATCAAACCACCGTCTTCTCGGTCGACCGTCGGGTGGCTTAACTACTAGACCCGGCTCCCCACTACTCGGGTGACGCCTAATGCGTACTTTGTCGTTTTGCCGGTCGCGCGATGAGAAACATATTACCGTCGTTTAATTGACAATGCTAAACTATAACACTGTTTTAGTTATGCTTAATTTACAAAGACAGTAAAAACTCTAAGAACAATAATAACAAGAACAATAACAACAACAATAACAAGAACAATAACAACAACAATAACAATAACGACGACAACAATAACAACAACAACAATAATACTATCAACAAGAATAACAACAACAGTAACATAATTAATAACAACAATAATAATAACAACAACAATAACAACAACAATATTATCAATAAGAATAACAACAACAACAATAACAGTAACAACAACAATATCAACAAGAATAACAACAACAATAACAACAACAATAATAACAACATCAATAATAACAACAAGGACGACGACGTCAACTACAATAACAAAAGTACAACGACAACAAAAGCATCAACAATAAATACTACAAAAATAAAAACAACAACAACAATTATGATGATTTTAGTATGACAATAATAATAATTATTATTATTTTATCAGCTGTTAAATACGTTTCACCTGCTCAGGACCTATGGTTTGTTGGAACACGAGAGACCGCAGCAGTTTGTACTTCTCCACGGCGATGTTCGCCATGTTGTACTGTTCGTAGGCGAAGTTCCACTCGGCGAGTCCGTCTTGTCTCAGCGCAGTGCAATACACCGTATGTTTCAGATCCGGTGGAATCCTACAAGACACAGAGAGTATTGGAGGTTTATGCACAACGCAGACCGTACATAACACAACTCATGCAAGAGACAGAGAGTATTGAAGGTTTATGCACCACGCAGACCGCACATAACACAACTCGTGCAAGAGACAGAGAGTATTGGAGGTTTATGCACCACGCACACAGCACATAACACAACTCGTGCAAGAGACAGAGAGTATTGGAGGTTTATGCACAACGCAGACCGCACATAACACAACTCGTGCAAGAGACAGAGAGTATTGGAGGTTTATGCACCACGCACACAGCACATAACACAACTCGTGCAAGAGACATAGAGTATTGGAGGTTTATGCACCACGCAGACCGCACATAACACAACTCGTGCAAGAGACAGAGAGTATTGGAGGTTTATGCACAACGCAGACCGCACATAACACAACTCGTGCAAGAGACAGAGAGTATTGGAGGTTTATGCACCACGCACACAGCACATAACACAACTCGTGCAAGAGACATAGAGTATTGGAAGTTTATGCACCACGCAGACCGCACATAACACAACTCGTGCAAGAGACAGAGAGTATTGGAGGTTTATGCACAACGCAGACCGCACATAACACAACTCGTGCAAGAGACAGAGAGTATTGGAGGTTTATGCACAACGCAGACCGCACATAACACAACTCGTGCTTCTTTAGTTCTCGTAGCGAAGTTCCAGCGCTTCTTAACCTTTGTGGGCTGCGACCCAAATCGCGGTCGCGGGACTTGCTTGGTGACCTATACCTTCAAACAATTACCTTGTGATAAATTATAAAATAGACAACAATTAAATTATAGATCGGCATAACATAAATAATAAATGTGACCTTTAACAAATCGAAACAAACGTTGGCGGACTATGTGTTTAAATGATCCTCTTCATGGATTAATGCTATACTATTTCCGAGTAGTAGTAAACTTTGAAGGTTTCGATTAGGACACAGATTTTCGCTCAGTGCGCGTATGACACATGTTTGCGGCATCAGACAGAATATGACTTGTCCACACAAGTAAGACGAACAATTACATTTTACGCCAAATTGCTAAATTTTAAAATCTGTGTGTGGTGTAAATGATACGTCACACATAGTTTCAATGTCATGCAACATCTTCCATACATTATTCGTCTCGCATGCATCTGGCGACCCTTGGTGATCCACTCAAAATGGCTTGGTGACCCATTTTTGGGTCGCGACCCAGGGTTTAAGAACTGCTCTGTTAATGGAGCGCCGTGGTGCAGTGACTAGAGTTCGGACTCTCAACCGAGAGAACCCGGGTTCGAATCCCGAGCTGCCGTGTCGAACCTTGGGCAAATTTGTTCACAGTACGTTGGTTCCGTTCACTCAGCTGAATGAAAGAGTACCTGACTATAAACACTGGTGGATATTTGTGTACGAGTAATCTTCGCGCATTAACTGCAGCATGGCTGAATGCTTCCCAGAAAACTCGACATGGTGTTCGATTGAATAGGTCTGTCAGGGAGTAAAGTGTAAAACGGTTTGAGCAAATACTGCGCCAGTAATCATGCCTATCTGTCTCGCCTATGAACCGCTAATTCGTTGTTGAAGTCATTGGACAAACTATTAAATTATTTTCAACTGTCTTTTTCTTGTGATGACTGTATCAAAAGAACGCACTCTTGGGTTAAACTGACTACGCATAGGTGCTATTGCTTAAACTAGCTGTGTACTGTGTAGATATTGACATAGGTTTTTTTTTTATCTACAATTATTGAACTTTTTATATATCAACAAATTACGCGGGGATGGGGGTTTGGCTGAAACTAATATGCTTACAAATTTAAATGCGAAGGAATACGCTATACGGGCTACTTCATTTTGTAGGTGTATTGAGACAGTGGCTTCGTTCCAGTCCGTGGTTTTGTATATTGGTGCTATCAGTTGCAATATGTATTTCTACAAAACACAAATACCACAACCATAACCGCAAACTATCCATCGCATTATATAGTGCGCATTTCCATGTTGTCATACCTGTTGAATCATCAATAATGCATATATTATATATCGTTTAAGAAACACTAGTTCCACGTGCTATAAATGTATTGGTTCACTACCTCGAGAAATTTATGTAATATTTAACAAGATTTAAAAAGATTTAACAAGATTGTCACCCAGAGAATTAACTCTAACTGTAGATGGCAGGTGGACAAGGAAGCCCTTTGGGTTATTGAGAGTCCAACCCTTTTATCTACATGTATCCCGCCCTTCTGAGCTATGTGTTGATTTTATTTTTAAACATATTCACACTACTAGCAATCAGCAGATAATCTGTTCCATTCGTTTGCAGTCCTTTGTGAAAATTATAACTTTCTTATCTAGTCTATACTGCTCATTTACTAATGTAACTTCATGTCCTCTAATCTTTCTATCTTTCTTAACTGAGAACAACATATTTATATCAATATTTTCTTGTATACCCTTTCTAGCATATATATGTCCTTCTTGCGATATGGGCTAGACGCTTGTATACAATATTCTAAATGAGGCCTAACGATTGTTTTGTACAGCGGTATTATTAGTTATGTTTCCTTATACGGTATATTTCGTCTACTTAATCCAAGGATTGTATTTCCCTTTGAAGCTACAATTCCGCACTGCTCTGAAACCTTCATATCAGCACTAATGGTTAACCCTAAGTCCTTTTCTTTTACAGTAGTACTTAGTACAGTACCTCCCATTGTATATTCTACCTCTTCGTTCCCATGTCCTGTGTGGAGGCATTTACATTTCCCAAAATTGAACAGCATTTGCCACTTTTCAGACCATTTGATCAACCTGTCAAGATCATCTTGTAAACGTTGTCTATCTCCATCACTTTTAATCCTTCTAAACACTTTTGTATCATCCGCAAATTTCAACACCTTACTTGTTATATGTTCATCCAAATCGTTGACATATATTAAGAATAATATACAGTGTAGGTCACAATATCATCCCTGTGGTACCCCACTCAAAACATATTTCCAGTTTGAAACATCCCCATCAACTACTACCCGTTGTCTTCTGTCAATCAGCCATTTTCTATCCAGTTCATTATACCATTTCCTATGCCATGGGCCTTTAGTTTAAGCAGTAATCTTTTATGTGGCTCTTTATCGAAAGCTTTCTGAAAATCTAAGTAGATGATATCTGCTGGAGAACCCTCGTCTACCCACTTAGTGATATCTTCCAAAAAACATAACATATTTGTTAAGCATGACCTCGCTTTTAGAAACCCATGTCGAAATGGGTTTATCAAGTTATGTTTAACAAGAAAATCCACCATGTGATCTTTGATTAGTCTTTCTAATAATTTGCAAATCACCCATGTTAAACTCACTGGTCTGTCGTTCTCTGACGTCTTTAAATATGTCTTTGTTAATGGCTAAATAATAACAGTACTGATCAATAATACAAATAGTATTGTTGGAATCGATCTAAATGTATTCATAATGACTTTTCATATGTAGGAATCGCATTAGTGGTTTCGACATAGTCCAAACTTGGAAAGTACGGAAACTGATAAGAAATATTGCTCACTAAAATACCAGCTGAGGATTTGAAGAATCCTTTTGACAAATTGCATAAAACAATTATCAATGAGTGTTCCATGATATTCTCAAAGTCCTGTTGGCAAAATAATTCTAGTGTAGAAACCAAATGAAACGATCGTATCAAAATATTAACATATTATGTGTTTTTCTTTAATTGTAAGCAAATCAATATTGTAATCGCCTGCAATTATTATTTCACTTTTAGATTTTTGAAAATCATGCTAATTGCAGGAGATTACAATATTGATTTGCTTAAAATTAAAGAACAACACACAGTATGTGAATATTTTGATACGATCGTTTCACTTGGTTTCTACCCTAAAATGTTTTGTTCATTGATAATTTGTTATGCAATTTGTCAAAAGGATTCTTCTACTCCTCAGCTTGTATTTTAGTGATCGGTATTTCTGATTACTTTCCTTACTTTCTAAGTCTGGACTATGTCGAAACCTCTAATGCGATACCTAGGTTTATAAGAATAAAACAAAGAAATCCGGTAATTTAAAAAAAATTGAAAGGGCTATTTTGATCAAGTCCACGACAAGATGGTGTTTCTACTTTGTGGCAGCGCAGTAGCCCAGCGGTAAGAGTTCCGGACTCTCGACTGAAAGAACACTGGTTTGAATCCTGTGCAGCGGTGTCGAACCTTGGGCAAGTTCATTTACTTTACATTGCTACAGTTCATTCAGCTGTATGAATGAGTACCTGGCTGTAGACAGTGGTGGTTATTTGCGTACGAATAGTCTTCGCGCATTAATTGCTGCGTGGCTGAATGTTTCCCAGAGAAGTCGAGATGGTGTTCGATTGAACAGGTCTGCCAGGGAGTAAAGTGTAAAGCGCTTTGAGCAGTCCTGAGGACTGGATACTGCGCTACATAAGAACAGGTCTGCCTGGGAGTAAAGTGTAAAGCGCTCTGAGCAGTCCTGAGGACTGGATACTGCGCTACATAAGAACAGGTCTGCCTGGGAGTAAAGTGTAAAGCGCTTTGAGCAGTCCTGAGGACTGGATACTGCGCTACATAAGAACAAGTCTGCCAGGGAGTAAAGTGTAAAGCGCTCTGAGCAGTCCTGACGACTGGATACTGCGCTACATAAGAACAGGTCTGCCAGGGAGTAAAGTGTAAAGCGCTTTGAGCAGTCCTGAGGACTGGATACTGCGCTACATAAGAACAGGTCTGCCAGGGAGTAAAGTGTAAAGCGCTTTGAGCAGTCCTGAGGACTGGATACTGCGCTACATAAGAACATACTTTTACCTCTACTTCCATTCTGAAGCGTTATACATGCACTACAATAGCCAATATGGGTTTAGAAATAAACATTCAACTGATCTTGCTACACTTGCTACACTCGAAATTATAGATAGAATTTTACAAGATCTTGATCAATCGGCTACTCCAATAATTTACATGATTTATCAAAAGCATTTGACACAATTTATAACAATATAAGTTAAATTATTAAGGATTGAATGACAAGGCTCTGGATCTTTGTAAGAGGAATTTACAACATTGTAAGCAATACGTATAAATTGAAAATGCTAAGTCTAAGGAAAATAGTCAAGATTCAGTTTTAGGGCCACTCTTATTTATTATATACTAGCTGAGTTGCATTGCCCGGGGTAAAAGGCAGTCAAAGACATCCTCAAATTATTTGCACTGAAATATAAAAAGTATTGTTGACATAATTATGAACTCTGAAAATAGACCAAACCTCAAATGCCCAACATTTGAGTTCCAGACACCCCAAACCAATCCCAAATGTTTCCAGCCTACCCGCATTATTAGATTGTAACTGTCCACTGGCTAATTGTTAGCACAACCTTTTTCCAGAAATCACACGCACTCACCCGTGTATCTGACATAACTAGCAATAGGCAGCTGGGTTACGCGTCCGGGATTTTGTAACGTTAATAACATAAGCAAACTAATACATTTGTTTACATACAACCAGTGACACATTTGTACATGGAATAATTACATGTACAATGATACAGAAAAACATTAAATTCCGTAGTTGGAACTCCACGGCATTGTTGCTGTGTGTTGTTTGCGAGAAGTAGCACGCGCTCACGGAGCTGACGCGGCGAAATGCTTACGTAACCAACGACAATTGTACAGTGCATGTTAAGCGCTGAGGTGTAAACCTGAAAGTTTGGCGCACGAGGTTCAAGCCGTCTAAGAGGAAAAGGATAACATACATACATACGTACGTACGTATATACATATATACATACATAAGTACATACGTACATACGTACATACGTACATACGTACATACGTTCATACGTACATGCGTACATGCATACATACATACGTACATACATACGTACATACATACATGCGTACGTACGTACGTCCGTCTATACGTACATACATACGTATGTACATACATACGTACGTACGTACATACGTACATACATACGTACATACGTACATGCGTACATGCGTACATGCGTACATGCGTACATGCGTCCATGCGTACATACGTACATGTATACCTACATACCTACATACCTACGTACGTACATACACACATGCACGCATGCATGCATGAATTCTCACACAGATCCTACCTTCAAAGAATGTAAATTTCTTAAGCTGGATGACATCTATAGACCCCAACACCTCAAATTGTATTACAAATTGATCAACAAGCTTATACCAGAATACTTCAGTCGTATTCCATACACATACAACTTTGCAATTCATCAATACAACACACGTGATAAAAACAATTTATCACGCGGCAGACCCACGACAGCAAACACGCCAGACAACAAGACACGTGTTGAAACATAAATTATGGAAAACAGAAGAGTTCAACTACAGCAAGACTTGAGTCTGTCACATGGAACGGTTGTCAGGAGTATTGAGGAATTAGGGTTTCACAAGGTTTGCGCGCGATGGTTCCCGCGAGCACTATCCTAAGATCGCAAGACACAAAGAATTGGTTGTGCCCTGTCATTCCTTGAGCGATATGCCGTTAGTGGCCATGAATTTCTCAAGAGCATTGTCACTGGAGATGAGACGTGGGTTCACCATCCCACCCCGGAGACGAAACGTGCAAGCATGGAGTGGAAACATCCTGGGTGCGAACGAAGACATTCAAGATAGTCAATTCTGCTGGCAAAGGGATGGTTACCGTGTTTTGGGACCATAAAGGGCTGTTGTTGGTCGATTTCATGGAACTGGGAACGACAATCAATGCAGCTTCATACTGTGCAACATTAGAAAGTTTAAGAGCTGCCGATAAACGAAAACGCCCTGGGCTGCTGACGGAAGGTGTTTTGCTTTTGCATGATAATGCTCGGCCACACTGTGCCACTTCAACTCGCGAACTCATGTAGCACTTTAACAAGATTTAACAAGATTGCCACCCAGAAAATTAACTCTAGGTGGCAGGTGGACAAGGAAGCCCTTTGGCTTATCGAGAATCCGACCCTTTTATCTATGTGTATCCCGCCCGTCTGAGGTATGTGTCGATTTTATTTTTAAACATATTCACGCTACTAGCACCCACACAATCAGCAGATAATCTGTTTCATTCATTTACAGTCCTTTGTGAAAATGAAAACTTTCTTATATCTAATCTAATCTGTTCCTTTGCTAATGTAACTTCATGTCCTCTAGTCCTTCTATCTTTCTTAACTGAAAAAAAAAATTCTATCAATATTTTCATAACCATTCAATATTTTAAACACTTCTATCTGATCTCCTCTCAATCTCCTGGTCTCTAGTGTTGTTAATCCACATTCTTTTAGGCGTTTTTCATAACTAAGATCCCTCAGTTTTGGTATCATTTAAGTTTCTCTCCTCTGCACTCTTTCTAGCATTTCTATGTCCTTCCTGCGATATGGCCTCCATGCTTGAATACAATATTCTAAATGAGGCCTAACTATTGTTTTGTACAGCGGTATTATTAGCTCTTTTTCCTTATACGTTATGTTTCGCCTAATTAATCCAAGGATTTTATTTCCCTTTGAAGCTGCAATTCCGCACTGCTCTGAAACCTTCATATCAGCACTAATGGTTAACCCTAAGTCCTTTTCTTTTACAGTAGTACTTAGTACAATACCCCCCATTGTATATTCTACCTCTTCGTTCCCATGTCCTGTGTGGAGGCATTTACATTTCCCAAAATTGAACAGCATTTGCCACTTTTCAGACCATTTGATCAACCTGTCAAGATCATCTTGTAAATGTTGTCTATCTCCATCACTTTTAATCCTTCTAAACACTTTTGTATCATCCGCAAATTTCAACACCTTGCTATTTATTTCATCATCGAAATCGTTGATATATATTAATAATAATATAGGTCCTGATACTGATCCCTGTGGTACCCCACTCAATACCGATTTCCAGTTTGAAGCCTCCCCATCAACTACTACACGTTGTCTTCTGTCAATCAGCCATTGTCCTATCCAGTTTATTATACCATTTCCTATGCCATGGGCCTTTAGTTTCAGCAGTAATCTTTGATGTGGTACTTTGTCGAAAGCTTTTTGAAAATCTAAGTAGACGATATCTACCTGGTGGTCCCTCATCTACCCACTTAGTGATGTCTTCCAAAAAACATAACATATTTGTTAAGCATGACCTCGCTTTAAAAAAAAACATGTTGAGATGGGTTAATCAAGTTTTGTTTAACAAGAAAATCCACCATGTGATCTTTAATTAGTCTTTCTAATAATTTGCAAATCACTGATGTTAAACTCACTGGTCTATAGTTCTCTGACTTGTTTCTCGAACCTTTTTTAAATAATGGTATAATGTTTGCCTCTTTCCATTCTAAAGGAATCACTCCCTCTTCTAATAACAAATTGAAAACTGTTGCAAGCGGTACGCTAATTTATTCTACAATTTCCAATAGTAGTTTGGGCGGAATCCCATCCACTCCAGGCGATTTACTATCCGTCATAGCCCTTATTTTCTTAGCTACCATTTCCGGGGTTACAAGTAATTGTCCTAAATAGTATGAATCTGCCCCCTTGAACTTAGCCTCTGGTACTGGCAGTGAACTAATATCTTCTCTGGTAAACACTGAACTAAAGTACTCATTCAGGTCTTCTGCCATTAAGAATCCCTCTGATATTACATTTCCAGCACTATCTTCTAGAGGACCGACCATATCTTGAACTTTCTGTTTGCTTCGAACATACGCATAAAAACTCTTGCTGTCATGTTTTATATTACTAGCTAATTGTTGTTCATAGCTTCTCTTTGAATGTCTAATTTCAGCTGTGGCTTGGTTAAGTGCTTCTTTATAACTGTTGTAGTCTTCGTCATTTCCAGTACATCTATACGACTTCCACATCATTTGTTTATACTTAATTTTTCTAATGGCTTCTTTCGATAAGTGTTTCTTTTTGGACCGTTTTCCTTGTTTTTTGAAGGGTACAAAAGTATCAACTATGCACTTAATTTCACTCTTTAATATATTCCAGCATTCTGTTGCTGTCTTATTTTTCAGTGTGTTATTCCAGTCTATCTTTGCTAAATATTTCCTCATGTCCTTATACCTTCCTATGTGGAAATTTCTCCTATACTGCTTTTTACTATTCCTTTCTGATTTTACTTTGATGATAAAATGTATCTGGTTGTGATCGCTACTCCCCAGTGGCTCACATATCTTGACATTGTCAACTAATTCATTCTGTGAGGACAAAACTATGTCTAACACATTCTCACCCCTGGTTGGTACTAGCACATGTTGAGAAAGGAAAATATCTTGAACTAAAAACTTGTGGTCCTCACTCCCCATACTCCGAAGAGATTTCCACTGTATATGCCCGTGGTTAAAATCCCCCATAATAATACAGTCCCGTTTGCTTACTTCCCTTATAGCGTTTTGTATGTTTTCATTCTCTTCTATGCTTACGTTTGGACTTCGATAAACTAACCCAACTGGTAACGTTGAGTTTCCTGTAACTATGTTACACTAAACAGCAACTTCTCAATCTGCTTCTCTTTCTAATTTTTCAGTTAAGAAAGATAGAAGGACTAGAGGACATGAAGTTACATTAGCAAAGGAGCAGAGCAGATTAGATATAAGAAAGTTTTCAGTTTCACAAAGGACTGTAAATGAATGGAACAGATTATCTGCTGATTGTGTGGGTGCTAGTAGCGTGAATATGTTTAAAAATAAAATCGACACATACCTCAAACGGGCGGGGCGGGATACACATAGATAAATGGGTCGGACTCTCGATAAGCCAAAGGGCTTCCTTTTCCACCTGCCACCTAGAGTTAATTCTCTGGGTGGCAATCTTATTAAATCTTGTTAAATCTTGACGTGAAGACAGCTGTGAGACGGTGGTTGAACTTGCAGGACACTGAATTCTACGATGAAGGAATCGAAAAACTAGTCCAGCGTTATGACAAATGCCTTCAACTGTGGTGGGGACTACATTGAAAAATAAAGAGGTGAGCATAGAATAAAATGTGTATTGCTTTTGTTATAATTTGACATATAATTAGGTAAATGTCGTCATTGTCAGATAGTCTTCCCAAGTTCCCAGTATGGAGATCGGCGACATATTTACGATTTTGTTGGTAACATATCGAACGTGTGTTAATTAGATTCAGACTGATGAGCCATTTATGTGCTATGATTTTGGATTACTATGAATAGTAAATTATGTAAATCCAGTTATATATAGATATGAAGGTTACTGCAGGTGGTGGGATATTATCGGGTTCATGTGTACGATTATTATGCATTTTATTATTATTAAACTGTGGGAAAACTGTTAATTTCATTTACGATATCCCTCGCATACATCCACATTATATCGAATGCGGATCTTCGAGTTCGCTTCCCCTGGTGTTCTTTAAAGTAACGCAACGTGTAAATATTCGCATTTAGAACCAGAATGTTTTGAAATTGATAGGTGACTTTTTTAAACTTAGCCGTATAGTGTTTTGAACTTGAGCAGTTATAGTTTGGTGCCCAGCCGTTCACAAAGACGTAATTGTCGAGTGTTGTCGTCCACGTCTATGTAGTTGCTGATATTGAACAAGCAAGAAAGAAAAGGAAACCGTTTCACAGTCAGCCTCCAGGCGTTACAATCTGATGTAGATGTGATGTGACTGAACGGAATACGTTTTTTTTTGCGAAATACCAGACTTTTGATGTATGAGCAGAATAGTTGTTTTGTGTCAGTTGGGCTTGATTTAAGTGTCAGCTGACTATGCGTGTATATTATTGCGTGAATACGACGCCAACGGTTGGTTTGCATTGCCACCAACCAGGCCATAAGTGACACCGGTGTTTGCGTTTTGTGAGTCGGGCCAGGCACGTCAGTGTCAAATAGTTGAGCTAGTTGAATGCATGAACGTTTTACTATAGTATTTGATAGCCTACTTTTGACATGATCTGGCATTATTATTTTAGTATAATGTAATAACGGCAATGATTCGATGACAAATTATGAATATGCTAGACAAAAATCTAATTTAAATCGACTTTGCTCTGATGATTGAGAACTAAGGCAGTTCTGTGGCAGAATACTGTCTTATATGTCCTCGACCCCCTCGTTATACTGTCCCCCGGACCCCCTCGTTATACTGTCCCCCGGATCCCCTCGTGATACTGTCCCCCGGACCCCCTCATGATACGGTCCCCCGGACCCCCTCGTCCAGGCGGACCTCATTAATACACGTTTGTGTTACGCGGTCCTGGTGTGTCTGTGTACTAATAGTTCGAACCCTCACTGTCGAGCTGCAACTGGTCGTAGGGGTAGGCCATATAGCACAACAGCCTATTGACCTAATGCTGACTTGATTCGAGTACGTGAACTTAGTATCCATGGGACGATATTGCTGGTTGTAGATTCATAAGCAAAGCACCTAGTTCTGATTTAATCAGTATTGTGCAGTGTCGTTTGCATTTATCACACCAACGTAACTCCAACCTGTAAGGTCGCAAATGGGTATAATATACGCAGCTGGTCAAATAAATAATATAACAATAACATTGTAACCTTGACTAATATTAAATTGCGAGTTGTGTTATTGACTTAACTCGGGTCATTTTGATTTGTCGTTTGACGTCCCAGCTCGAATCCGTAACGTTGACGCTCATTTTAGCACTGCTCAACAGTAAGCAATTGTGAATAAAGAAGAAAGGTGTTTGATTTTTACACCGCAGGTACAGTTTAATAACTTTGTTTTCTTCTGCTACTGTTTCGGCTGCGTCGTGCAAGTCTCACATAAATGTGCTAAATCACCAGCATGCTAACTATAGCTGAAACATCGTCAAATCCGTATGAGAACCCGCCAAACGAAGTGAATGCAATATTAATAACACCTCTGTCTGAGCAAGTCGCACACAGGACAGGAGCTCTTGGACGTGATTTTCTTATCATACGTAAAACACACACGCACACTACATTTTACTTCAGATTGATTTGTTCTTGGATTATATTTTTTTGCTATCAGAAACGGTGTATATGTAAATGTACATTCGCCACTGCGCTACCGACAGCTTGCCGTCTTAATAGGAGTCTCCAAGTTATAAACTATTTCTGATTATGAATCTGACACTCAAAGCTCATCTACTCATTTCTGTTCTTCTCTGCCGCTAGCTTCAGACACTGCTGCTGCAGCGGTTCGACGGAAGGTGGCGGGGACTAGGGCGAGAGGAAGTGAACAAGAAAGCCGACAACGACGACGCTGACAACCAGCAGGAGACCAGCGAGGCGGCTCACGAAGAAGCCCTTCCTCCCCTTCTTCACGACGCTCTCCATTGAGCCGCTTTAGCTGTGCAACTGCAATGTCTCCGTCGTCGACACTGTGACGACCCAGTCGTGACGTCGTGACGGATTCGTCGCTATAACAGCCGTATAGAAGCGGCGTACGACTTGCACTCGAAGTGGCCGCCTCCCCACGCCCGCGGCACCACACGCGGCTGCAAGCGGCACTAGCGCTGTGTGGGTTCACGGTGATTACCTGAGGGATAATGACTGACTCTCGTTGTATCTGTAAAAAATTCAGATGATTTTACAACCATCGTCACCGCTTCGACAACGATGGCCGTGCACGTGATATTAGTCTACGCAGGGCAAGAACACAGTTATGCTTCCATTTTCAGCCAGTATAGCACTGCTTTGTTACCTCAAACACAACCAATCACAATATGGGTCGCCATACACATTGTTGCTATGTCAAGACTAAGCAGCATCTGGACACGTAAGCTTTCTGCTTTCATAGGACCCACAACCGGCCTTACCCATCCATTGTGGCTGGCCCCGTCTCTCGGCACACCGCCGTCACAAAGACGATACATAATTATCTTCCTAGGGAGACTTCAGGATGAATTCGAAAGGAGGCAGCTTACGATGCCTACACATAGCTTTCCTGCCCATGTATTGCATGATTGGTTGCACGTTGATTAAAACTGAACGTCCGGGATCAGAATAAATTAAGTTTTAGCAATAAAATAGCTTATTCCCGAGCCAAATACAATATATTCTTTGTGATTGTTTCTTGTTTTGTGGTGCAACGTGAAACAGTAGTCGAGAGACCACGGCCACCGAAGGCCTAATCGAAACATGTAGTTCCCCATCGCAGCTGCCAAGACCCTCTAGCAGCTTGTTATGTGCCCCCTAAACCACCTCCCTTGAATTAATAAAAGTGTATGTATAGACATATTGAAACTGATTCCTCTCCATTTCCCTCTTCCCCTCCCCCTTTCTCTCTTTCTCTATAATCTTCAATAATACTCCATTTCAGTTCCACGCCGAAACCCCCCAACAATCAACCCTGCTACTGAACTGTACCAATGAGTCTCAAACATTTTGTCCTACAACCTTCATTAGGAAATCCGTCAGTTCATCATACGCCCAGCCCGTGATAATATATTGTCCGGCAGAGGCGACACGTGTTCATGGAAGAACATGTTTCGGTGAATATAACTTCATCTACCAGGTGGCGACATAGTCAATGCTGTAGATTTATTTTTAACAAGATTGCCATCCAGAGAATTAACTCTAGATGGCAGGTGGACAAGGAAGCCCTTTAGCTTATCGAGAGTCCAACCCCTGGATATGATAACATTTCTAAAATTTTATTAAACGCTGTAAACAACTTAGCTAAGCCTCTTACCTGCATAATAAATAAATCACTGATATCCGGAATATTTCGTAATAAACTGAAGACAGCGAATATTATTCCTTGATTTGAATAATTATAGACCTAGATTTAACAAGATTGCCATCCACAGAATTAACTCTGGATGGCAGGTGGACACGGAAGCCCTTTGGCTTATCGAGAGTCCAACCCTTTTATCTACATATATCCAGCCCTTCTGAGGTATGTGTCGATTTTATTTTTAAACATATTCACACTACTAGCACCCACACAATCATCAGATAATCTGTTCCATTCATTCACAGTCCTTTGTGAAAATGAGAACTTTCTCACGTCTAATCTACACTGCTCCTTTACTAATGTAACTTCGTGTCCTCTAGTCTTTCTATCTTTCTTAACTGAAAAAAACATATTTCTATCAATATTTTCATAACCATTCAATATTTTAAACACTTCTATCTGATCTCCTCTCAGTCTCCTGGTCTCTAGTGTTGTTAAACCACATTCTTTTAAACGTTTTTCATAACTAAGATCCCTCAGTTTTGGTATCATTTTAGTCGCTCTCCTCTGTACTCTTTCTAGCATATCTATGTCCTTCTTGCGGTATGGCCTCCACGCTTGTATACAATATTCTAAATGACGTCTAACTATTGTTTTGTACAGCGGTATTATTAGTTCTTTTTCTTTATATGCTTTATTTCGCCTAATCAATCCAAGGATTTGATTTCCCTTTGAAGCTGCAATTCCACACTGCTCTGAAACCTTCATGTCAGCAGTAATTGTCAGCCCTAAGTCTTTTTCTTTTACAGTAGTACTTAGTACAGTTCCCCCCATTGTGTATTCTACATATTCGTTCCCATGTCCTGTGTGAAGGCATTTACATTTCCCAAAATTGAACAACATTTGCCACTTTTCAGACCATTTGATCAACCTGTCAAGATCATCTTGTAAATGCTGTCTATCCCCATCACTTTTAATCCTTCTAAACACTTTTGTATCATCTGCAAATGTCAACACCTTGCTAGCTATATCATCGTCCAAATCGTTTATATATATTAAGAATAATATAGGTCCCAGTACTGATCCCTGTGGAACCCCACTCAAAACTGATTTCCAGTTTGAAGCCTCCCCATCAACAACTACCCGTTGTCTTCTGTCAATCAGCCATTTTTCTATCCAGTTAATTATACCATTTCCTATGCCATGGGCCTTTAGTTTAAGCAGTAATCTCTGATGTGGCACTTTGTCGAAAGCTTTTTGAAAATCTAAGTAGATGATATCTACTGGTGATCCATCATCTACCCACTTAGTGATATCTTCCAAAAAACATAACATATTTGTTAAGCATGACCTCGCTTTTAGAAACCCATGTTGAGATGGGTTTATCAAGTTATGTTTAACAAGAAAATCCACCATGTGATCTTTAATTAGTCTTTCTAATAATTTACAAATCACCGATGTTAAACTAACTGGTCTATAATTATTTGACTTGTTTCTCGAACCTTTTTTAAATAACGGTATAATGTTTGCTTCTTTCCATTCTAAAGGAACCACTCCCTCTTCTAATGACAAGTTGAAAACTGTTGCAAGCGGTATGCTAATTTGTTCTACAATTTCCACTAGTAGTTTGGGTGGAATACCATCCACTCCAGGTGATTTATTTTCCTTCATAGCCCTAATTTTCTTAGCTACCATTTCTGGGGTTACAATTAACTGTCTTAAATAGTCTGATTCTGCCCCTTGAACTTAGCCTCTGGTACTGGCAGTGAACTAATGTCTTCTCTGGTAAACACTGAACTAAAATACTCATTCAGGTCTTCTGCCATTAAGAATCCTTCTGATATTATATTTCCAGCACTATCTTCTAGAGGACCGACCTTATCCTGAACTTTCTGTTTGCTTCGAACATACATAAAAACTCTTGCTGTCATGTTTTATATTACAAGCTAATTTATGTTCATAGCTTCTCTTTGAATTTCTAATTTCAGCTGTAGCGTTTACCTTATCCTGAACTTTCTGTTTGCTTCGAACATACGCATAAAAACTCTTGCTGTCGTGTTTTATATTACAAGCTAATTTATGTTCATAGCTTCTCTTTGAATTTCTAATTTCAGCTGTAGCTTGGTTTAGTGCTTCTTTATAAATGTTGTAGTCTTCGTCATTTTCAGTACGTCTATATGACTTCCACATCATTTGTTTATACTTAATTTTTCTAATGGCTTCTTTCGATAAGTATTTCTTTCTGGTCCGTTTCCCTTGTTTTTTGAAGGTAACAAATTTATCTACGATGCACTCTATTTCATTCTTTAAGATATTCCAGCATTCTGTTGCTGTCTTATTCTTCAGTGTATTATTCCAGTCTATCTTTGCTAAATATTTCCTCATTTCCTTATATCTTCCTTTGTGGAAATTTCTCCTGAACTGCTTTTATTATTTCTTTCTGATTTTACTTTGATGGTAAAATGTATCTGGCTGTGATCACTACTTCCCAGAGGCTCACATAATTTAACATTATCAACTAATTCATTCTGTGAGGACAAAACTAAGTCTAACACTTCTCTCCCCTGGTTGGTTCTAGCACATGTTGAGAAAGGAAACTATCTTGTACTAAAACTAAAACTTGTGGTCCTCACTACCCATACTCTGTAGAGATTTCCATTTTATATGCCCATGGTTAAAATCCCTCATAATAACACAGTCCCGTTTGCTCACTTCCCTTATAGCGTTTTGTATTTTTCATTCTCTTCTATGCTTATGTTTGGACTTCGATAAACTAATCCAACCGTTAACGTTGAGTTTCCTGTAACTATGTTACACCAAACAGCTTCTTCGCAATCTGCTTCTCTGTCTAATTTTATTTCATAAGCCTGGATAGATTCTTTAATATATAAAATAACTCCACCTCCCCTTCTTCCTATTCTATCTTTCCTAAACATTACATATCCTGTCAGTCCCAATTCGGCATCTGATATATCGGTGGTTGCCCATGATTCGGTTATACCTATTATGTGAGGGTCAATATCTTCTACCATAATGTTTAGTTCATTTCTTTTGTTTACTATACTCCTTGCATTTAAACAAACACATTTATACCCAGCTTCAGAACAGTTTTCCAGACTGTTCTTTGCTGAATTATTTTTGCTGCCTTTATGTATGCCTCCAGTTTCAGGCTTCTCTGCGAGTCCCCCCTGCGAATTTAGTTTAAATAGATGCAACCTGTCCCACTGTCAACAGATCGCAGCAGATTCTCTGAGAATACTGCTGTCCCCTTTCCACTTAGATGGAGGCCATCTCTCATGTACATATCTTCTCTCCCAACAAAGTACCCCCATAAATCTAGGAATCCCACGCCCTCTTCCTCACACATCTGCTCAACTGGTGCGTTGATCGCCATCCTTTTACAGTTTCTGTATCTTGCCCCCCTTCCTCGCATTACTGGCAAAATTCCTGAGAGAATAACCTGTTCCACTCTTGTCTTCTTTAGCTTCCTCACTAGATGTCTGTACTTCTGAACTATCCCAGTTGTTCCCTCCTTGTCTGCATTGTTTGTCCCAACGTGTACTAGTATAGACCCTCCCTTGCCATGCCCCAATACCTTCTCTACCCTTTCGGTCACCTGCTCTATCCTAGCCCCCGGTAGACATACAACAACGTCCTTCCCCTCGTATATAGTCTTGTCTGTTTTTCTCAGAATTGAATCGCCCATAAACACTCTCTCTTTTCTCCTTGCCCCCTCAATCACTGCCTCGGAGTAGCTCCTCCGGTTTGCATATGTCTAGTTGTTGTCTTTTCCTCTTGTCGTCTTCTCTCCTGTCACATTCTCTTCCATTCCCTTCTTTCCTGTCGCGTTTTCTCTTGTCCCCTTTCCTCCTGTCATCTTCTCTTCTAGCACATTTACTCTCACTTCCTTTCGTCCCTTCTTCTTTCCTGCCATCACATTTTCTTCTCTCCTCTCCTGTCCCTTTCCCCCGGGAACACTTGCCACGTCTGATGCAGCATACGCGTATGGCTACGGTCATGTAGGTGATTTAAGCATTAAAAAGGTTATACCGAGTGCCCCCCCCCAACCCCCCATTCGCCATGTTCAAATAAAAGGAGATGACAACCGCTTTCTCTTGAGCTTCCGCCTGTTATCTGATTGGCTCTTATCGCAGGTAGGCGCGACCAGCGCAAAGAAACCGTGACGGCGCTATGCTGTTAATTTTGCATCCTCCCACCG
>CM034532.1:19642895-19880395 GCA_020002185.1 Paraescarpia echinospica
GTGCTGAAGAATTGAATATAGTTGGTCTTTTGTAAACATCTCTGTGTTAGCTTAGTGTAAGAAATATGAAGATGAGGTTTGCCAACTAGTGTGTACTATGTGGAATACACTTTGCTACACGGGTTGAGTACCTGTAGTCTGTATCCAGGATCCAGTGTGGAAGGGCCTGTCAAAAGAGTATCCCTCTGGGATTTATGGAGGCAGGGATGTCATCGCTGATAAGCTAGTGCTATCAACACTGATAAGACATTCAGCTTCCCATGCAACCCTGTGCACTAGTCACAGAAGCTGTTTCTTAATAGGTTTCACCATTTGACTGTTTAATGGTCTGCTGGTTGGTCTGTTAATGCCTCACTTAGCCTTGTGTAGTGAGTGATAATGTGTCACATCTCTGTGATCATATTGACCAGGTGCCCATTGTCCATCACTGACCACTCCCAGACTGATGCTTTAGCTGCTAGGTTTTGCTTTGGTGATATGAAAGGAACAGGTAGTTAGTCACCTCTACACTTGTCTGTTTACCCTGGCATTAGGGTTAGACAGTGTGGGCTGGTATTGACTGATGGTCCTTAATGAGGGTGGGTAGCTTCCTTAGCCTGTGGCACCCATGTTGCATTTCTGTTGTTCTTTTTGTTTGATAAAACACTGGTGTCTGTTGCTAGTATTGTAAGTTTGATGGGGGGGGGGGGTGATCACTTACAGCCCAGCCAACTTTTATGGGGAGATACATCCTTTATTTGACAGGTAGGCAGCTTAATAGTGTCTGGGTAGAGAATGGGGTCAGACCAATATTTATTTTCCACTGGCACCAGTGTATACAATAAAAGCACATTTTGATCAATGTTTGTAAAAATGTCACTTAGTTTGCTTAGAAAATCCCACAATACTAATAATTTACTAATTACTTGATTAATTATTTATTAAATGCATTTTTGCAAGGCAGACATGACATGACTCATGTGTGTTTTATTAAATGCCATTCCACAAAGTGTACCATGATAGTTTTTTTTTATTAATTAATAAATAGATAAATAAATAATAATACTGAATACAATACTAAATATATGTAACAAATTTAAATAAATGTACATGATTAGAGCTGAATTACAATTTCTTCATAGTTAATATGGTGCCAACCTAACATTAAAATCTTCAGGTAAGGCCCTTAACGTAAGTACAGTCTTCAATACCAATTAACCTGTTCAAGTAGTTTTATGGTGTAATAATCCTTAGGTGGAGTTTTGTCATAAAAACATGAGAACTTGATTATATTATTGTCAATACACTAGTAAACGTTGACTCCCTGTATGAGTGATAATATGCGCTAGTGAGATTAATTTGTGTGTGGAATTTGATATTATATAACCAGATTACTATACAAAGTAACGAGGCACTCGTTTACAATACATAAAGTTCAGTATTTATGGCATGCCAAATGTAATATCAATTTGTCTATTCCAATTTGAATTTTTTTACATTTATGCAATTTGCAGATAAATAGATCTATACCTACGTTATCGCTTTCCGATACATCGCGAGACAGTGTTCTGATATAGGTCCCATTAAGACTGACAGGTTGTCATTATTAACACAATAACCCCTCTCCCCCCCCCCCCCACCGAGGTGTCCCCATATTGTGTGACCGTTATGTAACGTGATGTCACCTTGCTTCTCTACACTGGTTGGCCAGTCTCCGTGTAACCATGGGACCGTGACTGTGGTGCCACAAACTTGTAGCCACTGGCAATGTTATTTATTGATGCACAGATGCAGAGATAATGGAACTAAAACCCACCTGTGTGTAGCTTGCATGGGACAGCTTGTGTGTGAGCTATCTGTCAGTTTCCTGGTGATATGGAGATCTTTGTAGCACGGAAATACTGTTCGTAACAACCGTGTTACAACAAGGGTAAGTCTACATCGCGTTACAGCTGTACTGCAGGTTTTGGTGCGTAATTTATTACAGCTTTCTGATTTATTATTGATGAAGCAGTGTTTGTTTGTGTGCATTGGTCGGTTCCATAGTAGACAGCACCATTTCTTGCCTACTCTATCTAATCTATCTTCTATTATTGCCTTATCTAATCTTCTCACCTTCTGTCTGTCTAGCTGTATTTGTTGTCTCCTGTGCCACAGACAGCCCACTGTGCTATAGACTTCTGTTTCCCCCTATCTAATTCTAAGCCTCTCCGATTGCTTTGATTATACAGGAACAACATCTGTCTCACTTCTGAGATTAGCATTTTTGACGAGTTCTTTGGTTAAGATTAGTATTTGTTGAGTAACTTCAGCCTCCCTCCTTTCTGTGACACGTGTGTATGAATTAGGACAAGTGACATTTGGTGGCAGACTGGCAGTGACGCTGTCAGGGCTTAGTGCCTCTACTTTGTCATGCTGCTGCCAGCTTGTGTCTCAAGTTTGTGTTCAAATGACAAACATGGTCTGAAGGA
Organism: Paraescarpia echinospica; assembly: GCA_020002185.1. NCBI lineage: Eukaryota > Metazoa > Annelida > Polychaeta > Sabellida > Siboglinidae > Paraescarpia > Paraescarpia echinospica. Next base: position 19,645,346 of record CM034532.1, read on the forward strand.
ATACGAGTGACTTGTACTTTCATTTGGTGGTAACGTATCATGAAGGACCACGCGTCAGTTATATTGACTACGAGGTAGGTTTTATTATTAATTTTGTTTAATCGTGTTCAATTTAGTAAGTACTAAGTACACTTGACATATGTTAATTGACTTAATTCTTATTTGTTCCGTTCTTTTTGTTTAACTGTTGTTCAGTTTAGTAAATACACTCCTGACTCGACATATGTATATATATGTTAATTCTTATCTATTGTTCCATTATTTTTTTTCCATTGATGGGATCACACCGTATGTACACGTATTTGAGTTGTTTCTCGTGCAGAATGAAAGGTTCAGTTCGCAGTTATATTTCAGTTGTTTCTGGTAAAATGGATGTGCAAGTTTACAGATATTTTTTGATTTTATTTAACAAGAAGTCATTGTAATTATCCAGAAAATACAGGACACGTGAAATGCTAATTATTTGGCAGTGGCATTAAGATGTGGATTTGAAGATACATTTTAGTTTTTGATGTATACTAATCAGCTCAGTAATATCATTTTGTAAAAACCATTGGGGTGCTTTTTATGACACCTGTTGGTTGGCAACATGATGTCACAGGGATGTTTTATAATTTCTCTTGGATTTGTTTCCTTTTAATCAAGTAAATTTAATTAGAGTCAATAGAAATGCACTCAGTTTAGAGACATAGCTCACTGTAGCCAAATCGTGGACTGTCTCATTCATTTAATTGCTTAATGGGCCATGGGAAGACTGGTTGGTTTAAAAAAGAATGACTAAGTTTATGTGTTGAGTCGGGTCGTACAGCGGCGGTTGTAAAACATTTCTCGCCTGGGGCCATAGAGAGCACACAGTGTAATGCGACCAAGATCGTGAGAACTCAGCGAAACAAGCCCTCGGCTGTTGGTAAGTCTGATTTGAGATTCAGATGAGATGTCATTGGCATGGGGCTAATGTAGAGTGACCCCAAATTCAAGGGTCAGAGGTCACACTCATGTCAATAGGTGACAGTGATTAGATAAGTAATTAGACCAACAAATCTGTCATACTTAAATATAGTTGTAATGTTATGTGGATCAAAATATTGGCATCGGGTAAGGAATTTACTGTATAATGTATGTTTTAAAATGTTCTGTAAGATAACAATGAGGGGAATAGATAAAATGTATTTCTGTGTATGTTTACAGAAAGGACATGTGGTTTCTATCTTGAATGTGTAATGACTGATGGTTAGGTCTGTAACAGTGCCGGTTCTGTTCCTCAGTTCAAAACTCTACATGCCAGCACTGAAGCATGGCAACAGATAGACTGCTCAGTCAGGATGTGTGTTTACATTGGAAAAAACTTGCAGTCACAGTGGAGCAGTAATGAGACAGTGCTCTTTGAAGGCTCATGACTCACAGACAGCTAAATTGTGTTTATGAACTTCTCTAAGTATGTATCAACATGACTGATTCACTTGACACTGTTGCCTGGTTGACACTGACGCAATTTGATGTGAGGTAACATTGGTCTTTGTTGGCCAACATCTATATCCATTTCACATACTTTACTACAGAACTTTCGGTTAGTAAAATAAATTGTTGGATAAGGGGGTAAGCAGTTCCTTTGCGTGATGTTTTTTATGTTAAGAAATGTAACATTTAGGAAACTATTTCCAAAACTGTGTGTACGCACACATTAAACACATGGACAATAATATATGTATTACAACTACAAACTACACCACAAGAACTACAAAACATACTGCAGGAGCTAGTTGATGAAAGTGAAAATCAAGGTCTAAAGATGAACATCTTGAAGACAAAAGTGATGCTAGAAAATGACACACCAATATATATACCAACACGACGCAGATAGAGAATGTTGAAAGCTACGTCTATCTGGGACAGTAATACAGTATCGGAGACAAACACTAAGACAAGGAGATTCAAAGAAGAATCACCACCGGCTGGACACCATTTGCCAAACACTGCGACATCTTCAAGGGTAACTTTAGAACCTGCTTGAAGAGACAAGTCTTCAACTAATGCATACTTCCAGCGATGACATACGGCATGGAAACATGGGCACTCACCATCCAGGCAAAGAACAAGCTAGCAGCCACACAAACAAAGATGGAAAGAAGTATGTTAAACATCACATATCGGGAGAGAAAACCAAACATCTGGGTAAGGCAGAAGACAAAGGTCATAGACGTGATAGAACAAATCAGAAGACAGAAGTGGACCTGGGCAGGGTACATCAGCAGACTATGAGATAACCGATGGACATCGCGTATCACAACCTGGAGACCTGACGAAGGGAAACGATCTCGAGGAAGACCGGCGACAGGGTGGAGAGACTAACTAGACAAGTACTGGAAGGGCACCATCTGGCAGAGGATAGCGTAAGACAGGCAGATTTGGAAACGACATGCTGAGGCCTTCGCCCAACCACGGGACACTACGGCTGCACAATGATGATGATGATACATAGATATAAATATATATCTAGTGTATCCAGATGTTGCTGTCTTGCCTGTTATCCGAGGTAAGGCTGGCCCAGACACTGGTATTCATTATTTCCTGTCGGTATACTGGTGTGGGCAATAATCGTAGGTCCAATTGTGTTTTGCCATTTTTACTAAATCTGTAACACATATTCCTTAAAATTTCTGTAAACAAACACAAGTTGTTTTGAGCGAAATACTTACGAAAATATACTGGCGAAATCCAAATCTCGTCGAAGATGCCTGCATAAACAATCGTGGGTCCAATCTATGCTGTGTAAATTGTTCGCAGTGTGTTAAAATAGGCTAAGAGCGTTAGAACACGAGATTTCAGTGCAACAAATTTTGACCTGCCCCAAATTTTCTGGTTGTGAGTATATATTCTTACACTACCATCATACACACACGCACGCACGTACACACGCATGTACACAGTCACACACACGTACACTCTCACACTCATACACACACACACACACACACGCACACACACTCACATAAATATATATATATATACACCGGTTTGTATATATATATATATATAATTTAATTGGGCTAATCGGAATGCTGTCAGGTACCTATTGGCTGGAACCATTAATTTGAGTATGACATGCAGGGATAATGATGATGTATTGCACTGGATAATTGCTCAAGCAATGTGGTGTCACATGAAATGTGTGCCCCTTGGAAGTATACACATTCCCAGTACATAATTATATCATAATGCACTCCCAGTTGGTCGATGTATTATAATGAAGATTGGAACCCCCTAGAGTATATGTCCAGTCATGAGTGGACATTAATGTGATTAGTTCTGTCCATGTACTACTGCCAGTGATATTAGATTTAGATTAGTCTGTCTTGAATGAGCCACACACACCAAGGACTCTGAGTGGATTTGCTGATGTGCCTGAGATGATACAGTCTCCAAATGGTCCACACATGCATGTAGGTTTTTCCATTCTGAGCAAGTCTTGAGCAAGTCTCTAGAATCAAACATGTTTGTCTTCTAGGTGGTATCACCAGCAAGAGTTTACTAGTTGGTTTGTCTCGGCTTGTACCTAGGTGACTGCATTGAAAGATGTGCTAAGGACATTAGAGCTCATTAGAGACATGTTCTGTGCAGTATAATAATTAAGCGATGGTGGGAATAAACTTTACTGGAGTCTAAACGAAATAGACCAGATTTCCTTGTTTCTAGATTAGCAGCAGCATCTAGTATACATTACGACTTGTTATACTGCTAGCAGAATTCATTGCGAACTTAGTACTTACATCATTTCCCTGCATGTTTGGTTATTTACTGTCTCACAGGAGATAGTTGGTATATCACATTGTATCAATAAAGTCTATGTATATAGTTGAGGTGGACGATGGTTGAAGAAGATACCTAGCTAGTTGTCAGGAGTCTTGCCATACACAGACTGGGTATCCAGCAAGTGTGGGTTTATGACCCTCATTCCAAACCCGTTGACAGGAAATATGATCTGTACGTGGATGTCGCATCTTGTCTAAGTTTGCCTTTATGTCTCAGTGGATAAGAAAGTAAGAGCCTTGTATGGCACTGCTTACATACAGCCCAGTTATGCTTGAGTTATCCCGTTTATTGGGTGTTTCTGGGAGATGTCTACCAGCCCAGGGAGGGGGATAGGGTGGTCAGGGTGGCCAGTGCAAGTCACAGCTGGACACTGGGCCAGATGGTCAGACACCTTCATGTGTGGTCAGTCCAGGAGATTTACTACCTGGCAAATGGATGTAATAAGGCAGGTTGATCTGCCATCCCAGCAGTGCTTCTCTACTGGTGCTTACTGCAGCTTTGGATGATACCTTGGGTTATTCTGGTGGAGGTGTCCTGCTGATCTGTCTATTCCTGACACTCTTACAGTTCACCAGGTGTATGATGGAGTGACTGGTATGATGGAGAGAAGGAACCATGGGGAGGAACCTCAAACCCAGTATCTCCCACTCCAGGCAGGGGGGGCATGGTGTGATGGAAATATAAAATGATGAGATGATCTTGGGATGTGATGCGTGCTATGGTATACGGGTGTAACAACTGGTGATGGGTGACATGATACCTGGGTGTCACAACTGTCATACGGGTGACATGGTTTCAGGTGGATTAGAGGTGACTTGACATGTCATGAGTGAATCTTTAAGATGCTTTTAATATTCCTCCACAATTTCATTTGTTTTGCTCGTTTCATGCCAGAAAATATGACCCAAACCCATTTAGTATCAGGTCTACGGCATGACAACTCACTTGTACAAATTTCTTATTTTGTTTTGTGAAATTGTTGGACAAATTGAAATTATGTTTCATTGGTTAGTTAATAGTTAATATTTGGGAAAAGAATGACAAATTGACTCCCTCTTTGTGACATAAGGGTGATGATGAGGCCATTCTCAGTTAGTCATTGTAAAAATCCAAATAAAGTGTTATCCATCTAGGTGATTTTAACAAATACACACAGGTATGTGTACACTCTGTATTAAACTGATAGTGCATATTAAACTATCAGAATGAAGCAGTTTTGCAAGGAGACTGCACTGGTCCATGTGAACACTATGTCACTATCACCTGTGTGGCAATTCTTACTAACCCCTGCATTGCCTCAGTAAATGCTGAAGTAAACACTGCCAGGCTCCCCCCCACACATGTCAGCAACTGACTTATAATTGCCAGGGTTTCATCTCTGATGTGTTGATGTTTCTAGGCTGTGTTCTGTTGTACTTAAACTGGCATTATGGAGCCATTGGTATGGGTAGACAGCAGCTGTTTATGAGGCTTGCTCCTCACTGGAAGAGGCAGGTATAAATAGACACTACTAATGTTTCCCTTTATGTGGTGCTGTAACAACTGAAGCCCCTCTGACAGTGTGGCTGCAGTAATATCCAGCAGGCTTCACTGTAGGTTTCTGTCCAGGGTTCTAATTAAACACTGATATTTTGTTTATGAGAGTACTGCCCTGCTGGCCTAACAACTGGCCAAATTTGTTTCTTGCACCAGTCTTTCGAAGAACTCAATCAGTCTGTGTGGTTTAACTCACAGAGGAATGAGTCTGTAATCTCACAGCAATACTCTTTTCTGCACAAGAGATGTGCGGAAATCCGTGAGGCAGTCAGCGATTGGTCGATCGAATGCTACCGCAGAGAAAGAAACTCCTTCAGAAAAACGACTCATAAAACGGTTTTGAAATTGGATGTAGACTTCTGATGTTTTTAAATGTGAATCAATATTTGGTGACTATGTCATCAAATCACCTTGTGCCACTTCAGTATGTACACTAAATCTGAGTGCCTCTGTACTTTGACAGGTACAGACAGTACTTTACAACTCATACTAGTCGCAGCACGCCATGTTAAAGTATGTCCGCATTCCCATCTATCTGCTAGATTGAAATACTAAACATAAGCACCGGGCCGACAACAGAAATGGAACTGAACATCATCAATGGTATCATGGAAACAAAGCTTTTTGTCTGAATCTCAAGGAGCCAGATGAGCACTGATATGTCATTGTGAGCTAAACCCTTGTTAATTGCTCGCATCTTCCACTTGGCCACTGCCCTGGCTAAGACATTGACACAGACACCAACAGAAGACTGTCTCACTACGATAGTGAGCTCATGGGAAAAAATCATCATTAAACAGACCCTACTATTTAATTTAAGGAGCTTTTTAAAAATGTAAAAAGCTGCCTCCATTTCACCAATGCCACTATTTCATAAGACACCGGTGAAAGTATCCCAGTGCATCCTGGGATTTACCTTTTTCAGTATACAAGGTCACTGTTAAGGAGCGGAATCAGTTTTAAAGAGTAAAATCAGGCTCATAAGAGTGTCATGAAATTGTCCCCTGTACTCTACACTGACCATATGTTTCCTAGAACATAGTTGCTGTCTTTCTGGAGTTGTGACTCCTCTAATGATGTTTACTTTAGTGCTGTGGGTCACTACTTACCTGCACTTAATCTGTAATGAACAGAGTTAATTAAGCAGTATTGGTCTCTGTAACAACATTGATCTGGTGTAGCCATATGGAATCGTTTTGCAACTAAGGGACAATTTCCACAGTTCATCAGTTAGGGGAATTTTTTTAATATTTCCCATTACCCCTGAATGTATGGCTGTCATATCACCATGCACTAAATAAATCAGTTTTTATTTGGATTAAAAACAACACAACTAACAAAACGGTGTGCTTTATTTTTAAGACCCTGTTAAAGGTCATGTCTGTTGTACATCTGCCAGCGTATAGAAAGCTTGTGCGGGCAGGAGAAAGACAAGACATGACAAGGTGCATGTGTCTGACATGTATTTACAACTCAGCAAAGAATGACCACTTTGTCATGGTCGGAAATAGCCCTCCTGTTTGTCGTAGTTTCAAGTGAAGACAGAAAGTCTGGTCACGTGTACAAGGTCAAGGATCATTGTCTCTACAGCACTCTCTGTGTTGTTAGCATGGCTGTAATGGTCCAAACTTTATGTTGGTAAATGTAGACACCATGTGTTGTAGCATGTGTACAGTGACATTACAGTGTGGAGGTGCTCGTACCTTGTCATGGCAAGTGTACATGTTTGTGTGACAAACTTAATTGGGTCTCTGTGATATCTGATTAAATTTGGGTTATTTGTGGAAACAGTCTGATTTGGATGTTGCATGAACTTGATTGAATTATGTATTGAAGGGCATTGATTGCATCTGAATTGTCTGACAGGTCTGAGTCGTGTCTGGCAGGTCTAAGTCATGTCTGGAAGGTCATGTCTGAGTTGTGGCTTGCAGGTCTGGGTCATGTCTGGCAGATCTGAGTCATCTGGCAGATCTGAGTCGTGTGTCAAGTCTGAGTCGTTTCTGTCAGGTTTGAGTTGTGTCTGTCAGGTCTGAGTCATGTCTGACAGGTCTGAGTCGTGTCTGTCAGGTCTGAGTCATGTCTGGCAGGTCTGAGTCTTGTCCGTGTGAGTGTGAGTGTGAGCCAGTGGGCCCTTTCAGTGGTTAGCCTTGACATGCCTGGCCACTAGTCTGCGTGTCTTACAATCTGACACATGCAAGCTGTGTTTATTTGACTTGTTACAAGTTGGAGTGGTTCTGTAGTGGTGATGATCAATAGGAACCAGTGACTGCCTCTGGTGGGCCTCTGTCAGCAATCAGCATGTCAGCAGTCACTCTGTCAGCAGGTGCATTGATCGTAGGAGACAGCACTTGTCCAGCCACAGATGACTGTATGGTTCAGGACACTGTTAGACTTCCTGCTTGGTTACAGACGAAAAAGAGTGCAGTATATTTTTGAGAAATGGCTTTTTACAATATTCACTTGCTCTGACATAAGTGCATTTGAGTAGTCAGATTTCTAGATGTGATTGTAGAAGCTGTTGACAGTAAAATGGTGTCTTTTTAGCTGATTTTACTAAGCGGAAGGGTATCTGGCAGCAATTTGCCTAGTTGACACTTTAGCCGGATTACTGCCTGCATCCATTTGTAAATATTGACGGGTGTCATACATACAGGCATTTTGCAAGAGCTAGATATAATAGATTTTGACTAAACTCGACCAGCATGTCAATGAGATGATAATAACAGCAGGTGAGAAGTTTAAGAAACTTTATAGGTCACGTTTTCTTATAATCACACAAAACATTAACATGGTCGCCAATGGGAAAACTGACAGTGTGCTGACCCCTGTAACTCAGTATTATAGTATGCCATTGAAACCAATAGTAACAGTGAGTCAGGCAATTCCAGGGATTTCCACCCTGTGTGCAAAGTAACGTTTCACTTTCAGTTTTAATACAGCCATGCATTTTGCTGTGCATCATGTCACCAAGCTGCAATAACGTTTTCAGCAAATCCTGTGATGTCTTTCCAAAAAATTACGATATTGCAGAATGTACTAAAATTTCAAAACCAACCTGTGCCGAAAATGATGCTTTGGCATGGTTTTTTTCAGAAAAACCAGATCTGTGTCATTTTCTCATATTTCCCATAAAAGATCAGTTAATTGATTTTTAATATGCTGTGTTTTTCAGGCTTCAGTGTGTTTTCTAGAAAAAGTAGGTATTGTTTTCATGAACTACCCACAAGAGGTAGTTGATTGATTTTTAATGTGCTGTGAAGGAAAATTGGAAGGAAGTAGCTGGACAAGTTTTCCACGGAGCAAATGAAATGTTATAATAAAAAACGTGACACCCCACCTCAGTCTCATACAAAGGTTACAGTACCCACACACCCATTTAAGAACTGGGGTAATTTCTTTCTGGCCCTATTAGCCCAGTGAACAGTGCTGTAAAATCGAGTGCCTGGGAAGACATGCAGATGGAGTGGAAAGTAAAATCCGTATTTGGAAATAGTAATTTAGTGATTGTGTACAGCATGACTGGAAGCATCCAGGAGAAGTGGAGTTTGCATTCATGAACAGATCCGTTACGGACAAAGTGATGCAACTGGGAGAGTTCTGCAGGGTAAATATCACTCATTAGTTTCTTCTGCTTTTCTTGTTATTCCTTTCATCTCTCCCTGTTGTCTTCCACTCTTGCCTGTTTGCACCTGTCATCCCAAACTCCCATTTCACACTCATTCCATCTCAGCCTTGGTCTTCCGCCTTGTTATTTCCCACCTTCTTCTGCTGTCCATGCTCTTTTTGACAGTCTGTCTTCACTCATTCTTTACACGTGCTCATTCTTTATACGTGCTTATTCTTTACATGTGCTCATTCTTTACACATGCTCATTCTTTACACATGCTCATTCTTTACACGTTCTCATTCTTTACACATGCTCATTCTTTACACGTGCTCATTCTTTACGCATGCTCATTCTTTACACGTGCTCATTCTTTACACATGCTCATTCTTTACACGTGCTCATTCTTTACACATGCTCATTCTTTACACGTGCTCATTCTTTACACGTGCTCATTCTTTATACGTGCTCATTCTTTACACGCGCTCATTCTTTACACGTGCTCATTCTGTTTCCGACTACTTTCATCTTTAGGTGTTCTTTCATGTCACGTTTTAATATTATATCTTGAATGTTCATATCCTCCTCATTCAAAGCCCTCTTTGCCAAGATAGAGTTACCCATCTGGAGTACTGAATGTGACCAGCTTGCACACAGGTATGGATACAGTTGGCAGTGCTGGCTTTATGGAACATCTATATTAGTGTTTTATGTCCATCGTCACTATACAAAGCCCGCACTCTGTCTTTGATACCCTACGCTAGTGCATGAAATACCCCACCCTAGTGCACCCAGTGCATGACTTCTAGACCGTGGACATGCTGAATGAAATACACCGTCTGCAGCTTAGTCATTTCTTGACTGTTCCTGAAATTTCTACTTTGGCTATTGGCTGAGTGGGAGTCCTTATGTTAGGATATTGTTACGTGTGGGAGTTTAGAGATTGAGGTTCCTGCTGGCTGTGTTAACCTCTCCCTGCATGAGACATGTTACTTCCGCTGGCAGACAGTTTAGACACCAGGTATGATGGATCAATGTCTGTCAGTGCCTCATCTGAAAGACACAGGCCGTGTGGAATGAACACAATTGTCCAGGTTTGGAAGTGGCAAGAGGTAGTGCGTGCTGGACTGTCCAGCATGCTAAAGCACAAGTCAACCCACACCATCTTGTGGTGACTGCTTCTTGGGTTATCTCCACAGATCTGTAGCGGTTGACAGTTGGTGGTGACACTTAGACAACTACCCATTGTAGGCTGTCTTTTTACTGCTGAAAGACAGCCCAGCTTATTTATACACTTTACAATGTCTTCATTGCATACTTTGTACGACATATTTTAATGTTGTCATTCTTTTCATGTCATATGGACAGTTTTCTTGTCTCTGTAGTTTTGCCTTCTGAACAATAGACATCTCACCTATCCCGTAACTGTGTGTGGTCGTCGGGGCACCTCTGATGACAATCGCACAATCTGTCTCCAGCTTCGCCAGTCTTTTGCTGCCATTTGTGATTCGTAGAAGTAACAAACCTGTCCATTCTGTGATGTTGTCATTCTCTTTTTATTTGCCTCCTTCTGTTCCCTCTCACTGCCTTGGAGCATGGGTTTTGCCATCCCAGTAGCTCTTGTTCACATGTCCATATCATCTCAGTTTGCATCTTCTGACTGTAGACACAATATTTTTGTGTTTTTTGTGTTTCTTCCTCATTGAGGACACGGTCTGTGTATGAGATGTGAAGAATTGAAGATGTATTAGCTAATTTCTAAAGCTCTATTCTTTTTAGTTCTGCTGTCAGCATCCGTTTTTCAGAAGCATACAGAAAGATCGATATGACAAATGCACGCTTTACAGTAAATTTCCGTGTATAATACGCCCCCATGTATAATATGCACCCTGACTTTTGTTCAATTTTGATAGAATTTCGATATCACCATGTATAATATGCATCCCGACTTTTGACATAAATCCCCGATTTCTCCGCTTCTAATATTTGCTTGAACCCATGAATTCATCTCAGAATCATAAACATGTCACCTACACAAGTTATTGCATTGCTGCCGGCTTGTCCCTTGCTAGTGACTAGTGTGTAAGCACTACATAACTTGTGTTGTAGCATGACAATTGCGCAACTGATTAAATCAGCGCTTGCTAGAACTTACATTGTGTTCACCTTTAAATTAACACCAAGTTCTATTCTGAAATGCTACATGCAAACCTGGTACTTTCAACTGCAAAGCATACATGCGCTACATTCGTCTTTATTTATATTCACAACATTTGCATTCACAACTTTAAACATGGAGTCACACTTGTTGACACTCGACCCGTGACGCAAGCATCATTCACGTGATTCAGGAACGCCAATCATAATCCCGGGCTGCGCTTCCCAGTCTCGTACGCCTCCCACTCATTGATGTTAACACATTCACAACGTCAGACATCCGGGCTTTCGTCCTTGTCATTTCTTGCTGCTAGTTTAGGGCAAGAGAGGCGGTTACGGGAGTGCGATTCTTGCCTTTCGTCTGCATTGCTGCAATGGTTTACGTGATTGTGACATCATGCCGACTTTGATAATATTACTAGTTTTCCAGCAGCATTATCCTGGTCTGCAAACATTGATAAATTGGTCAGAGAAAATGTTGTTTAGCCTTAGGCTTAGCACCATGTATAATACACCCAACTTTTGAGTAAAAAGTGAAGGAAAAAATATGTATTATACACGGAAATTTACGGTAGTCTTATTTTATTGTTTTTCCACATTGGTTTTAATCTTAGAAATGCAGCTGAGCTTTGTTCTGTTCTTGAAAGGACGTTTGGTTTTGCCCTCTAAACAATGAACATGCCAGGGTGCAAACTAAATGGCCAGATGATGAAGAGGATGGAATATTTATGGAGGGAAATAGTTTGTTAATGACTAGCCTCAGCTGTAGAGAGAGGTTGACCAAGGATCCAAGCCTCGTTAGCGCCATTGTCTTGTCAAGTACTGCTTTATGGCTTGGTACCAGGCTCAGGCCAGTCTGTCTCATGCATGAGTCTATGACAAATGTGAATTTAATGTCTCCATTCTAAGTTATGTGAAGCAAATGATGCCTTTCACTGTCTGCTGACAGGCAATGGCATTGGCTTAGTGTAGGGAGGGCACAAGGACTTAATGCACGCACATAAATGGATTAAACGCAATTAATTTTCAATACAATGGTTATTTTTAACCGTGAAGATTCTGGATATATTCAGGAAAAGTTATATTCATGATGTTTAGTAAACCAGTTTTAATTCCTTGAAATTCATATTGCAAACAGATTCGGGAAGTATGATATGCATGATGTTGATAAACTGATTCTTTTTTATCTTGAAACTTCACAGTGCAAACATATTCTGGATATTCAGGAAATGTGACACCTGCCGGATGAGGCTTGAAATGTCAGAGGTGTAAAGGAACAAGCAAAATGCTAATGGGATCACTATACCAACAGCTGTTTCCTGATCACTGGACTGATAGGGCGAACATTATGGGGCAGATAACTGGACACTGTCCAGGGAGTGGTCACTCTATGAAGTCTACATTCACTGCAGGTAATAGTGTACTCTGATAAATGTTGTGGGTGTTATTTCTAAGTGGCTGACAAATTGTTTTATTTTGACTAATATTTAGCGGGTATGGGGTGTTAAAATAAATAAGAGTAGAATTTCAAGAATGCAAGGCAACATCTGAGTCAGGATTTTGTGTTATTGTTATTGTTCAAGGTACGGCCAGGCTTTTTATTACTTGTTTTATGGGCAGAATTGTCCAGGAAGCAGTAATGGGAATCAAAATAAAGTTAAAATGTCAGGAAGAAAGATCATAGTGCATGTTCAAATATATAACATTTAAATAATAAGATATGTGGCTGCATGAAAATTGAAATAAATCCCCAGTGTTACTTGTTATCCTATTAATGATAGACACAATAGTGTGAAATGCATCAAAAATAATTTGTATGACTTTTTCGTTTTGTTCAGTTTCTGACACTGATAGATTGACATATCTACTTCACAATAGATCGTTTTTAGCAGTTACTCAATGCTAAGTCACTATTTTATCACTAACTTCGAAGGCCAGTCAAATGTGAATTGACAATAAAAATCTAAATCATTGAAACGCGCCAAAAATAGTCCATGTTTATGCCTTGACATCGACCATGTTCGTTCACGGTACGCCATTTTGTTTGGTATCAAAAGAACCGCTGTCTTCTTGACTATATGTCAGTAGTCACACCCTTTTTTGCCAAAGTTTAATTTTCCCGCATTGAAAACAGGTCCCAAATCCCGACGATATCCTTATTTAGCTTTAGACTTGCAAATGAGACACGGAACTGGTCGCAGTTCTCAAAACAAGGCACGGAACAATCCCACGATGCTATGCGGTGTTTACATTATTTGAAGTTGTTGCTGTGGAGAATAGTTTAACAGCTGATTAACAAACGATATACAGCTGTACTTGATGAAAAAGAGAGTTTCATCAAGATGCCACCGAAGAGATAGAAAATTGTATGGAAGCATCTGGGTGAGTGCTATGCACAAATACTTCGATACCCCAATGTCATCGAACGCCAATGCCAAAACATCGCGGACACTCCCGTGAACCGAATCACAGCTGGTCGCAGCGTACGGCTGATAGGTTATTTCGCACAGGGTGACAGTATTTAATGTAATAGTTGTTAAAGTCATATTCAAAGAAAAGTATGCGCGCGCGGTAGCTACCATTGTTAAAAGGCCTGTTCAATTCAAACCCTATAGAGTAGCAGGGCATTTTCTCTCATGAATAGTAAGATATTTTATTTATGATTTAACGTGTTCAGTTAATAAATAATGACATTGGCGGCAATAACAAAATTTGAATTTTATTTTGATTCAAGATCCAGGAAATTAATGTTGGTGGCCCCATAAAACATGGAATATAAAAAGTCTGGCCTAATTATGATATTGAGTTTGTTGTATTAAGGTTACGACTCATGTTTTCCATACTTTGTCGGGGCTAATCTGGTAAATTCCATGGAAAACCTGTAATCAGTCACAACAGTAACACTTAGGAGAAAGTGGTGAATATACTTTTGTTTGCTTGTAAAGTTTCAGTTTTGTATCTTGGTCATCATTTTCAGATTATATTTAAGAAAGTTATAAATGTTCAGTTACACATTTTGTAGTACTACCATTTAACTTTATTCTTGTTGTAGTGAGTTTAAACTGTTTTCATTATTGTAATTAAGACCTAATGTCTTTGTGACACATGCCAGCTGTGACAATTGACACAGTGTGTCACCGAGAGGTGACACAAGATTGACAATGCACCAGATGGCACAGTCGTAATGTACATTTAAAGTGTTATCATCCTAAGTTGTTTTTCTTGCTTAAAAATCACAAAGGACAAGTTGTTTTTCAATGCAAAATAAAAATGAATTGTGGAAGAAAATGAAAGAAGTCTGTGTATGGTTGAGGCAGAAACATTAACAAATTACACCATCTGCATAAATTTATGTCTTCCTGTGTCTGAAGTGATACAGCCAGCAATACTTGCTCCTCGTAATTATTCCCTCACACAATTTGAATTCGGCGTCCTAATTATGGGCAATTATTAGCCTGATTTTTAGTTTCGACATGGGTAGTAAAATGCTCTTGTAAAATACGCAGGTACTGTTTCACAAATGGTGGTGTTTGGCAGTTAGACGGTGATATGTGTATAGTGCCATTCTGGCTTTGTTGTTGGTGTACCTGAGGCACTTGGCTGTCTATTTTGTCACCACAACATGTTCCAGGTCACTGGTGACACGTCGAACTCGCATTACAGGTCGATGGCATTCTCACAGTACATATATTTAAAATACAAACACTTCAACTCGAGAGCACACTGGCGATGGCAGTCATCGTGAAATAAATAGGATGTCATCTATCAGTAGCACTTGTTCTCACACGAGGTTTGTGGCGTTGGATGTCAGTAGCTGGGGACATTTTAAAGTGAATAAAGATATGCCGTGCTAATTACAGAGAGAAGGAACAATTCTCAGAATGACGGACACAGAGCTGTCAGTGCACTTGAGAAGGACAGGTAGATGTTGTTGGTTTTTGCCCTGCATGTCGTGCCATGGTGCAGAAAATATTTATGACATACCATCATGCCAACATGGTTATAGCATTGTCGTTAAAATAATTTATAGCATTGGCCGCGCGTCCGTGGCGTGGTTCCCAGTTTTCCGTGTTCAGCTTAATATTACCATGCGTCATGTTTGTTAAACGTCGCCGGTTCACGCAGCATAAAGTGAGTGAAATCAATGTTTACCCCAGACCGCACACCCCTATGCCCATTTGATGTATTTAATTGCGGTCTGGTTTTTTCTGGCTAAGCCCTAATGTGAAACTGTTCCGTATGTGTACATTGTGTGACTGCCTGGATGGCTGCGCTTACACGGGCTTAGCTGCAGAACAGGAGGACAACCCTTGTCCTGTGTGTTCAGTGACATACATTAAGATAATTTGCCGTGACTAATCGCGTCTTGTGAATAGGTGGTATGCTGTATGAAAAAGTCTGTGTTCTGCTCCATCGAAACACCTGGTGCCAGGCCAGGCAGTTAGGACAGGGCGGAGCACTGAGGCAGGGTGCTCAGGTGTGGCAATGACATTCGCTAAATCTTCAAACACTGGACAGTTGGGTTTGTCAGGTACGAGAACTAGAAGTTAGGTTCCTTTGTGTTAGTCCGACAGTTGGTGCAGGCCTGATATACATTGTGTTAGACTCGGATTTCAGCCGGTCTGTTTTCGGGGAGATTAGGAACGGTGAGTGTTACTGATACGAGACTCGTTCTTATATGGTGTCAGTACAGCAGTCTGGGATGGGCTTATCGCAGGTTTGTGGAGATTTTTGACACCCTCGTGGAGACTTTGCCAACATGTCACGGACCCTGTGATATGACCAGGATTGTCATATTGTAATGTTTTTGGTGAAACTGAGCCATTTGGAGTTAAAATCTGTATATATTGTGTACAACTGATGATGATTTGTATAAATGAATACTGGCAATGTAAACAGGGTGGATATATGTGAACGAATAGTCTTTGTGCAGTAATTGTGGCATGGCTGAATGCTCTCATAATAATTGTTAAATACCCTAGGGTTGCTGTTAGAATGAAGTGTAAAGGAATATTCTTAACGACTTTTTGCTGCTTTATATAAGATTGATTTGTATTATGTTTAACATCTAACTTTCTGTGTAGTTTTGACCTATCTAAACAAATTCCACTCTGACCTGTCCAGTAGAAAGTCATTAAATGCATCCAGCAATGAGACCAGGAGATCTTTAGAAACAGTGAAGGTATTGGCACTCTCAAGGTTCTAGTAGTCGGTTTACTTTGGCAGCCATTCACTGAGGTATAGGCCAAAGCCAGGCCCCTTGGGTCAGTGCTGGTCAGTCTGTGGTCTTGGAATAACACTAGTGGACACAGGTGGAGCCATACACATGTAAACAATAAACACAGGACTAGACTTTATTGTTGCCTTAATCTCTTTGGCTTTGTGTCTTGACATTTCACTTGAGATTTACATCCAGTCACTATTAGGGGTTTATGTGGAATAATAATAAGATTAAGCTAATATTTAATATAATATCTTTATAATTATGTTGACAGAGATTAGGGTGCATTATCTTTAATTCCACGTTGATCCACTTCACTCAGCTCTATGAATACCTGTCTGTGTAAACAGAGGTAGATAGATACATGTGAACAAATAGTCTTCATGCAGTAATTGTAACAAGACCGAACACTTGACTTCTCTGGGAAATATTCAGCCATCGTTCAAAAATGTCCACCACTCGCTATAGTCTGGCACTCATTCATTCATGAGTGAACTGGAGCAATGTAGAGTGAACGAACTTACCCAAGGTTCAGAAAGGCAAGAAGAACGCTCGAACCCAGACTCTTGATTGAGAGTCCAATGCTAACACACGCCACTAAAAAGGCTCTGATGTAGATTTTTACATTTTATGTATTATATAGCCAGAGCACACGTATCTTCTCTCACTCTTGCGGGCATTTCAATAAACCGTTTATTTATATTCATTTACCTCCCGGGTAGCTACTTCCCATTAAAGCTACAGTTTTTTCCCGTTATAGCTACTCGTTAAGTTTGGCAGTCAAACTAGTCCCGTTGTAGCTACTTCTTAAATTATACAGTTCAGGAGGGGGCAGCCAGGGGGAGCATTAACTATTTCAGATTGCATTGAGATTTACGCATAAAATGTATCCTACTCTATGAACAGAATAAAAACGTGGAATGTTTGTAACAAAGTCCAAACCACTCGACGTCAGCTTTGGAGATTTGCTGGACTGGGATGTGGGGTTCATCTCGAGCACGTTTCCTCGTGGAAACAATGGCCTTCGTCACCTCACATTGTGCAATGTCTTGCGGGTGGTCATGCTCACCACTCCACTTGACGAACTCGCCAGTCACGTCAGTTGTCAGGGTGGACTTGCACTTGGCGTTGTACCTGGTGCCCAGTACTTCTTCCCATTCGCCCCAGTGCGTCTACAGTGGAACCTGTAGCCTCGGTACAAGGCAGAAGGCTTCCCGTATTTAGTTGTTGCATATTCTATCACGTCCATCTTGTACACACAGATGCAGGTGCACTATTCTCTGTGATACTAAACACTAATGAATCATGGAGACAATGTCTCAGTTCAGCTAACCACCAGCCAAAGAACTTGAAAGAAGACATGACAGGGTACAGGGTACAGGGTACAGGGTAAAGGCTAACTGCTAGCTGCTTTGGGATTGGAATTCATGTCATTTGTGTAACAATGGGTGCCTGTCCACCATCTATATCAACACACACAGCTGGTGAAGGCACTGCAGAGGACAACTGGTTTATCAGATGTCACAATGTCTCAATTCAGTCTGAAATAGTTAATGCTCCCCATCCTGCCCCATCCTGAAATGGCAAATTAAAAAGTAGCTATAATGGGACTAGTTTAACTGTCAAACTTAATGAGTAGCTATAACGAGAATACAAAGTAGCTATAACGGGAAGTAGCTATAACAGGAAGTAGTTATAAGAAGATGATACCTTAAAATACTATAGTTTGCATTCAATTGAAAATGTCAATTTTTTCAAGATGTAGTATGTTTCCGTTTACATAGAATCATGATAAATCTGTGTTAAATCTGACTAATGTTACCTGCAGTGAGGCAGATAATAAAGGTCGTTGTCCCTAGCAGTACTTGTAACACAGGCCAGGGTATAATTTGTTGATAATCATTTTGATTAGCCACTGATGTTAACAAGCCTCATAAGAACTACGATACATGTAGGTCTACACTTTGATTATATGCTTATGACTGGCCATTTTAATTGAGTTTTGATACAATTGTGGGTAGATCCCTGGAGCAGTTAACCTAGATACATAATGAAGGTTGTGGTCTTTACCATATCAATTGACAATATAAGTTTAATTTATAATGTTTGCAGTCACACATATATTATTTGTGTGACATATTCGAGTGGTATTTTATCAGCTAGGTCATACGGTGGGGTCGGAATTTTATGTAAATGCTCCCTGCATAAATACATTACCATAATGGATCAATGCTATGACTGGCTTTGCAGCATAAAATATGTTGGGGAAATAAAGAGTATTATTGATTAAATGTATACTTACCATGCATACTTAATGTGTATGTCTAAAATTGTTGTATACATTAGTAATATCAATATCTCATGTATAACAATTGTTGGTGATTTTAATGCGGATATTTCTAAGAAATCAGTTTTTGGAGAAGTCTTTCTTGATTTCTGCAAAGAGAATTCATTGTCTGTATATGATTAGAACACTCTCCTGACAGACACATATACATGTGTTAGTTCTGCTAGTGGAACTATGTCATGGCTAGACCATGTTATATGTGATCAGGGCACTCTCCTGACAGACACATATACATGTGTTAGTTCTGCTAGTGGAACTATGTCATGGCTAGACCATGTTATATGTGATCAGGACACTCTCCTGACAGATACATATACATATGTTAGTTCTGCTTGGGGAACTATGTCATGGCTAGACCGTGTTATATGTGATCAGGACACTCTCCCGACAGATACATATACATGTGTTAGTTCTGCTAGTGGAACTATGTCATGGCTAGTCCATGTTATATGTGATCAGGACACTCTCCCGACAGATACATATACATGTGTTAGTTCTGCTAGTGGAACTATTTTATGGCTAGACCATGTTATATGTGATCAGGACACTCTCCTGACAGATACATATACATATGTTAGTTCTGCTTGGGGAACTATGTCATGGCTAGACCATGTTATATGTGATCAGGACACTCCCGACAGATACATATACATGTGTTAGTCCGACTAGATACATGTATACATGTGTTAGTTCTGCTAGTGGAACTATGTTATGGCTAGACCATGTTATAGGTGATCAGGACACTCTCCTGACAGATACATATACATATGTTAGTTCTGCTTGGGGAACTATGTCATGGCTAGACCATGTTATATGTGATCAGGACACTCTCCTGACAGATACATATACATGTGTTAGTTCTGCTAGTGGAACTATGTCATGGCTAGACCATGTTATATGTGATCAGGACACTCTCCTGACAGATACATATACATGTGTTAGTTCTGCTTGGAGAACTATGTCATGGCTAGACCATGTTATATGTGATCAGGACACTCTCCTGACAGATACATATACATGTGTTAGTTCTGCTAGTGGAACTATGTCATGGCTAGACCATGTTATATGTGATCAGGACACTCTCCTGACAGATACATATACATGTGTTAGTTCTGCTAGTGGAACTATGTCATGGCTAGACCATGTTATATGTGATCAGGACACTCTCCCGACAGATACATATACATGTGTTAGTTCTGCTTGGGGAACTATGTCATGGCTAGACCATGTTATATGTGATCAGGACACTCTCCTGACAGATACATATACATATGTTAGTTCTGCTTGGGGAACTATGTCATGGCTAGACCATGTTATATGTGATCAGGACACTCTCCCGACAGATACATATACATGTGTTAGTTCTGCTTGGGGAACTACGTCGTGACTAGACCATGTTATATGTGATCAGGACACTCTCCCGACAGATACATATACATGTGTTAGTTCTGCTTGGGGAACTATGTCATGGCTAGACCATGTTATATGTGATCAGGACACTCTCCTGACAGATACATATACATGTGTTAGTTCTGCTTGGGGAACTACGTCGTGGCTAGACCATGTTATATGTGATCAGGACACTCTCCTGACAGATACATATACATGTGTTAGTTCTGCTTGGGGAACTACGTCGTGACTAGACCATGTTATATGTGATCAGGACACTCTCCTGACAGATACATATACATGTGTTAGTTCTGCTTGGGGAACTACGTCGTGACTAGACCATGTTATATGTGATCAGGACACTCTCCCGACAGATACATATACATGTGTTAGTTCTGCTTGGGGAACTACGTCGTGACTAGACCGCCTTACACCCACATGATATTGACTCGTATAGAGAACACGTACGTTGAACTGTCTGAACTGAATGTTCCACCAGGTGTTAAATATAGTAATCCAAATTGAAACAGTTGTAGTCGGAAAATGTAAAAAATAAACTATTATTGCTAATTCTATTGCAGAAAAGTTATGTCAAAAAGATCATCGACATTTCTGGAGGGAAATTAAGAATCCTAGTGTAGATTACAATGTTGGTCTTGTATTCTCTGTTTGCAGTAGTTGATAGAACAGACAGAAGTGGGAGTTGTTTATGTCCTGTTTCTTAGACCAACTCTGGCCGGAGTTGCTCTCTTGAAGCATATTATGGAGCCATTTACCCCCCAAGGTTACCTCATTTGGGGGGGCTTACAAAGTTCACTTTTACTTCTCTGACACTGTGATTTCTCTGACAAGTTCAGACATCATTTGGTAGGGATTTCATGTTGTGAGATCGTGCCCTAAGTGGGGGCAGCAGGGGTTAATAGCTTACCCCAGTCAAGTGACAGTCATTGATGTTAGCAAGGCAGGGGGTGCTTGTTACTTTTATACACTTTACCATGGCAACCAAACCCTGTTGTCTGGCATTGCCTGTAGCTAAGGGGCCAGGCAGGTGGGGGAGGTCAACTCCCAGGTAAGTGGGAAGAAGGGAAGGATTGTAGGAATCAGATTAGGATATGTGAAAGGAAAGAATTGGGTGGGATCATAGACCGCTACTGGGAAGGAAACTATTTAAATTGAAAGAGGAAGCAACAAAAAAGTTCTAGGCGTGGATGGCAGACTTCCTTTGGGGTGTGGGAAGAGACAGTCTCGTGGGGTGGCAATAGGTTGTGAGGAAAGTGGGTTTGGAGAGAAGGGGGAGCGGCCCGGGAGTAATCTTAAATGAGACCACAGTACATAATGGATGTGAGACACAATGCAACTAGGGAACAATAAGAGGGTAAACGGGTGTTTTCTTGGAATGCAAGGCAGGAGAACTGGGAGACTTGACATTCCACCAGCTTGCTGACTGGCCCACAGGGTGTTGTGTTTACCCCTGTGCTGTATAAGTAAGACTGGAGGGTGTGCACCCTTCACTGCGAGGGTTCAGGAGACGGTATCCCGGCAGGAGGGTGAGTGGACATATTCAGGTGGATGAAACTGAAGACTTTGTAACAAGGTCTGGGAGAAACTGGCCTGTTTGTTTTAAAAGTGAGTTAGCCTGAATCAATTCATATTTGTTTATGTGGTGTCATGATGTTTGCCTTTAAATCTTTCAAGTTTTGTAATTTTTAGTGAGCGTCTATAGACTCTATAAACTTCATACATCACATGGACTGGGACTTTATGAAGTTTCATCTGATAACATCCAGGTACCTGTCAAAATTAATTTATGTTTGCAGCAGTTTACTGTGCCCATTTTATGTGTATTTGCGATATTGTATTTCCAAGATTCAACAGATCTGTGGCAGTCACAAACCACAAAATACAGATTAGACATATCATGTTTTCTGCAGGCACTAAGTGATTGTAAACATGTCTTTGAGTTCAAAAACATGCCATTTCTCATATCAATCTTAAAACCTCCTCATCTTTTGTATTTCTAGAACTAACTAGGGGAGCTTTATAAATGAGGACAGGTTGCTTAGTAGGGGCTTTATTTTTAAAATACCCCTTTCAGACCTGGGGGTAGGGGGCTCAGGATGTGGAACAGAACAGGTGTATTCAGCTTACAATGTCTATAGTTAGTGTGTGATTGACTGGAAGGATGTTTTCAACTCCCTTTACTGGTTCAATTGCGGCTGGATAAATGATTTGACATCTATCCGCTGTGACAGGTACAAATTATTTGAGTGACAAATGACACAATTGCCAATTTGGTACATTTGAATAATGGCACTGGTGATGTTTGCTGTTCGTCTCCTGACTGTAAGTAGACTGTGTGACTCTGGGAACGTTGTGGATGCTACAGTGATACTGTTCGGCTGTATCTGACAATCTGTCGAAACACTGTTCCACTTCAATAACATATTATTAGTGTGGACGTAAACATAATAACACATGGTCAATGAATATCAAATTGTATTTAAATTAATACATAAAATGTGTAGTAATTATAAAAAATGCAGTCAGCACAAAACATGTGCTCAGTACACAAACATGTGTAGTAACTTAGTAACTGTAATACGTAAACACTGCCTACATACAGTGTGCAATATCAATACTTTAACAATGACAAAGTGTAGCAAACATATAAAGTATGTAATAAATGGGAATTAAGTCAGTGATTTGTAATTTCCTTGCCTACTTCCCAACTGTAGCTTGTGTTGGGTGACAATGTTGTTACATCTCTAAAATAATTGTTATATAATAGTTATTATAGACAAAAATTAGTTAATAGCACATACATCGTTATAGATTTTAAAGTCATGTAATTATATTTCTGCTGAGAATGCGTGCTGTGCACTGTTGTTCCAAGTTGGCAAGGTGTGGAGGGTGATATAATTCTGCCCAGTGTGCTGTTTTCAATTTGTGTGGGAAAACAGCAGTGTGTGTATCAGTTAATGAACACCACTTCAAGAGTTTACACCACCCACAAGGACTAGGGCAGCTACAGGGCAGTTGGATGATCCCCAGGGGGTTAAACAACCACAAACAACCCTGACATGTGAGGGTCCATACAGTGTCCAGCCAGAGAGTGTGGGGGTGAGCAGGTGCTGCTTGGCACAGACACTGACCACTGCAGATTAATTGAATCTATTGATTTACTTCTACAGCATTCTGTGGAGCTGTGCCTTATTTATGTGTCTGTGATAGGACTGTGCCTATTGCCCTTCCATCATCCTTTGTTGGGCTGTCCCGTGGGTACAGGGCAGCATGGAGGGGGAGGGAAGGGGCCTGATTAGTTGTGGAGGTGTCAACATGTTGTCTAGGTGAATGGGGGTGTTTGGGTTGAATTAGAGGCTATGGTTATGTTGTATGTGGCTGGTTCTTGTTTGTATTTCATCATGGGAATAGACATGGTATGTTGTCTATATGCATGCACATGTGTGTGCATAAACTGTGTATGCTTGCAAATGTGTAGTTTCTTCTGTACAGACCGCTATGTGTATGCCAGTGTTCATGTAACACTTGTGCTGTTTTTTTGTTGAGTTTGTGTGTTTTTAAAATAATTTTGTTTGTTAATGTAAATTTTGGCAATAGATGTATCAATTCAGCTATCTGATAATTAATGGATAATGTTTCACTTGTCATTGTTGGTTAGAACTAGTTTTTTAACAATTGTACTGTATCAGTTATTCACAACACCTCTCGATGGATGTATATGATGCTTTCAGGTAACATTTATCATGTCGTGACATATTTCTGTTTGAAAGTTTTCAATGTCATTCTAAGGCAGCATGTGTGTGGGCCTGTAGCCTGTGACACACCCACAGTGGTGACAAATGACAGTTTCTTGTTAAGTGTACAAGACACTTTCCTTCTTCATCTGTGAGCAGTCTTATTGTGACATTGGGGGGAGTGGTTAGGGTAGATAGTGGTGCTGGGGAAGGGTGCTGGATTCACTGGGGCAGAGGCTCACAGGGCTGTTTGTGTTGTTAGTATTAAGATAAAGTGAATAAACTGAAAGAAATTACTGATTTCAATATTGCTGCCGTTTCTGTTCATAATGTAATAGACTACAAGTAGTTATATGCCTGTGTGTTCGCTGTAACTGCACAGTTCCATCTCCAATAAACAGAGCACTTCTCCTTTGAAGGAGTCTCTTGTCTTACAATACATACCATCAAAGCAACCGTTTCTGCCCTGTCAACAAGCACACACACAGGCACCAAATCACCCCTATGGTGTCACAGTAACTGTGGTCACTGACAGTCATTGACCATCACTCACTGACCACTGGCTCAGCCTGTAATAGCAGATCATCCTAGGAGACATAACTTGACTACTGTGGTATGGATTGTGGCACTCAGTTGACTCTGCTGTCTGGAGAGCTGACATAGGAGCTGCATTCAGAGTCAGTCAGTGTGCTGGCACCATGACAAGCAGGTCCTTCACTCTCAAGTACAAGACTGTCTGGCCTGATTTATGTCTTGAGTGTCAGTTCTAGGGGCCTCTTGACTTGACCAATTGACCAGTGTGATCAGTCCCTTGTGGTCAGTAAACTGTGTAGCCAAATAAGAGTTGAGCCCTGGGGAAAAGGCATGAATTAAAGGTGGCTTTATATGTACTGTAGGTCTGTAGTTGAATAGTCAGATTTTGGTCCAGAGTGAGCCCAAAGCTATCAGGAGCCTTTTCAAAACTGGGGCTGTTTCATTCCAATACCTGTTTAAACCATTCCAAATTTAGCCCTGAAGTTCAGACAGGGTTGTTTAATTCATATGATTGGAGTTGAACTGATAAGGAATACGATAGGGAGTGATAGGAATCATAGGATCCACTGCTGTTTGAGACAACTAGCCAATGAACCATCAGATGTTTGGTCAGGGATGTTTGAGTGATGCACATGCGAGTCATGTGACCAGCTCACCCTGGATTTGAGTAGGTGTGTGATGATGTGATATGTATTGCCTTTGAAAGCTGATATCTCCATGGTCTAGCTACAGTTGCTTTATGTGTTCTCTCTGTAGCAGCTGTATAGCTCCATTCACCTGCACAACATCTCAACTTACAGATTGTTGTCAATGCAAACCTGTAAAAAATTGCATAATTACTGACTGGGAAACTTGATAAAGGCCAACTGGATGGTGTCTCCAAAGCCTTTGTCCTCTGTGTCATTCAGCCTTAGAAATGGTGACATTTTCGTTGACAGGTTGGGCTATGTTAACAGATGGTCATTGAGTTCTAGTGAAAAAAGTCTTGTTTCTAGACAAAGCAAGGTGTTGAGCCGCTGAACATGTAATTATGGTTTAAATAAAACAGTTTTATCTGGCACCTTCCTGGATGTAGAGTGTGTATTATTACAGGTGCAGGGTCCATTAGGTTTGAATTTAGGAAATGTGAGCATCACAAAAGAGTTGAAGAGGTCAGCACAGAAAACTTGTTGGTTGGTTGTGATATGCGATTTCCATCGGTTATCTCGTAGTCTGCTGATGTGCTCTGCCCAGGTCCACTTCTGTCTTCTGACTTGTTCTATCACGTCTATGATCTTTGTCTTCTGCCTTACCCAGATGTTTGGTTTTCTCTCCCGATATGTGATGTTTAACATACTTCTTTCCATCTTTGTTTGTGCGGCTGCTAGCTTGTTCTTTGCCTGGATGGTGAGTGCCCATGTTTCCACGCCGTATGTCATCGCTGGAAGTACGCATGAGTTGAAGACTTGTCTCTTCAAGCAGGTTCTAAAGTTACCCTTGAAGATGTCGCAGTGTTTGGCAAATGCTGTCCAGCCGGCAGTGATTCTTCTTTGAATCTCCTTGTCTTGGTGTTTGTCTCTGATACTGTATCGCTGTCCCAGATAGATGTAGCTTTCAACGTTCTCTATCTGCGTCGTGTTGATATATATATTGGTGTGTCATTTTCTAGCATCACTTTTGTCTTCGAGATGTTCATCTTTAGACCTTGATTTTCACTTTCATCAACTAGCTCCTGCAGTATGTTTTGTAGTTCTTGTGGTGTAGTTTGTAGTTGTAATACATATATTATTGTCCATGTGTTTAATGTGTGCATACACACAGTTTTGGAAATAGTTTCCTAAATGTTACATTTCTTAACATAAAAAATATCACACAAAGGAACTGCTTACCCCCTTATCCAACAATTTATTTTACTAACCGAAAGTTCTGTAGTAAAGTATGTGAAATGGATATAGGTGCTGGCCAACAGCTGGTCCACTTCTGTCTTCTGATTTGTTCTATCACGTCTATGACGTTTGTCCTGTCTTATCCAGATGTAAGAGGGAAGACAAAAACAGAAGACATGTATGTATGACATTTATAGATATTAGATAATGGAAGATGAGATCTACTCATGACTAATCCCAAATGTTACAAGTTAAGAGATTCAACAATGTGATACTTGTAGGCCTGTATCTTGTTCACCGTAACAAAACAAATTGCAAAAATAACAAGTCCCTGTACTTGTCGTTTAAAAACATAGATAAAGTAATATCCACATGGATAAAATACATAATCTGCCATCTACACCATAAACTGTTCTCGTCCCTGGTCTCCATGTGAGTTTATCTAATATGATTAAATAAGCAATCATACATTTTATAAAATATGTTTAATGGAATTTGTTTCTAAAATCATAAATCGTACATTTTGGAGCGTAGTGGCACAGCGGTAAGAGCTTTGGACTCTCGACTGAGACAACCCGGGTTTGAATCCTGTGCAGCGTATATGTAAGATAGTGTCAGTTGTCAATGCTATTGTTTACAAACATAAGTTGCCAATGTCTTGTTTGCTCAACTTTTGAGCTTGACTTTTAAGTTAAGAGTATGTGTAATGCTCTTGTAAAAGTTAATGAAACACTGGGAATAACAACAGAAGTTAAATAAATATAATTTTGTACTAGAAGAAGGATTGCAAATTAACACTGTCAGATCTTGCATGTAAGAGTATATGGCTTAATCATTTGTTGTTCTCCTTCCCCCCCCCCCACCCCGGAAGTCCAGGGTGAGGCTGGCCTTGGTACAGGTCCTAGACATTTGTTTGTTGTCTTCCCGTCATCCTGTCTCCCTATTTCTCCCATCTTCAATCCCCATCACACCCAATCTCTCCCCACTCTGTGTTGATGGTGTCTTCCCTCCTCAGTCAGGGTCTTCCTCTTCTTAAACCATCATCATTATACCATAATAGCCATAACCTACTAAATCTAAATACTGCCATTACAGTAAGAAAGATAAACTCTTATCAGAAGCATTATAATCACCACAGAATTAGTAACACAAGAAACAGACCCACACACAGTTGGTGTGAGGTCTTCACTTGTCACAAATATCTGTAGACGTTGTTGGGTCCCTTGTGTCTCTAATTGCATTGAGATTACTCAGACAACTCACTTTGTCAAGAGAGATAAAGTCAGTGATGTGGTAGACAATATCACGGTGGTATAGCAGACACACACTGGCCACTCAGTTAGGACGTTCGCGGCTTATACACCAACGATACATTGTGTATGTCACAGTTGTAAAATGGCAACCTCAGTAGGAATCTCTACAACATCATAGTTGCATCTATGTCTGCTTAAGGACATCAGATAAGGTATGTTCGTATAATATTGTTCTTAGTGACTTCCCACCAGCAGTAAGTTTGCAGCCTAAAGGGGTGTGATGTGGTTATAGTTTCACCCTAACTATGTAGATGTTGCAGATTGAGGAGATAAATATCTACACTATGGACATATTAAACTATTAATTTGTAAATTTTGTTATACCAGGATAGCAAGGCTCAAACAGAAATGTTTTAAATAATTTGTTATAATAAAAATTAAAATGTTGAGCATCATATAGCTTCATCATCGCGTAGCTTCATCGCGTAGCTTCATCACATAGCTTCATCGCGTAGCTTCTTCGCGTAGCTTCTTCACGTAGCTTCTTCGCGTAGCTTCATCGCGTAGCTTCATCGCGTAGCTTCATCACGTAGCTTCATCGCGTAGCTTCATCGCGTAGCTTCATCGCGTAGCTTCATCGCATAACTTCGTCACGTAGCTTCATCGCGTAGCTTCATCACGTAGCTTCATCACGTAGCTTCATCACATAGCTTCGTCATTTAGCTTCGTCACGTAGCTTCGTCACGTAGCTTCGTCACGTAGCTTCATCGCATAGCTTCATCACGTAGCTTCGTCACGTAGCTTCGTCACGTAGCTTCGTCACGTAGCTTCGTCACGTAGCTTCATCGCGTAGCTTCATCACGTAGCTTCATCGCGTAGCTTCGTCACGTAGCTTCGTCGCGTAGCTTCATCATTTAGCTTCGTCACGTAGCTTCGTCACGTAGCTTCGTCACGTAGCTTCGTCACGTAGCTTCATCACGTAGCTTCGTCACGTAGCTTCATCGCGTAGCTTCATCACGTAGCTTCATCACGTAGCTTCATCGCATAGCTTCGTCACGTAGCTTCATCGCGTAGCTTCATCATTTAGCTTCGTCATGTAGCTTCGTCACGTAGCTTCGTCACGTAGCTTCGTCACGTAGCTTCGTCAGCATCTGACAGGAGTTGGGCTGTGTGTGATGTAAAAGGTGGTGTACATATGAAAGGCTATAATAATTTATAAACAAAATATGCCTTAGTTTACATATCTGTAATTGTGTGTTATTACACAAAATATAAATGAAATAAACATTGGCATGTTATAGCTACTAAAATCGCAAACCGACCTTTCTTAAAATTGGACATCATTTGCAAAAGTGCTACAGTATTTGTATACCAAACGTCTGCCACAATTGGATGTTGTACAGTTATCGATCCAGGCCCTGATTTCCCACTTGTGTCTGGGTGTGTGTTCTGATATAAGTACGTCTCATCTGGGGGGGGGGTGTAGACCCTTGAGGGAATGGGGTGATGTGATTGGCTACCAGTGTGATTTGGCTACCAGACGTGTATAGATGCAAAATATGTAACTTTTCCACCATATTTTCACCTGGATTTCTGGTTGGTTGAACATTCAATGTCTAGATGTTACATTTCAACAGTGAACTTATCCAGGCATGGCCAGGTGCACTGTAAATATCAGGTGGTCTCATTTGCCAAAACATGGCTACCTTTATATTTCGCAATGTGATACAAAGCAGATGGGAATGCTACAAGATACCAAGTCACTCAGTCGTCTCAGATTATTCTGTTCATTCACACTTTCTGTAGACGCCTTCATGGTTTCTATAGATGCACCATGTAGGCGGGCAGTTGTGGAATAGGAAGAACTTGTCACGGTCCACTGGTTCTGTCTGACTTATTTATGAGAGGTGTCAACGAAGCCATTTTCATTTCAGTTATTTATTAATTCCAGCTCTTACAAATACAATAATCAGTTATGGTTATTTTGCATTTAGTCGGGACTACAAACATAATAATGTTAATGACATAGCTGTTGTCTGTACACGTGCCTGTGGTTGTTACCAGATATAGGATCACATACAAAGTTATTAACTGCTGGAACAGATACAAAGAAATCAAATTTTATGAAATTGACCAATATCTGACTGGTTATATTGTGGATGACACCTGGGCATCAATAAGCACGAGGACATTGTAGTCATGATTGTAATCATGATTATGATTACTTTGGTAATGTAATCATTATACAGAATTGGCAACAATTACATTCGATTGTATTGTATGATTCCACCCATCTCTCTATATATTTAATTCCACCTGGACCATCCATTCCTGCCTTTTACGCTGGCCCTTTTCAATATCATATTTCCACGGTTGTTTCTTTCTTTTTCAATATGCTTCCCACTAAAAAGTGAGTTTCCGTTGATGTTGCCGTTCTACAACTCGGTGTATTGTTCACATACCACACCTGACTGTAGACGCAATCACAGCAGCTACCACAGCTGTTATCTAAACACTGCTATCAGCCCTGCTGTCATCACTGGCTTCTGTTACATATCTGTTGGTGTCAGACATCAGGCCCAGCTGCTGCCACCTGATGACATCTGCTGGAATCACGACTGCGGCAGCCGAAAGATTTTGGGGGGCATAAAATGTGGAATGTGTTCTTATTAATTGGGCAATGTATTAACATTATTAATTTCCGCATTTGGAACAGTAATATAGGGAGTTTCCTTGCCTCGACTCAAGTGATTGTCCAGGGAAATGTGACATAAAACTGGACACTGTTGTCACAAGTAATTGTCCGTGTGATTTACATTTAGTTTCGGTGGACATTAGGAAATGGATATGGGTTGAGATTTGTCAAAACAATCCTGTATTCCTGTATAATCCATGGCTAGTTCATGCAGTGCGCCTCTGTGTAATCACGCACTGGCCTGTGTTAGACGCTGTTAGAGGAAGTTTTCTAAAGGATGTATTCATCTCATGAAAGGATGCTGGCATTATCAGTCAGTCCAGCTGCAGACATACTGGACAGTGATTAGGTAAGGCTTTTATCTTGATGTGGGCAGCTAGCTGAAGCCATCCGGTACATGCGGGGTATTGTGCGACTGAGATGTTTTCATGCGTTGTCAAGGCGAACTTAAATTAGTGACGAGGCTCAATCGACCAGGCATTCGTATAGAAAATGTCTTCTATGAACGCGTGTGTGTTTGTGTTGTCGCGTGAGCAGTGAAAGATGACTTCTGCGTCTTATGGCAGTGACTCAGGTGTAAATGATTAGTTCTCAGGAGCTGTTTCACTAACTTTCTTATTGAGGTCATAATCCCGATTTTGTTCTATAAAATAGATTTTGCTCCTTAACACTGAGCACCAGGATGTTTCAACAAGTCTCACAGAAATAGTATCCCTGGTCATACGGCAGCAGGTTTTTAGGATTTTGAGAATGCTCTAAGGAGATTCTATTTAATGGTGCATTTTCCTTAAATGAGTCCATTATATCGGTGACACAGTCCCCAGTTCTCTCAGATTGTGCGTGACTGTCTAGTGGCTAGAAGTTGTCTAATATCTTGCATTTGTATAGTGTTAATTATTGCTTGGCTATTTTACCAGCTGCTTCACTTCATAGTGTTCAAAAAATGATTGTCTTGTGGTCTGAAGTCTCATAATACCTTCTATTTCCCAAAAGTAGTGTCCAGATTTCTTGGATGTTTGTGTCCTTACCGGTAGTCGTACAGCCAAGTATTGATATGCAGCGAGTCGCATTTATGACGTATGGCGAGACTAAAAACAGACGCAATATGTGCCATGAAATCAATAGTGAGACCAGGAATAGAATGTTACTTAACATCACTGGCAGGGATAGGTCTCCAAGGTCTGAGTAACATCAGCCTGTGATAGACCTGGTCTGAGTAACATCAGTTTGTGATAGACCAGGTCTGAGTAACATCAACCTGTGATGGACCTCGTCTTTGATTAACATCAACCTGTGGTGGACCAGGTCTGCGTAACATCAGCCTGTGATAGATCTGGTCTGAGTAACATCAGCCTGTGATAGACCAGGTCTGAGTAACATCAGCCTGTGATGGCCCTCATCTTTGATTAACATTAGCCTGTGATGGACCAGGTCTGCATAACATCAGCTTGTGATGGACCAGGTCTGTGTAACATCAGCCTGTGATGGACCTCGGCTTTGATTAACATCAACCTGTGATGGACCAGGTCTGCGTAACATCAGCCTGTGATGGACCAGGTGCATAACATCAGCCTGTGATGGACCAGGTCTGAGTAATATCAGTCTGTGATGGACCAGGTCTGAGTAACATCGGCCTGTGATAGACCATGTCTGAGTAACATCAGCCTGTGATGGACCAGGTCTGCGTAACATCAGCCTGCGATAGACCATGTCTGAGTAACATCAGTCGGCGATAAACCAGGTCTGTGTAACATCAGCCTGCGATAAACCAGGTCTTGAGTAACATCAGCCTGCGATAAACCAGGTCTGTGTAACATCAGCCTGCGATAAACCAGGTCTGAGTAACATCAGCCTGTGATTAGTTGTGAAACGGTTTCATCAGATTCAGAATTGTTGCATTGTGCAGCGATGCATAAATGAATGCTAACGTCAAGTGAATTAGTTTCCCCTGTGAAATTGCTCACAGTCGAGGATGCGTCACGCACATTGAGTAGGTTCTTGCGTGGATTGACCTGATGGTTATTTATTTAAACACGCCACACGAATGTCTTCTTTAGAGAAAACAACTTTGATCTGATCTTGCAACGCAAAACCCATAAATGTTATTATTTTGCCGTTTTTGTACTTATGCAAATGAACATGCATATGCATAAACATGCATATTCATGTGTAGCTGTAGGTGGGAATGTTAGCAATCTAGGCTGCATGGGTGTGCGCAGCATTGCAAACACATGCATGCATGAATGCTAATGTAGAAAGCCCAGAAGGCAGATCTGCGCAAGGCGAGCTTAGATGCGCCCACTTCTTTCTATGGAAACCAATTCTCTGTTTGCATTTCGTATTGTAAGTTTTCTGACAGGTATTAATAGATCAGAGGACTTATTTTCCCCTTCCCAGAATTTTAAATTTCATATGCAAAGTTGCATAATCGCTGCATGCATATTCTGTACCATGGCATATTAAATTAAAATCAATATTAAAACAAGAAAAACAGAAGATTTGATATTGTATTTAGAGAAGCTGTGAGGGTTCGTTTTTACGGACAGCAATGTGAGTTGTTGTGAAAGGTGTGAGGGGGAGTTTGGGGGGTTGGGATGGGGGTGGGTATGACTCACTGTTCTGTGTGACAATTTCCCACTCAGTGGTGGCTGAGGAAGTGTGGTGTAGATGACACGGTGTCTTCTACTTCAGTGAGTCTTTGTGTCTCCTTGGAGCCAGTCCCTCTCACTTTCTAAACATGTAATTATATCTTGTGATGCCGGACACAGGAGTTTACAAGCATGTGACAGATCCGTACCACCATTAAAACACTGTTAAAACAGGCAAAACATGTGCTATGAAAGCAACCACAAATATATGATTTGCCGTATGTATTCTGTCATGTTTCATTAAAAAAATTAATTCTATTACATAATAGTATTTGTTATTATTAATTTGGACAGCATATATTGTACTTTTGCATGTAGAAAATGAATAGCCATAGATTGGGTTTTCTTTGTGAAAACAAAATCACATAAATAAAATGATCAACGGCACCAAGTGATATATCTGCTGTGGAACTTCGATATTAAAGTCTTCATTGGCACTGGGCAAAAGTGACCAGAATAACGAGGTGACCGTTTTAGTGAGACAAATTTCTTACAGAAATAATGATCTAGGACTGTTCCAGGGTGACCTTAATTTATATATATATATATATATATATATGTCAATTAATACACTCAGCATCACGACCACTGTTTGACCGATCACTCACTCTGCTTACAGCGGTCAGTACTCTGGTGGACTCGAGCCAAGTGACCGACCACCTGCAAACGGACTATGTCCACGACTCTGGTCAGTTCAGCGTTGAGTCTCGTCCAGGATGCGTGCGTAGTCTGTACGGCCAGGCTGACCTCAGTCCAGTGGAGGCCATCCGTAGCTGTGACCAGTACCGGACAGATGGACGGAGCGGGTCCCAGTTGTTCCTCGTGTCTCCCGTTGTACTGCGAGAGGAGCGACAGTCCCCAGACCTGGGAGCAACACATAAGGTACGTCTCCCTCGCTCAGCTCATTCTCGGCAATGTTTCACTGACATTCTTATGAGCTCACAAATTTTGCTCTTTAAAATCGATTTTGCTCTGACAGTGATCTTGTGTAATGAAAACTGTCAGCTGAGCTTGGTTTCTCAGGATTTTATAATTACCTTAGTATTATTATTGACACCAGGGTGCACCACCGGGACACTAGCTGGTGTGTCATGGAAATATTGTCCTCAGTGAAATGACAGCAGCCTTTTGCGTTTTGAAAAAGCTCCTTAAATTTAACAGTGGATTCTGCATAATGACGGATCCCTTATGAGTTCATTATTGTAATGACAGCGCCCCAGGTCATTTTAAAGTATATTAAATCACAGGTAGAAGACGCCCCATTGTGGCGATTTATTCATTGAAATTTTGCCCCCTTTTATGCGCCTCATCTCCCAGCTATTATTTAACAAGAGCACTCTAAAAAGACACACAAGTTTTTGCAGTAATAAATCGGCGTCACATTTACTGCAACTTGGTGCCAAAACAAGGACAGTTTTTGTGGCACCGCCTTTATCAGCAACATAAGACTTCAAAGCTAGTGTTTATACCTCTGTTTGGGGTCTCAAGATCGCTTTTCATCCTTTGAAAAACACCCGTTTCTCAGATTTTATTAGTTAACATACATTCCACCCCAGGTAGTTCAAAACTTACTCTGATGTCCCCTTCCCAGTGTGTGTTGGTTTCCAGGGGAAGCAGTCCTGTGAATGCAACATTCTCATATTAGATTACTGAATGTAAGTAACGTCTACCAATAGTTTTCATCGGGCTACATTAGTTTTTACTATGATTAGTTACGCTGTTTGAATATTGCACTTATTAACACGTTTCGTCATGACACTCTTTCTTACGTCCACTAGATCATCATGTCCTTTCTAGTCTGCCATTAAAAGTCCCAGGAATGTTAAATATATATGTCCATTTACCATGGAATTATTTCAATACATAACTTGGATCATCACCTTTATGCAGATGACACACAGATCTACATTTCCTTGGCCACGCCCGATACAAGTCACTCTCTAAACCGACTCAACGATTGTCTCCAAAATGTTTTCTCATGGATGACCGATAGCAAATTAAAATTAAATGCAGACAAAACTGAATTCCTCATCATTGGTACTCCTATGCGGCAAGGTAAACTTAATGACTTTTTTCCAACATGCATCCTGAGTCAAAATATCACACCAGCAGCATCAGTACGAAATCTAGGAGTGACCTTTGATTGCGACTTCAATTTCAGACAACACATATCCCAAACGTGCCGTTGCTGTTTTTATCATATCCGTAATCTTCGCTGCATTCGCCGACATATGTCGCTTTCTGTCGCTAAGACTATCGCAACAGCTCTTGTTAGCAGCAGATTAGATTATTGCAATTCCCTCCTTCATAACATTGCTATCAAGGATATTGCAAAACTACAACGCGTCCAAAATTGTTTAGCAAGGGTAGTCACACAATCTCCTCGATTCTCCCGCTCAGTGCCACTTCTAAAATCACTGCATTGGCTCCCTGTGCGATATCACATTATGTTTAAGATCTGCACAATCACCTACCAAGCCCTTTCATCCAAACAACCTAGTTATTTACACTCAATGCTCACACCAGCTAGACAAGCCAGACAACTTCGGTCATCTAGTTCGAAGTTGCTGTCTGTTCTTAGAGTTAAGACAAAGGCTGGAACTCAAGCTTTTTTAGTTGCCGCGCCAGCTATATGGAATTCGCTTCCCGTTAATGTTAAATCAGCAGAAAATATTGTTACATTTCATCGTCACCTCAAAACCTATCTTTTCAATATCGCCTATCCTCCCTAGCTTCCTAGCACATCCATCCATTTGTTGACGACTTTCGCCTGTCACACGAGTACGAGAATGCTTAATCCTTTGGTTTTGGTGCACCACTGAGCTGGGATTGTCTGAGGATATTGGCGCGTAAGAAGTTATTTATTATTATTACATTTACATATATTTGGTCTATAAACAGGCGCATTTAATTGAAGCAGTTTTGTATTAAAAAGAACAGTAGGTAAACTGCCATGGTTTCACTATCACCATCAGTGCTAAGACCAATAGTCATCAGCAGTCATGGGAGACATGTGCCGGTCATCAATGTCACACTGGTCTGAATGGAGTGGACACAGGTCCAATCAGAAATTGGTGCTGGTCAGTCCCTAGGGACTTGGGTCCTACTGGTCAATCAACACTGTTAGATAGGGGACTGATAAGGGCGTAAGGGAAGCAGTGACAGGTGTAGAGAGGGAGTTCTTGTAGTCCCTATAAAAAGTAGCAAGGGGTGGCGGGAAAGGGGGTGGGGGTTCCACTTAAGCACTGTTAAGACTATAGTACCAGGGGGTGCCAGAGGTGTCTTTCCAGGGGGTTCCAGATTTATACACATTGGATGCATTACTAAACATTGGGTCATGTTGCTACTGGTCCCTCTAATTGCCCCATCTGGGAATTACAGTTCATTTGGTTACTCAAGGGTGGTGGATTGAGATACAACTCAGTAGATACAAGTCCATGTGCCCTATTAATGTCATTGCTCAACTGTACAGCTGTGTGACTGCCATTGGGTTGGATGTGGACTTAATAAAGTAGAACTTGGTGGAAGTGATCACTGCTCAGATGAAGTAGTTGATGGAGGACTTGGCACTACTGCTGCTGCTGCTACCTGGCGGGCTTGTCAGGACTACATTACTATAGCGCCACCTGGTGGATATATGTGGTATTGAATTGATGGAGTTAGATGTCTGTTTCTTAAGCCACATGTAACCAATAATTTAATTCCACCATAACTTTATAGCCATATTTCGTCATTAAAGAAAAATACAAAATTGCATAAAATAGTTATTGTTTACTGTTGGTTCTTCAGGAACAGGGCCAACATTCATGTAGCAATGGACAAGGTGACTATTATCAGTCCTTACAAGGTTTAAAATTCACAAAGATATTTAGGGGCCAGCTGGGCCATGAACTTTCAGATTTAGGGGTCAACAAAAACATTTAGGGGCCAGCTGAGAGAATAGCTGTTTTGTGTAGTAATTTTGAAAGGCTTACTGCTTTTTCCAGGCCTGGACATTGTGTTCATTCCACATTGCCCTAGTTCAATCCATTGTTGCCAGACAGGTAGGGAGAGAATTCGGGCACCTAAAGAGTTATCTATCTGCACATAATAATAAAACTTTTTTACTTTGTATTGTGGTTGCAGTATGACTTACTGCTTACCAGAGAAATGTATTATATTATAACTGTCATGTGTATGGCCTAGACTTAGAAGAGGAAGAGCAACATTAAAGTAAATTGATAGTTTGAATAGAGACTTAAACAAATTTGTGGACAGCATAGAATGTGGGAAAATTAATGGTAGAAAATTGAGAGATGGAAACAAATTGTTGAGAGGATGAAACAAAATGTATGATGTGGAATTCAGGGAAGAGGAAGAAAGGGCTGTAGACCACGATACAATAAATGGTATGGACATATCTTCACTTGTTGATACCACACTTAAAGCGGGTCACTGACACAGTGCGTATCCTAAGTGACCCCTGCCCTTGGTGAGCCCCTGGCTCCAAGTGTCTGGCGCCAGCCATGGCTACAGGCCATTGCAACACCCCCTGGTCAGTGATCACACCTCCAGTGTACACACCTGCCTTTGAACTGAAACACCTGTAGAGGGGGGGGGGGTGTCAACAGGAAATCATGTTTGCACCTGAAACACATCTAGGTAATGACAGGAGGCGGGTTACGAACCCTCATCCCATCTGCCTCACTACCCGCCCTGTTTAACTACCCCCATAGTTGATGTAGTTCCCACCTACATGACAGGGCTGCAGGAGCACTATTAGGTGAACTCGGAAGGGATCCAGGTATTTTTCAACCAGAGTGCACCAACTACCAAACACTCCTGTTAAATATTCAACAGCAAACAAGACAGGAGTCAATATTCAGAGCATCCCAAATTGATTGTGGTGTCCAGTATGTACAATGAACCGAGATATTTGAGCCTGCGTCTGGAAACTAGACCTTCAGTGTCGCAGGTGTGTGATTTGTCTGATTTACAGGACCAAGAATTCAGCTAACTAAATGGTGTAAGTCAAACAGATTAGTTTCTGTGTCATGCACCGAAAATATCTAGGCAAGTGCACAGTGAGGACTGAGAATGTTCTGTGAATGCAGTGAGCAACGTGACCTGTCATGACCTTATTAATTGAGCCGTGTCAGAAGTAGGCAAGTTTTAGTTTATATATATATTTTTTCTTAATATTTTTTCCTGCAAAACAATTGCACAAATTATTCAGTTTATCTTTATGCAATGAATTGTAATAATTAGACTATTAAACATAAACATATTATTAACATTACACCTATGTGCAGGCATTACTTGGAAGATGCATTTTAATGGCTGATCATCCTCAAAGAAAAAAAACAGTTTCATTTTATTATTATAATTATTTACCAATGCTGCATTTTATTAATGCCTCTGAACATATTTTATTTCCAAATATACTGTGCTAAATAATAACGGCATTTGATATTTATGTGATGCAATTTCCATTTTAATGACCAAAACGCTGTACAAAATATAACTACATTTAAAGGATCAAATATAATATAAATAAAGGTTAGTGTCGGCATGTAACTTGTTTTCGGAATCAGTTACGTTCATCATTTTGGAAATGTGGTTAGTTACCTTTCTGTATTGTTGATTGCACAGACTGAGCTTTCGGCATCCTCTCAATGCCTTCGTCAGCATTGAGCTGTTCATGTGACGTTGTTGGTGTTATGATTCAGTTAACCCTAACAAATACATCGAGAGGATGCCAATAGCTCCATCTAAGTAAACAAGGATTCAGAAGGTAACTTACGACATTTCCAAAAAGGTTAGTATCATTAGCATTCATCAGCAAAAATGGAGAAAGACCCTGCAGAAAAAGCACACTGTTTTGAAACAGAAATCCTGAAACAAGCATATAGAGGTTGGCCACAACCAACTCCTGACTGTGTGCATCAGTAATTAAGTGTAGACATGTTTGAAAATAACATGACCAGAGACAAAAGAAGCCTGTGAAGGTTGGCTGTGGGCCTACAACCTTCCATCCACGTCATCAGCCTTGAAGGCGCAGACAAACGTCCCTCTTGGCGGCGCCATCTGGCTGGGATCTGAGGTATCAGACCGGGATTGGGCCAGTGGGAACTGGTCCATCTGGCTCTTCCCCTGGGCGAAGGGCCAATCGGAGGTTTATGGAAACTGGGAGGTGCCATTGGTGGAGTAGTGAAGTCAAGTCAGTAGCCGTGTCTGTGTTTTTGAAAGGGTTGTGAATTCGCATTTAATTTTATTAAATAAATGTCAACGTGGAATATAAATACCAAAATAACTGTTTATTCTTGTGGTTTGATCCCCTGTATAGATGTGAAGTTATGTTCCTCTACTGCTGCACTGGTCTTGATGTTGTTCTCCTCTGCTCCCTACCAGCAGCCCCTTGTACAGATGTGAAGTCATGTTTCTCTACTGCTACACTGGTCTTGCTGTTGTTCTCCTCTGCTCCCTACCAGCAGCCCCTTGTACAGATGTGAAGTCATGTTTCTCTACTGCTACACTGGTCTTGCTGTTGTTCTCCTCTGCTCCCTACCAGCAGCCCCTTGTACAGATGTGAAGTCATGTTTTCTCTACTGCTACACTGGTCTTGCTGTTGTTCTCCTCTGCTCCCTACCAGCAGCCCCTTGTACAGATTCAAAGTTATGTTCCTCTACTGCTGCACTGGTCTTGATGTTGTTCTCCTCTGCTCCCTACCAGCAGCCCCTTGTACAGATGTGAAGTCATGTTTCTCTACTGCTACACTGGTCTTGCTGTTGTTCTCCTCTGCTCCCTACCAGCAGCCCCTTGTACAGATGTGAAGTCATGTTTCTCTACTGCTACACTGGTCTTGCTGTTGTTCTCCTCTGCTCCCTACCAGCAGCCCCTTGTACAGATTCAAAGTCATGTTCCTCTACTGCTGCACTGGTCTTGCTGTTGTTCGCCTCTGCTCCCTACTAGCAGCCCCTTGTACAGATGTGAAGTCATGTTCCTCTACTGCTGCACTGGTCTTGCTGTTGTTCTCCTCTGCACCCTACCAGCAGCCCCTTGTACAGATGTGAAGTCATGTTCCTCTATTGCTGCACTGGTCTTGCTGTTGTTCTCCTCTGCACCCTACCAGCAGCCCCTTGTACAGATATGAAGTCATGTTCCTCTACTGCTGCACTGGTCTTGCTGTTGTTCTCCTCTGCTCCCTACCAGCAGCCCCTTGTACAAATGTGAAGTCATGTTCCTCTACTACTGCACTGGTCTTGCTGTTGTTCTCCTCTGCCCCATACCAGCAGCCCCTTCTGTCCAATTTACATCTTCCTCTGATTTCCTCAAATCCCTCTTTATGCTGTCCTCCCATCTCAAGGGTGGTCATCCCATTTTCATGTGGCCTTGATGTTTCTCTGCTAATGTAACATGACAGTTGCAGTAGCAAGGTTGTAAGACAAGTGTGAGATTCAGCCCGGATGATGTCAGACATCAGTTGGCCTGTGAATAGCACATCGGATAATATTTACCCAGATATTCCATGATTCCACCCCAGGACTGTTTTGCTGCCACATTTACAGAAAAGTTGAGCTATGCTTATTTATAAGTGTTTCAAGGATAAAAGCCCTGCCTGTAAGCTCAGTTACCCTTGCTGTCATTACTTATAGAACCACGGAAATGTAATTCATCATTACATGCAGTTTCCCTATTACGCTAGGCGGATTTTGTGATGTTTCCATTATTAAATAACATTGATTAATAAATAAGTATATTTTTGGATGAAATTAGGATGTGACCTTCACTTGACACATCACTTGACATGACACTATGACTGTCATT
Organism: Paraescarpia echinospica; assembly: GCA_020002185.1. NCBI lineage: Eukaryota > Metazoa > Annelida > Polychaeta > Sabellida > Siboglinidae > Paraescarpia > Paraescarpia echinospica. Next base: position 19,685,966 of record CM034532.1, read on the forward strand.
TGTCCAGTGACGTATGACACCGACTGACCCAGGCAGGAAGTGGTAACAGTTTGTCTCTCCCCCAAGGTGTCAAGTTGTCACATGACCCAGCAGGTGACAGAGCAAGAGGCTTTATGACACTCATGCAGGACAGATATATCATCAGCTGTCATACACAAAGTCACATGTAGTACACGTTTATTGTGTTCACAGTTTGAGGAATGTCCAGTTTTATAAGTTGTTTCACGTTTGAGCCCGGTTAGAGCCAGGGTGGTTCGTGTGTGTGGCTCCTGACAGATTAGAGCCAGGCTGGTTCCAGATAGCCGCTCTACGGTTGTATTCAGCAGGTAATGTGTGGTTTATGTAGATGCATTAAGAGGTTATTTCTTATTATTTTGGTCCATGTATTCCATTCATGTATTCCATTCATGTATTCCATTCATGTATTCCATTCATGTATTCCGTTCATGTATTCCGTTCATGTATTCCGTTCATGTATTCCATTCATGTATTCCATTCATGTATTCCATTCATGTATTCCATTCATGTATTCCATTCATGTATTCCGTTCATGTATTCCGTTCATGTATTCCGTTCATGTATTCCATTCATGTGTACATTTCATTCTGCCTGACCGGCTTTGTCATCTTGTTCTTGTTGACCAACAAATGTGTCTGCATTTGTGGGTTGAAGAATGTTCTCTCATTAATGTCTCCCAGTCAAATAATTATTATATATATATATATGACTATTTATATGTTTTACCACTACAGCTAGCATGCTTACCCATTCAAAAAATAGACCAGTTTTCTACAAATTTTCAATGCACGATAATTATCGAGAAGGATGTGACATTTTCCAAGAAAAAAACAAGAGAATACATGATCACTATATTGAATATATAGGATGATAGAAATATCCATGTAACAAAACGCTGTTGTTTTCTTGCCAATTGAGCAACACCGGATCAGAGGAGTTCTTTGATGTTTTGACATAGATAGGAGCTCATTAAGCCAGTGATTGCAGCAGAGTTAACAGCAGTGCCAAACTGTCAATACCAGTGCTGCTTGTTATTTCAACTAGTGTTTACAAGTTACAGACTCACAAAGGCCACCTGCTTTCTATGCTGTTTACTAGAAATTCAAAGGATTGGCTGCTGTGGTTTGTGGGTGAAGTCATCAGTTGAGAAACAAGGACATTGATAGGAATTTCGGGCAGCCAGATTAGTTTGCATTTGGTTAAGTCAGTGTTCATTACCATACTCCCCACTGACCCCGGTTGTACCCACACTGATGTGTGTCTCATGGAATGTTTTTAATAACTCATTCTGTGCAGAACGTTGGTTTGGTTTGGAAACTTCTGTTCAGCTGAACTAGTAATGAGACATGCCGGAAGATAGCAATTATAATGATAACCTAACATACCAAGGAATTCTTTTAGACTTTGGTAATTTGTTAAAACTCACCGTGGGGTTATTTGTCGGATCTAAATTGCAATGTAATGTTATTATCTAGTATCTACATATTAATACACTAACTTTGGATCATTGTATCTCGTACGAGATCAACGTACCCCTGTCTGTCTTCATTCACTTACGTGGACCATTCGCCTCTCACTTATTTACTTGTGAAAATGTTTGCTATATGCAGTGATTGACTGGGGCATCTTTCTCTGACGTGATTTAATGGTGGTCAATTCACCAGATCTATGTAAATGAACAGTTTGTTGCTACAAAGGTGTGTGTCCAGTAGTGTTGGATAACAGCTGGTGGACACCGTTAGGTAGTCACAGTACTTGTATCGCACAACCAGATTAATTAATCAGTCACAGAATATAAAAAAATCTTCTTGTCTTCCAGTATGATTCATAAACCAATACAGATCTATAATATCCTGGCACAGAGATGATATGCAGATGGTTGTGTAACACAGATCTATAATATTATAATCGACATGAGAGATGACACATGGATGGTTGGGTTTATAGCCATGTTCCGTGATGATCCAAGCTAGAGGAGGGCGTCAAGTGCAGCCCAGGTGATGTTGTGTAAACCTGGAGCCAAGTACTGTCTGGCGTTGGCTGGTGCACCACCTGTTGCTGACTGTGGGCTACCCCACCTCCTCCGGGAGTGCCAGCAGGCTACCTGGGCTACAGCTGGCAGACGTCAGCCCTGGGACAAAGCAGGGAGGGAGGGAGGGAGGGAGAGGCAGTGGATGTACAGTCAGTCATCTGGGCAGGTAACACACTGGTCTCTCCCTCGCTGGAGCAAACTGGAGAAGTTTGCTGGAGGAGATGGCAGGCGAACCAGATATGCTGTGACTCTAAGATGAGGCTTAACTCTGGGAGGAGACACAGGTAATTGATTGTTTCACCAGGGATTAGTGTGAGGTCCATTAGCGCTGGAATCAGGATGTTTGGGGTTGGAGTTAGGGGCTTGGATGGTCAGTTTGAGTGGACAATGCTGTGGGTGGTGACACTGCCTGCAGGTGATGGGTGTATGTTAGTTGATAGTGGGTGTGCTGTGACTATACGCCAGACAGCCTGGGCTGCAAGATAACTTAGATGTACGTTACCCAACTTTGTGGAGAAATTACATGTAAACATAAAATTATGTTTTGTATACCTGTTGATTAATGTTAATCTCGTTGTGTGCAATGACATGTGTGAATTAAAAGCAATCTAGGTGATAACGAGTCATTGATAATAATGGTAATTAATTACACCAGGCACAGAATGCATTAAAGGGTGGCGGCATTTCGGATTTGGATAGTTGCTACAACAAAATGCCCATTCCAGTATTTGGAAGAAGACGAAGAAAATGGTAATAATATGTTCAGTAATGCTGATTATATTCTGATTGCTTCTACCTCTCTCTCTGTACGGTTGACTTCTGACTCGAGAGACAATGTCTTGTACTGGTCGAGATAGTGGCGCTGTTTATAGTCGTCTAGTAACCATTAAATACGACACAATGGGCTGGCTTCTTCATTTCTTACGACATGCCACAAGGTCAAAGAACTGGCTTAATGCACACTAGTACAGTGTCTACTTAGAAAAAGTGTGCAACAACCTGGCCATTAAGACATAATGAATGTGTTTGGCAGAGGGACGCTGTCATTATGTCTTGACATTGTACGTCGCATTGACAAGGTGACAATGTCTAAGTAACAGACCATGAGCAACTATCAGGGCCAATTCTCTGACACATTGGCCACGAGAAAATGTCTTTATCTAGGGTGGTGTATGTATTGATTGCGTGGGATATCAGAGTTAACTTAGGTAAGTTATGAGTAGTGTGTCAGTCACTGTGGGTGGGTCAGCTTCACTCCCGGATCTTCTTGTCAACTTTGTCTTTCGGGTGAGTTCTCATACTGGTGATTTGGCCCAGTTAACTTATAACAATTTAATTATGGAAGGGTACTAATTAATATGACTGTTATGTATCAGTTTACCTATGGTTTTTATTGGGTGAACCATTGATAATGCAACAGTGTGTAGGCACTTTCCATTTGATAACATTGACAACAGTGTGGTAAGAATGTCTTATGGATATTTAAAATAAACAACACACTTTCCATTTGTTAAGTCTGACAGTAGCGTGTTAAGAATGTCTTATAGATATTTAATACAACATTTGATAAAGCACCACTTTGAAGAACCGCAAACATCTTCATAAGCAGAGAGTAATTGGTAAAGTGTAAATATAAACCTTTTAATTCAAAAGTGTCACGCATGCAATGGAGGTTGAATTCTGTAAATAAATTTCAAATTCAAGTCAAAATTTCACGACTCTAGTTCTGTGACACTAATGACTTGTTTACATTACCTGGTTAGTTTGAGAGCCTGGGAACCATGGAAGGAGGCGCTTACTTGTATATAGGGATGTATGTGTCATCAGGCCCCTTGCCTACTGCTGTGCCAAGCCAGTGATGGGAAGAGCTTTCCCTACCTACCTCTGACTAGGTGCAGCCCTGTAGGCCAGTGGCTGGACCACTGGCAGTGAGTACATGCCACTTAGCAAACATGTCAAACTTGTTAGGTGTAAATGGTTCAAGAATGCTCCAATAATGCAAGGTTCTGAGGCTGGCTGCTTCATTCATGTTTCTAGGTTAGTGTACATCGGTGGGTTGGGCACTGTGAATAAGATGTTACTTTCTGTATTTGTTGTTATGTTGTGACATGCCAGGTAGTTCTCAAATTTAGGCATTGGTCGTACAGTTATTTTGAAGTTTACCCTGATATAAATAATTTGGGACTGTCGTAGGGTGACCTTAATTGCGAGTTGGCTGTATTACTGAGGTGACCATAAAGCAAGATCTGTATTTCTGATTCCTCCTGTTATAAGAAGAACAATGATAGACTGCTTTATTATTTATGGCATAATAAATCTATTGGTATTGCATAGTTTATAATTGTGACAAAGTTTGTATTCTATATTTCTCCCGTTTTCTGCTTCAGGTGGTCCTGATTGGAGATGAATTTGATCGTAAACCGAAGGAGCTACATGAACCGAAGCCTCGACCTCACTCGTTCCCCAGCACGCTCACTGAGCTCGATATAGACACAAACACTCGATTGAGGGCGCTACCAACACCTGAGGAGAAACTTCATACGATGTCCTCGTCGCAGCCAGCCTCGCTCGTAGCTATTGATGTAAGTGGCACAAGCTTCGAGCGTCTATGTAACTACCGTGTGTCACTCCGCAGTGTACAGCAGCCGGAATATGGCTCGGTCGATCGACGGAGCATGCGCAAAAAGCGAAATAGGCGGAAGACGGTGTCTGGTGTGTCTGGTGTTGCATTTGACGAAGTAAATGTCAGTGTGCCGTGTTTGTTTGGCACGAACGTCCCCGTAGGCAATCAGTGGCAGAGACATAGACCATGTTCGATTGCGTTCGACCATTATGCCCCGCGAGCGGTGTCGCACCAAGTGTTGCATCATGGGAGTGGGAAGTCGATGGAGGAACCAGAACGACCAACACTCAAACGATCGAGCTCCTTTAGGAAATCTCTTCGCTCATTGTTTCGCGGGTCACGCTCAAAGTCTACGACATTGTGGGTCGAGAATCAGCCGAGATCGCCTGGCCCCCCGGTCGTCGATTTACATATGGCACCGCCGGTTCGAAGGTCAAGGTCAGTGTCATTAACAAAGTCACTGAGATCGGTACGTGAGTCGTTTCATAAGTTTATCAGCTCACGTTCCGTTTCGACTGATCGCCCTTTCAAGGTAGAGCGGGGCTCCACTATTGGTCAGGCTGGAGAGGTCAAAGTTCATCCAGAGCCAGAGAAGGTTAAGAAGCCTTCACGGATGCAGCGCATTGGGAAAAAGCTTGGCATATTTCGATCGCATTCACAGCAACGCAAGGCAGGTGGAAACGAGAGTCCGATGACTCGATCGAGATCGATGGATATGTCTACTGTGAATGCAGTGAACCAGAAGCTAGTGCATGCTGGGATACCAACGTATCGGTCAACAATGGCGTTGGTGGAGAACCATGTGGTGGTTCCACCCGATCAAACATGGATTCACAGGTTCGCAGATGTGAAGCTACGGGATAATCTGCAGATGGCCGCCCACCACGAGAATCGACAGTCTTCTTCAGGTATGTTGTAGTTTTTAAAATCCAAATTATAAACTATATAACCTACTTGCTGAGTTACCCAGCATTGACCAGGGAAAAAGGCAGTCATATATAGACAGAGATTGTACAGGTAACTTGTCTGTCACTGACGGTGTATAGACAAAAATTGTACAGGTAACTTGTCTGTCGCTGACGGTGTGTAGACAGAGATTGTACAGGAAACTTGTCTGTCGCTGACGGCGTGTAGACAGAGATTGTACAGGAAACTTGTCTGTCGCTGACGGCGTGTAGACAAATATTGTACCAGTAACTTGTCTGTCGCTGACAGCATGTAGACAAAGATTGTACAGGTAACTTGTCTGTCGCTGACGGCATGTAGACAGAGATTGTACAGGTAACTTGTCTGTCACTGACGGTGTATAGACAAAAATTGTACAGGTAACTTGTTTGTCGCTGACGGTGTGTAGACAGAGATTGTACAGGAAACTTGTCTGTCGCTGACGGCGTGTAGACGGAGATTGTACAGGAAACTTGTCTGTCGCTGATGGCGTGTAGACAGAGATTGTACAGGTAACTTGTCTGTCGCTGACGGTGTGTAGACAAAGATTGTACAGGTAACTTGTCTGTCGTTGACGGCATGTAGACAGATATTGTACTGGTAACTTGTCTGTCGCTGACGGCGTGTAGACAGATATTGTACAGGTAACTTGTCTGTCGCTGATGGCGTGTAGACAGATATTGTACCGGTAACTTGTCTGTCGCTGACGGTGTGTAGACAGAGATTGTACAGGTAACTTGTCTGTCACTGACGGCATGTAGACAGATATTGTACCGGTAACTTGTCTGTCGCTGATGGCGTGTAGACAGATTGTATCGGTAACTTGACTGTCGCTGATGGCGTGTGGACAGAGATTGTACCGGTAACTTGTCTGTCGCTGACGGCGTGTAGACAGATATTGTACTGGTAACTTGTCTGTCGCTGACGGCGTGTAAACAAAGATTGTACAGATAACTTGTCTGTCACTGACGGCATGTAGACAGAGATTGTACCGGTAACTTATCTGTCGCTGATGGCGTGCAGACAGAGATTGTACCGGTAACTTGTTTGTCACTGACGGCATGTAGACAGAGATTGTATCGGTAACTTGTCTGTCACTGATGGCGTGTAGACAGAGATTGTACCGGTAACTTGTGTGTCGCTGATGGCATGTAGACAGATATTGTACCGGTAACTTGTCTGTCGCTGATGGCGTGTAGACAGAGATTGTATCGGTAACTTGTCGGTCGCTGATGGCGTGTAGACAGAGATTGTACCGGTAACTTGTCTGTCGCTGACAGCGTGTAGACAGAGATTGTACTGGTAACTTGTCTGTCGCTGACGGTGTGTAGACAAAGATTGTACAGGTAACTTGTCTGTCGCTGACGGCATGTAGACAGATATTGTACCGGTAACTTGTCTGTCGCTGACAGCGTGTAGACAGATATTGTACTGATAACTTGTCTGTCGCTGACGGCGTGTAGACAGATATTGCACAGGTAACTTGTCTGTCGCTGACGGCCTGTAGACAGATATTGTACTGATAACTTGTCTATCGCTGATGGCGTGTAGACAGAGATTGTACAGGTAACTTGTCTGTCGCTGACGACATGTAGACAGAGATTGTACTGGTAACTTGTCTATTGCTGACGGCGTGTAGACAGATATTGTACAGGTAACTTGTCTGTCGCTGATGGCATATAGACAGATATTGTACTGGTAACTTGTCTGTCGCTGACAGCGTGTAGACAGATATTGTACTGGTAACTTGTCTATCGCTGACGACGTGTAGACAGAGATTGTACAGGTAACTTGTCTGTCACTGACGGCGTGTAGACAGAGATTGTCCTGGTAACTTGTCTGTCGCTGACGGCGTGTAGACAGATATTGTACAGGTAACTTGTCTGTCGCTGACGGCGTGTAGACAGATATTGTACTGGTAACTTGTCTATTGCTGACGGCGTGTAGACAGATATTGTACTGGTAACTTGTCTGTCGCTGACGGCATGTAGACAGAAATTGTACAGGTAACTTGTCTATCACTGACGGCGTGTAGACAGAGATTGTACCGGTAACTTGTCAATCGCTGACGGCGTGTAGACAGAGATTGTACTGGTAACTTGTCTGTCGCTGACGGTGTGTAGACAAAGATTGTACAGGTAACTTGTCTGTCGCTGACGGCGTGTAGACAGATATTATACAGGTAACTTGTCTGTCGCTGACGGCATGTAGACAGATATTGTACCAGTAACTTTTCTGTCGCTGACAGCGTGTAAACAGATATTGTACTGGTAACTTGTCTGTCGCTGACGGCGTGTAGACAAATATTGTACAGGTAACTTGTCTGTCGCTGATGGCGTGTAGACAGATATTGTACCGGTAACTTGTCTGTCGCTGACGGTGTGTAGACAGAGATTGTACAGGTAACTTGTCTGTCGCTGACGGCATGTAGACAGATATTGTACCGGTAACTTGTCTGTCGCTGACAGCGTGTAGACAAAGATTGTACAGGTAACTTGTCTGTCGCTGATGACGTGTAGACAGAGATTGTACCGGTAACTTGTCTGTCGCTGACGGCATGTAGACAGAGATTGTACCGGTAACTTGTCTGTCCCTGATGGCGTGTAGACAGAGATTGTACAGGTAACTTGTCTGTCGCTGACGGCATGTAGACAAAGATTGTACAGGTAATTTGTCTGTCGCTGATGACGTGTAGACAGAGATTGTACCGGTAACTTGTCTGTCGCTGACGGCATGTAGACAGATATTGTACCGGTAACTTGTCTGTCGATGACAGCGTGTAGACAAAGATTGTACCAGTAACTTGTCTGTCGCTGACGGCATGTAGACAGAGATTGTACCGGTAACTTGTCTGTCCCTGATGGCGTGTAGACAGAGATTGTACAGGTAACTTGTCTGTCGCTGACGGCATGTAGACAGAGATTGTACCGGTAACTTGTCTGTCGCTGATGGCGTGTAGACAGATATTGTACTGGTAACTTGTCTATCGCTGACGGCGTGTAGACAGAGATTGTACAGGTAACTGGTCTGTCGCTGACGGCGTGTAGACAAATATTATATTGGTAAATTGTTAGAATAATTGTTTGAAATTAAATGTAGACTGCACAGTTCACAGGGGGAATTATGTAGGCTATCAAAAAAATGGACCTGCGCCGGTTATTTAATGTGGTATCCCTCACATGGAAAGTGGACGCGTTACCACTAGGACTGATCTGTCTTGCTGGTTGCAATGTGTTCGTTTAGAACATAAACATGTAAATGGCATTCCTTTATTTTTATTTCATTTGACACTTGATTACATGAAATATCACAATGAATAATGGTTGCTACATAAACATCTATGACGATCGCCTATATTGTACGTAGTGAATTGAGGTTCCTTTCCCTTGTTAAAATGTGATTATCAAAATGTTAGTTAAGTGAAATAGGCCTATGCCTATGGCTATGAGTACAGCTACATTCCTGCCAGCCACCATTGCATGAATACTGATTGCATGGAGACAACGTAGTTTGCATGCAGAAGTATAACTGTTGAAACTCATTTTTCATTGAAGTTTTGTTGGCTGTATAAGTGAATAAATGTTATATTAATCAATAACTTGAAATACTATTTCTACAGACACCAAAACATAGCTCCATCTGTAGGAAAGATGTGAAATGCGAAAGAGGGCGTCACTCCAGAAATAGCATGCGCTCACGCGGCTGACACGGCGAAATGCTCGTGCCTGTGTTAAGCGTTGAGGATTTTCAAACGTCAATAACTTAAAAACTACTCAAAATTTCTGTACACATCGAGCAACATATTTGTAGATGGCATAATTACCTTTATGATGATATAGAAAAACATTAAATTCCGTGGCTGGAACTCCACGTACAGCCTTTTGAAATATTGAGCCCCCCAAGTTCTCTACTCCCCGGACAAATTTTTTCAAAAATGTCTAAATCTACGAACCATCTCAATGGACCCGGTAGATCACATGCAAAATTTCAGCCCGATACATGCAAAACTGACGGAGATGTGGGTGCACATACAAACAGAGAATGAACTGTTTTATATATATATATAGATATAAGCACCCTTAAATATATATATGCTTCCTAAATTTATGCATGGGCATTTAGTTATATAACTTTGTGTGGGCACAAACATGTAATTGTATGTGTACGTCAGTGCAAGATTGCGTGTATACACGCACATATCGATGGATAAGATTGTTAATGTGCATTTGCTTGATAACACGCATGGTGTGGTTTTAATCAGTTGCAAAGATAACGTTTCACATAAATTTACAAGCGTGTTCCATCATGGGTCATTCACCCTCAGGATCATCCCTAAACAGCTGATCACAGCTAAACCAGCAGCAGTTAGTTTACAGACAGATCACCAACTTTGAGTCCATGCCAGGTTAGGGGTTTTATAATTACCCACCCCCTGCCTCTGTGACATCATAGTTCCTCTGGCATAAACACCAGATAGAAGGGACCAACAGTTTTGTTTGTGTTTCATCTAAAAGGCCGGCTAATTGGGGTGAATGAAAATTAAAATGTTTTGAAACAGCACTTCAGTGTACTTAGATGGATTATAACCCTGCTCCACCTAATTCTGGCAAATCAGACATTTGAAATTTGGATTAATTTCTTTGTTTACATTTTTTCAACATACCTTGTAATTTATTTAACTTTTTTAAACATTATTATAGTAGATATTTAACTGATATAAATTATAATGTAGGGATTAATAGAAGATTTTTATATTGGTCGTTTTTTAAACATTACTAATCAGTGTGATGTCACTGCTATGACTTCAAAATATTAACAGTTATATTAAAATTTCACTGATTAAACATTGGTTACCTGATATATAACCATAATACTTGGATTATTTGCAAAATATATTCAAACAAACCTTACAATTACAATATTTGGTTGGGATATTTGTGTTATTCACAATTTTTTAATTGATTCATAATCTTTGTACCTCCTGGTGTTTAAATCATAGGAGTGCTGCCATCTGGTATCACACATGCTGCTTCAACCCAATGTTTCACGTTTCTGTTGCCTAGGTAACTGGAGTGGCAGCACAGACAGCGCACGGCAATCCCTCACATCAGACTGTACCCAGCATGCATTTGCCACGGTGCCTGAATGTTCCTCGGAAGCATCTCTCGATAAAGACTCTGCCGTATCATTGACCATCCACTTCCCGAATGACAGGTACGGTGGCGCCACCAAATGGTTATTCTGTGTGCATCGTTTTATCAGTGACAGTGGTGGCAGGGGTTACTAGATGGGATCTGTTTGTTCATAAAATACATAATGAATAAATAAATGGTTTGTGCAAAGTTTTTTAAATGTACGTGTTCAAACAAAATACAAAATTGACTTTAGTGATTATATGTGGTAATTTGCCAAAGCTAATTGCCAGGCCGATATCTATCCTTCAACCCACTGAATTTATCGGTCACATGGTTTTGAGAGAGCACATAAATCAACAATGTTCGCAGAAAAACAAGAGCATAACCATATCGCTCATTCACAGGAAGTTTCCACTTTTTAGAATCAAATTAATTGATTCTACATGCAGATTAAATAAGTTAATAGTATGTTTTATAACTTTATCAAAACAACATTGAAAAAGTTACGCAATTGGGCTAGCATGTTTTAGTGGAAAATAGGTAGGTTTGCTTTTTAATAAAATGACAAACGGAAGGAGCCATAAATTAAATTGAGGAGGGACCTTTAAAATGTGAGCCGTCTCAGAAGGCAATGATCTTACGTATACATGACTTATAGCCCAGATATACTCCACATTAATCTGTATACAAACGCCATAAATATCTTTGCAATAAAAGACAGTTTGTTAATCTCCCTAATTAATCCACTCCTCAGTCTCGACTGCAACTTTGAAGCCTGTGTCAATGAATGTATTGTTGGTAGTCATGTATTAAGCAGTATCTCAGACAGGACTTATGACTGATCAAGTGCACTTAGGATATAATCTATGGTGGGTCAGTAAACCATGCAGCTGTGATTATCTAGGCATTCAGATATTGACACACTGTGAATCATGCATACAGTTTAAATCCTTTAACGATGCGATTCTTGTTTAACTGCACAGAGTTAATGGGTGATCCTTGACTCAGTGAGTTTGTTTAGACAGACCTTATATCAGCTAGTATTCATGCTTGGTGTGTGTTGCCACCCAGTAGGCTAATGAGGGGGTATTGTGTCTGTTCGCTGTGTCAATGTCTACCTGGGGGGATGGACCACACCCTGTATTTAAATGACAGGAGTGTGCATTTGAAATGAAAATAATACAATAATTTAGCCCGGTGCGCAGAGGAACTTATTTACCACATAAAGGGTTTGAGGTGCAGATATGGTCACCATTGTTTGTAAACGTTCTGATTCTTGTGGGTCCGGTTTCCCTTTTGATAAATAATTAAATACATTAATTTTAAAAAGTAGATTGTTCATCAGTTTTATTAATTAATTAATTTAATGCTCCTAACTAGAATAAGGTACACTGCTTGCCAAATTATATATAATATATATATGAATTTTTGGCCTGTAAAAAGTAAAGAAGACATTTAAAATATAAACAACTCTATTGGCCATATATAACAAACACCGAATAGTTTCACCACTGACCTATTTAATGTTCAGCGCAGGTCGTGATATTCACACACTCAAGAAAAGCAACTCATTGAACTTCCTGCTAATAATTGCTACCCAGGTTGATTCTGGGCCAGAGTACAGACAGCCGACCTCTAAACTGTGTATAGTAATTTGTCTTCTCCTTCCACTTAGATAATTCTTTCTCACTCCCATCAAATGACTATTTCCACAATATGCAATGAAACATTATTGGAGCCTAGAATCAATTGTTCTGAGATCAGACTGGGAAACAGTGTAATGAATTCATTTCGTTCTGACTAGTCCAGCATTGAGCATCCTCTTCCATTGGGACAGTTGGGTACTTCGCTCAGTAAAATGTGGATTTCTATTTTGTCCCAGTTCCTATCTTGCACAATGATTTCATAACTAAACAAAACTTTGGTCTACATATGACTATGGTTATACTGTGAGGTAATGTGAGCCATTCCGTGAATGGTTCTCTGTTGGGGTAAGACCACATTTAGATTTTACATAGGCGGCCATTATAACGTTTTTTTTCGTTTCCTGCAAAATTTGTCATACGATTTTCTTGAAAATTTCACAGCATATTTAACTTCCATTGACACAAGTGCTGTGGAAAACTTGTGAAATTCTCATACCTCATATTTCAAAAAAAATCCACCCAAACCTGACACCCCTCAATTTCGCCCCAATCTGGTGACGGAATTTGAAACATTGGTGCGTTCTACAAAATAGCCACTGTGCAAATACACGAGTGACTAGCGTATATTTATTGCTACCTCGTGAAAGATCTAATGCAGTAGTACATTCAGTATTCACTGAACTAACATGTGCCATGTCAGTGCTTGAAAAAAATTCAAACATCACACTAAAACAGTTTTTTCAAGGGCACTCTTTCGGTGGGTAATGGCGGATGAATCCTTAATGTAGTCTTACCCCTGTTGTTGGACATGGTACCCGGGATCAATAAGTATTTGTGGTCACACCTTCACACAGTTTACAGATGGATAAACGTTTGTTTATGTGTGTAGACCAGCCACAACCACAACTGGGATGAAGTACGCGTGAATCAGTGCACTTTCATCATGTAGAATATGCTAGGGGTGGTACTGCTAGTAGTACTACCATCCCTGGCTCGAGAAGATGGGATTAACTTCATACTCCACCTAGGGGTATCATAGAGCCTCATTGTGGTGACAGTGGTGCACTCTGGTGTTTATGAGTAGCACAGTTGTGCCATAGTTCTGCTCTATCTACCATGTGGCGCCACTGCTTACTACTACTACTACACAGCTGCCTTATATAAGTTGGAAAGACATATCCGAAATAAAATTGCTTCGATGTGCAGTCTGTAAAACGATAGCACAATCTGGGGAAATATAACACAATAATATCATGTGTTTGTGACACCCTAGCATGTGGAAAATGGGGATGAGAACATTAAGAAGAGTTATAAATTATAATACTTGCATAGTTTAATGTGTCATGTCTGTGCAGTGTGCATCCCTTGGTGACAGACTGCCTCTGCCCTGCAGTTTTGTAATTGTTTAGTTTACATGAGTAGCTGTGCACCTTCTTTATTTAGACCCAAGACCTCAGATAATTTTTTGAAGTTAAATTAAATGTTTAATTCAAACTTCATACATCACAATTCAAATAGATGACACGATTATGTGAGTTTACATTTTGGTAGCTGGCATATTTATACAGGAAATAAGATTTTTGCTCTTCTGAACTCTGAGCAAACCCGTATCTTGATACAAAACATCTGTGAATCATACTGTTAGTTTTACACAAAACCTGTTCGGATTGTAAATTTCTAATGAGTTGACTCACATATTCGTGTTTTCAGACTCTACAGTGGAGGTGTGATGACCACGGTCAACGATGACACGAGTACGTTCACAGGTGGCGCCACTGTTGCCACCGACTCGGAGCCGGTCGGTGTGGAGGCGAACTTCACGAAGATGAGCAGGGACGATTGGCTGAAGAACCTGAACACAAAGTGCAGCAGCAGCTGTAAGGTCGCGGACCCCTTGACCTCTGTCCTCACGCAGCAGAACCTCATCGCACATGACCAGTCGCTGACCGCGTCCAAGGGGGTTGTTGCCGAGGACGATGGGGGGTCATCGGTGTACTCCGTTGACCAAGACGGGTACTACACGTCGATGCACAGAGACTCGGGTCTGGCACGCGGCGGCGGTCAGAGTTCTAATGGCAGTCATGTGTGTGGGTCAACGCCCACCAGCGCACACTGCATCGTCAAGTCAAAGAAGAACCCGTTTTTTGTGACAAACACCTCCAGAGGGAAAACCGGGAGTCAGGGAAGTCGTGGTAAAGGGAAGAAGACTCCTCCCCCACCACCGCCGAGGGTGTCGACAATTCAGGACAAGGGCACAGTGAATAAGACAAGCAGTGATAGTGGTGTAACTACCTTGAGATGTGTTGGTGATATGAGAAGGACTGGTGAGAATGTATCAAAGCCTCTGTGTGTGATGTCGCCTGTCAGCAGTGATATGGAGGAGGACTATGCCAGCGAGTGGCAGCAACAAAGTGTTGCCCAGACAGGGTTAAAGAGCACCATGACTGCGCCCGGCTGCCTACCCAGCTATGTACAACGCAACGCTGCGCCGTTAGGTGGCGCCAAAATGGACTGCATCGCCGAAGTGCTGAACGAAAGCAGTGCAGATCAGTCGTATTCGTCCGTTGATGACTGCATGTTGCCACGTTACCAGCATTGTCATGACAACGACACGAGTGATGGATACTCCACCTGGCCCCGTTCGCCCCGCACCGTGGTAGTTGCCACTAAAGACCAAGCGGAAGGTATCCTGAAGAACGGCACCACTTCGAAACACCACCCTCCTCAGACGTTGAACTTTGCCCAGATGGTTAATATCTTCGACGAGACCAATACCCCCACTGTCACGTGTTGCGGTATACCTCAAGTTCGCACACCCGATGATTTCCTCGCAGAAAAACGAGGATTTATATCAACGGATAATTCATTCCGAGACATGCCCAGTAACGTGAAGGCGATGAAATACGGAATGTCATTGAGTAGAGAGACACCTAGTGGCAAATACCAACACTGTGTAACTGTATCGCCGAGAATTCGCCTAAGCAAAGATCACCATGCGAGACAGAACGTGTCGGGGAAGAATGCACTACTGCACCGTGCACCATCATTCCAGGGTCAGGCAGACATGTCACATGACTGTAATGACTGTGACAATGATCACATGTCAACGTGGCCTCGTTTGAGACGCCAAGCTAGCAAAGAAACATCAGGGACAAAAATAGCCGTGGCACAGACGTCGACAGAACCAGTGGCGGCTCCAGCCAGACTCATTATTTCATCGCACGTCGCAGGCCGAGCAGAGTTCGTCGAGAACCCCCACAAGAGGGTGCTGTGCAGCCCGGTGACGACGGAAGACCTCATCGCATTCTCGACCTGCACAAGCCCGAAATGTCAGCGCGTACCCGCCATGAAACCCGCCGTTCCGCAGACAACAGCATCGCATTTATACCACAGCGCTCCACCAGAGGGCATCTTTAAGAACCCGTCGCCGACCGTCAATGAGATGCCATCGAATCTTCCCTTTGCCCAGTGTTCTGCCTTTAAACCCGTCTCAGTTCCTCTTTTCCCTAGTCTGTCGGCCATGAAACATTCAATCCCCTTCCCTGTCCCAGATCTAGAGAAGCCGGTTGAACGGACGCCGATAACACGGTCGTGGTACGATGGCATGCACACAAAGGTCTCCGAGAACCCACTGGGGGAGCACAACGAGGTCCTACGCACGTCGCTACTCAAGGATTCAGCAGACAGTGGCGTCACCATGCGGCCGCGACGGGACAGCAACTCAAGCACGATGTCCACTCATTCGTCATCATCCAGTCGGCGGTCAGTTACGTTTGCGACCGTTCACCGCTCCAGCTCATCCAGTCTTGTCATAAAGCTTGACCACGCTGTCTCCTCGTCTCTGTTGTGTGTGCCCGAACAGGTGACCAATGCCGGGGTCAAGAGGTCAAGGAGCATGTGCAGTAGCAGCAGTGAGTCGAGCTGGCGCCACAAGTATGCACCGGCGTCACTGTGTCCCGGGGTGGCACCACCAGTGGTTCCAACCTTCACCACTTTCACCAAGCCCGAACCAGAGGCGAAGCGCATACGCGTTGGCATGGAAACGCACAAGCCAGAAGTGGACGAACCTGTGGTCACTCAAGCGTATCAGTTCCAGGTGGCGCCAGCGAGTATGTCTTTCACTGGCTTCGCGAGCTTAAAGCGAACATCACTTATAGCGAATGCACAACCCTTCAGTCAACAGAAGGTGAAACCGAAAGTTCCTCAAAGGGACAGTTCCTTTAGAGAGGCAAAGGCAGAATCGCAGCAATTACCACTTGAGAACTGTTTGTTTTCTGCACCACAAGAGGACAGTGTGCAGCCAACCACGGAGACAGTTACACTCACTGGCAATACATTTGTCCGTAGCTATGCTCCTCCAACGTTTCTCATGCCTAAACGGGATACGTCATCGGGTTGTGTCAGTGACACCACACTGTCCTGTGGCTACAAGACTGTTAAAACTTCATGCAATAACAATATAATCAACAACCAGTGTTCGCCGAGTGTCAATGGTAGCATAACAAATGGGCATGCAGAGGACAATCAAAGCTCTTCTATAACTGAGAACGGAAACTGTGCACCAACGAACGACATTGCCAGAGGTGAACTTTCGTCGCACGACGTAACGCAGACAACGTACTCGGCCAGACTTGCATTCCTGTCAAAGCCTGTCACCGATGCACGATCAGTTGACCTGAGATTCTCCGAGTACCTGAGTGCGTCGTGTTCGAGTCTGAGAGACCACGGGGGGTCTGGGACAGCGAAGGACACAGCATCATTGGGCAGTAACGGGGACCACGTGTCCAGCATGCAGGGTCTGTGTCATGGACAGACAGACACAGGGATAGTGGCAGAGGGTGACATTAAGGGTGACGACCAGTCAGATCAACTTGTGTCCCCTGCTGTGTCATCCTTGTCATCAAGTGGCCTGGGCAGCTCTGTGGCTAGTAGCCCAGACTCACGCCCAAACTCGCCTGAGTTGACTGACAAGCCATCTACTGGTGAAGGTGTTAAGCAATCGGCAGACGTGTGCTGCAAGACGTAATCCTCCACCGTCGTCTGTATAGTTAGTGTACAAAACAACGCATTCTAATTTATTTAAGTTCTGTAAATAAATACATGTTGTATATTTCGGGTGAGACCTAAACTGGAAGGATCGTTTGAGGGGTTTGCATAACCGCGTCACATTGTGTTCAGGAAGTCGTGCAATAGAGCGGGTGCATTGGATGCTAGTTTCGACTGCACCGATTTCCTCTGATCGACTTCCAGTTGACTGTATTCATTACGCCGGGTATCATTTTCATATATTACTCTCCAGCACTATCAGTTTAAGATGGGCTCATAAGAAAGTAAAGGCAAACGTTAACTACCATCATATGGAAGATATTGTTCATGGCTCCAAGATTACATTTTAATAGCAAGAATTAAACTTACATTGGAGCAGTATTTCAAACTTGCAACCAGATCATTCCACCAAAATTTGAGCCGCATCACATGACATCGGTGCGTGATCAGATCTGCTGTAGACGGTTCGAAACGTTGCAAGTTTCAAATAGAGCTCCAGCGTAAGTTTAATTCTTACTATTAACACTACTGTTATGCTCGTGATATCCGCCATTGCTAGTCCAGTCTCTAACAAGTTGGCAGTTACATGTACACCAAGGGTAGGTTTGGTCATTCGCAGAAGTCCATATATGTATCTCTAATCCAAGGTCCACAGAAGAAATCGGGGAAACATTTTTCAACGTCCGGTAATGGTTATGGAGAAAAGAATTTTCTCAAGTTCAGGAAAAATCATGGGAAATATATTTTCTCCAGGCCAAAAAACTCGGGGAATTTCATAATTTGTGTAACCGATATTGTAATTTTTTTATTGTAATTTTATGAAATCATCAGTTAATGAGACTGTTCAGCTGCATAACAAAATGTTGGATGCAGACTTTTTTGAAAAAAGATTGAATATTTTTTACGTGGACCGTGGTGCAGTAATACGATCCAGAATTGGCTTCTGCTGATGTAAACCAAAGTTGAGCCTTCTGCTGCTAATGATGCAACATTCCATCTTTATTGTGGGATCATTTGGCTCTTTCGAATCGTTTAGCAGAAGGCTCATTTTCGCTAACAACTTAACAAAAAGATTAAGCAATGTTGTATTTTTAGTTAAGATTGTTGTGTTCTTCTGGGTACTGGATCAGCTGAGATTTGGTAGGAGGAAAGAGAGAAGAGAGATGTGACCTGTTTGTTGATGGGGGGGGGGTAAAGGTGTTGGAATTTTGGGATTGTGTCCTTGCTGTTTTACAACAATCACTTTTGGTTCCATGGTTTGCTGGTGGCAAGTAAAAGCAGAATTTAATTGTGCTGCACATGATTAAAGCATGACTAAATCATCCTACAAATACGATATCTAATTACTATATCTAAATTTATTTTTGTATTTATAAATTGTATTTCATAAATGAACATACAATCTGCTGCTCCTGGTAGTAGTATTTTATGAGATAACTAACTCAAATAGATAACCGACTTACGTTGGTGCCATTCAATTAATTTTATAATAATCATGTTTTATGCACATCAGAATTTATAATGACCAGTTAATTTGATGACCTAATGAAGTTTTTACTTATGTAGCAGAAACTGACAGTAGCCAACTGGCAGACCATGGAGCCGTAGATCTGTGTGTGTTGACAGCTGTGTAAGCTGCCAAGTTTTCGTTCCAGGAGTGGTTATTTATTTCGCTTGATGTAACAGCAGCAAGGATGTCTATGTCTGCCAAGAGACAGGTCACGGGGTGGAGGATTGTTGAGTTTGTCGATGAAAGAACTGAATCGTAAATAAGAGGTGGTCGCACAAGTTCGCTAAGTTCTAAAATATGTTAAGCATTACATGGGGGTTTGGTCATCATCACGTATTGCGGGCAGAAATAAAGTGCTACAGTGGCACCACCTAGTGTTGGATTGTAGCAATTGCAAGTCCCATATGATGTATTGGTGGGGGGGGGGTTGAACCAGTGCTCAAAAAAAATTTTTACTTTGCAAACATGTAACCTTCTCTAATGATGACCTGGTTGTGTCTATCCAAATTAATAAACTATACTGTTATTAAAATTATCAAGAAAGATACCCTCTAGATGTAATGTACATGAACTGTAAAATTACATAAACTGCCAGAACATGACACTTGAGTGTTAATTGATTATGATATGCTTATGTGTGATATATGAATGTGTATATATATGTTGTGTCGGCTGTAATGTGAATATCATAAAGGACGTAATAAAATAACATTATTCAAATTTGAATGTTTGTCTGCAGTGTGTGTGACATGGTCCGTCTTTAAACTAAACACTTTCAAGTAGAAATGTCAGTCTATAATCTATATAGTCACGGAGAAGTATCAGTCTTGGCCTATCAGTCCAGAAGAAGTGTCAATCTTGGCCCATCAGTCCAGTAGAAGTATCAGTCTTGGCCTATCAGTCCAGAAGAAGTGTCAATCTTGGCCCATCAGTCCAGTAGAAGTGTCAATCTTGGCCCATCAGTCCAGTAGAAGTGTCAGTTTTGGCCTATCAGTCCAGTAGAAGTGTCAATCTTGGCCCATCAGTCCAGTACTGTGTCAATCTTGGCCCATCAGTCCAGTAGAAGTGTCAATCTTGGCCCATCAGTCCAGTAGAAGTGTCAGTCTTAGCCCATCAGTCCAGCAGACATTTCAGTCTTGGCCCATCAGTCCAGTAGAAGTGTCAGTCTTGGCCCATCAGTCCAGTAGAAGTGTCAGTCTTGGCCCATCAGTCAAGTAATCTGATTTGTGATGAGGTAAACCAATTGGTGAGGCAGCAGGAATGTAAAAACATTACTAAACCTTTTTAATTACATAAAATCATTTATTTGTCAAGCTACAAATATACCAGGTACATGTGGAGAGGCAATGTAACAGGAGTCTAGAAGGACCGTAGAATGAATCAACAAAGAACAAGTCCAGAGGAGCGTCTTACTTGACCCCTGGTGACCTTCACTGCCTGCAGTGGTGCCACCTACAACATCCAGGGATGCCTTCAAGGCAATGATGCTGCAGGAACACTAATGTCAAATAATCACACTAGTTTTTTCTACTACACAACCAGCAACTTGACTATTACGAAGATTCATAATATAACATGTGTTTTATATTTCTTAATTATACAAACACCTCCAATATATCTCGTCTCAATCATGTTATTGTGAGTTCACGACAGGTGACACATGGACCCGTGTGGGATCATTTAAATCCCCTGGCATAAGACACCGACACGTTTTAGTGTTTCTTCCGAAAGACACAGGCAACGGGGGGGGGGGGTGAAAGACATTGTATTTATTACCAGACTACTATTCTAACACTAGATCACTGTGCCTCACTATATATGATACATATATTGTGCTGCTAACACAATTTTAAACAACTGATTCTAGTTAATACAAATTATGACAAATTTCGAGCATCAAAAATAGATAAGTGAACATACCTATTTTTTTAGTAAACAATAACACAAAAATAAACTGTTCTCGTAGTTTTTTAACTTCTTGTGCATTTTATCAAACTAAAAAAATTATCTCACTCAAAAGTTAACCAGCGCATTAAAAACACAGTGTTCATAGACTCACAGCTCATAGTCTTACCATATTTATGTTGTATTTCTTTTAAATATTTCAAATGCATGCACGTTTTATAAACAGTTTTTTGAAATTCACAGCAGCAGATGTGTACTGCAAATTATACCGTAGAAGTAGAACCACGCAAACAAGATATTAGGTTCATCCCCTGGGCCAAACACAAATATTACACAACAGTTCTGCCTTGGTTGCTGCTTCTACTGGAATGTTTTTACCAAACTTAAAACACAAATTGATGAATTTCTAAATAAATATATAGTATTCTGTATAATAATGTTGTCAATTAACATCTACGTAATGTTTTACCATGATATGAAAAAATAAACTTTCCTCTGTGGAATGCCAATTAATAAAATAATATATACAAATCTCCTGCAACTCTCCATATTTACCTACAAACAATTGTTGCTAGGTTACAACAAAGTGCAGACTGGTTCAAGGTCATTTCTGGTTAGAAATCTATATGTTATTTGACTGTGTACAGTATCAGTTATGCACAAAACAAAAGAATATCACAGAGTTCTTGGACATTCGGGTTTGTCAAGCTGACAATGTCAATGATGTGCACTTGATGTCTGTCTTACATGGCCCACACGTACACCTCAATGAACCTGACTAACTCCGGGTAAGACATATTTGGTCATCGTAGCACATACCTCTTTTGTCAACCACATGAAGACTCTTTCCGTATACCTCTGTGTGTTATTACAAACTATACATCTCTATGAGATGAGTTCTTCTTACGTTCCAGTCAGAACTCTGTACCAGCCACATGTATGTGGCTAGAGTATTGTTCCCTCCATATGCTGTTCAAAAAATTAGGTTCTTGCCAACATTCTGCAGCAATGTGACCTTCCACACACACTGTGTGAGTTTGCTTTGACCATATCCGAGGCATTTTAGAATAATATCTGAGTTTCTGGATAAATGATTTTATGGTAGAACACATTTTCTTTCTTTTATTAGTTTCCCAAGGAGAAATACTTAATGGTAGGTAGGCATTTGGTTATTTTCTTGGTAATTTTTTGTTTTTGCAATGTTATAACCCAAAATTTAATCAGATCCGTATGTGAAAAACATATTTCTGATACTTTGACAGCGAGATATTAGGTTGGGTGGCAAAGATTTCTGTTTTCCCTTGTGCTTGGATGGATAGGGTCGTAAATAATATATATGTATTTTTCTTGTCATGTTGTAAAAACTTCTAGGCTAAGTTACATTGAACAAGGTTGGTTGGGTAACCAGAAACAATATATATTATTCTGAAAGGACAAAGAAAGGTATGACATACACTTGTATTGATGGATGTGTATAGTTTATACACATGTATGTGTGCACACCCGAGGCATATCTGACTTCCTGTACACAGGGGTACACCCATGACTATCATACACATGTTGTTTGAGCTCACTACAAATATTTACATCGTAACTCCATCAGTTTGTTCTTGGCTATCTCTAAGATGATACCTCCATTTCATGTGACACTTCCATGTGACATGACCAAATTGACATCTCTGTATGGCATGACCAGATGACATCCCCATGTGGCATGACCAGATGACTTTTCAGTGTGACATGACCAGATGACATCTGTGTGTGACATGATCACATGACATCAGTGTGTGACATAATATCAGTGTGTGACATGACAACATGACATCTCCGTGTGACATGACCACATGACATCTACATGTGACATAACAACATGACACCTCCATGTGACATGATCACATGACATCTCCATGTGACATGACCACATGGCATATCCATGTGACATGAACACATGACATCTCCATGTGTGACATGACCACATGGCATATCCATGTGACATGAATACATGACATCTCTATGTGTGACATGAGCACATCACATAGTCATGTGACACTACCACATGACATATCCATGTGACACGATGCCTCCTTGTTTAAACTCCATATGACGCTTGCTTGTTACACCTCCGTATGACATCTCCATGTTACGTCATGTTACACGACCATATGACACCTTGTTACATCTCCATAAGACATCTCCTTGTGACATCTTGTTACACCTCCATGTGACATCTCCTTGTCACACCTCCATATGACATCTCTATCAAGAAATGTCAGTATGACATCTCCCTATGATGTCTCCTGAAATTAGTCACATGACCTCTTTTGGTCATTGACGTCCAAAATGTCAGTTAACAAATAGTGACCACATGGCCACAACTATGTTTGACGCAAGCAGTAACGTTCCAAACAGCATAATTAGCATGTAAATGGCGCCACGGTGCTGTGCGTTCGGCACGACGGAGGTGAGAGAGAGTTCGATGAGGGCGTGAAGAATGAATTGTCCATCGAGGGCATAGCAGGGAACCACATTGAGCAGAGCGAGTGCCCCGGACAGCGAGATCACGTATCTACCTCCGAGTCAAGGAATTCAGTGGTGAACAACTGCTGACAAATGTAATCATTATTACACACGAGTTACAAATTACGATTGCTCCAAATTACAAAAAACATCTCCAACAGATCAGTGGGTGGTCTACATAGTTTGGAACAATTGTAAAAAACATCTCCAACAGATCAGTGGGTGGTCTACATAGTTTGGAACAATTGTAAAAAACATCTCCAACAGATCAGTGGGTGTTCTACATAGTTTGGAACAATTGTAAAAAACATGCAAAATGATGCAAAATCAATTTTTTTAAAAACGTTTGATATGTTTTGTGAAACCACTCCCTGGATGTGTGTGTGTGTGTCTGTGTGTGTGTCTATGCATGCGTACGTGTGTGTAGCACCGTCTTGCACACAATATAGAACTAAAAATCTTGGTTACATGGTTTCTGACTTAACCATAAAGATGATTACCTAAAGTCACTTATGAACTGTCCCTGTTTCCTTGCTCTATGTTGATACGACTAAAAACCAAAATACTGTATTATCCCCTATAGATGCGCACTGCCTAATAGATGCACACACCCCTTTTACAGAAGTGAAACCACCCACGGAAACTGATTTTCGGTAATGAACGTGTACTTTGAAAATGAAAAATAAGGCTGGAGTTATAAAATCGCAAGCATTGCTGTTAGTAGCTGTCTGTCTCCAGTGGCGAGTCAAGTACCGTCTTCTGTCGACCGAACGCTAGATGTCTTGGTAGATGTGCTGGTTCTGTCTTTACTACGTGTTGCCTATCTTAGAGTTGCACATGCGTGACGTGTATGCACTTTGTGCGTTCGTCCACCGGTGGCAGCTGGTGCTACGTATGTCTTATAATAAATCAACAGACGCGTACCCAAGGCCTTGCACTCGCGCAGTGTGTGTCTAGTGGGGATAAAATAGTAAAACTAAATAGTGAATCTTTAAAAATGTGTCACAAAAATTAAATTACGACAAAGCCTAGCACACATGTAAGAAGCATCCAAACATTTAGCTTCCCGCACTGTGGGGGGAAATATACAAGACATATTTACTAACATTCACCTGTATGCAGTGATGTTTCTGGTAACATTATCTGATTAAAAAACCTCATAAATTGAGGATACTCAGGGTAGTAACTATCAGAAATAAATAGCAGCTAGGTGTCATTTCTTATGCTACAATATTTCAATTTTACAAGAATTTATGAGACGACAGTAGGTATAATATTAATTACTATCAGCAAATCTCACCAGTGGATGTAAAATTATATTTGATCTTTTTAAGGTTTTAAAGAAGGAAGTCACCAGTAAAGGATACTTGCAGAATGTCTCTATGATGTACGGCATGTTGACAGGCACAAAGGAGTAATTCGGCACATAGTCACTCAGAGTCACTGTAAAAGAGGAACCTTGCAATGATGAGTACTGAAAAGGTAACAATCAATTAACTTAGAAGTAGTTTGAACTGGTGGTTGTCTCAAGTATGATTCACACAAAATGTTTCATTATTTTCGAAAACTTGTTTCATAATTTCATACATTAGAATGGCCACAAATATAATATACCCA
Source organism: Paraescarpia echinospica (assembly GCA_020002185.1). Classification (NCBI taxonomy): domain Eukaryota; kingdom Metazoa; phylum Annelida; class Polychaeta; order Sabellida; family Siboglinidae; genus Paraescarpia; species Paraescarpia echinospica. The sequence goes on from CM034532.1 coordinate 19,710,960, forward strand.
GATGGTGACCCAAAAATATTTCAACTTTCAGGTAACAGTGAGTAAGACTGAAATACATGGCCAATAATTATGTGAATACAAATAATCATTATTATATCTGATACTTTCTGGTAAAAGCAACATCAGATTTTTATTTACAAATTTTTATTTTTCCAAATTCCTGTTCTTCGAAATTCCCATTCAATTTTCCCTCAACCACATTTCCAATTATGTTGATTATCGACCAATGACAACTCCCCACTAGATGGCGCCAGTTGATACATTACCAGCATAATGCAGGTCCAGGGGATATCCCAGAAACAATAGGGCCGGACTGCGTCGTCGCTCAACTCGCAGCAGTTTCGTTGAGTTGTCGACCGAGGGTACCACACACACATGGGGCACCGTAGGATTGAAGCAGTCGCTCTGTAGACGGCACGGCGGTCTGTCGGTCGTCGTACGGGCTGGCAGACACGCGTACTTCTGCACCGGCGTGAAGTGGGAATTCCGTTGCTACAAACAAATAATGACATGTGATCCTCAACCACGAAATGAGTCTATGCCATCATTTTCGATTTATTGGTAACATGTAGACGAGAACAAATACTTTCCAATGACAGAGATATTGTGCCAGTGTACGTGTATAAATGGTTATATAATTTGTAACTGAGAAAAGCAATTCTGAGAAATAATGTTTTACCGGCTTGTGTATTCACATGTTCGCTTGAAGTACTCTACTTCAACAAACATATTTTTAGTACTTACAGAATTTTCAGTAAAATATATTTACGAAATAGATAGTTAATATAATGAAAATTTATTAGGAGTAACCGGTAGTTAAAATCCGGAATCAATCAGGCTTTATTTTTTGTCTGTGTCTCAAAACGACTGTTGGTGCAACGAGGCTCATTTCATGGTGAGAGATGTAATGAGCTTGAAAAGCTAAAAGTATACTTATAAAAGATTCTATGAAGGTAAAAATTTATTCATAGTTGGACTCACATCAAGCAGTGCCCCTCCAGTGTACCCAGTTCCCCCACATACAGACGCCCCTCCAGCACGCCCCCCCACCTACCGCGCCGGAGCCCTGCTTGGTGTGGTACAAGAAGCACAGATGTGTGGCGCTACTGTTCCTGCAACACTGCGGTGTCCCGGCCGCGTCCGTGTAGACTGCAACCAACAGAAGGTGAACGCAATCCTTAGATGTACATGTAGTCGCTATAACAAGCATTTTTATTATCTTTATTATAGTTTTATGTGTTGTAAGTTTATCAGTCACGTGTTGCAGATGGTCTAATAGTGAAATGTAGATGAAGACGAGGAAGATGAAGACTGATGTGGAAGGATTGTGTGAAGATGGATGTAGCGATTAATAGATGTATCGACATATCACTCACAGAAAACAAACAGGCCTACAAGTAAACAAATAACACAAGAGAGCGTTAAGGCCAGACACCCCAGGTGAAATGGTGCTTTTACACAAAAAATACTTTAAGTGGTTTTCTGCCAGATTATTTAACAAGATTTAACAAGATTTAACAAGATTGCCATCCAGAGAATTAACTCTAGATGGCAGGTGGACAAGGAAGCCCTTTGGCTTATCGAGAGTCCAACCCTTTTATCTACATATATCCAGCCCTTCTGAGGTATGTGTCGATTTTATTTTTAAACATATTCACACTACTAGCACCCACACAATCATCAGATAATCTGTTCCATTCATTCACAGTCCTTTGTGAAAATGAGAACTTTCTCACGTCTAATCTACACTGCTCCTTTACTAATGTAACTTCATGTCCTCTAGTCTTTCTATCTTTCTTAACTGAAAAAAACATATTTCTATCAATATTTTCATAACCATTCAATATTTTAAACACTTCTATCTGATCTCCTCTCAATCTCCTGGTCTCTAGTGTTGTTAAACCACATTCTTTTAGGCGTTTTTCATAACTAAAATCCCTCAGTTTTGGTATCATTTTAGTCACTCTCCTCTGTACTCTTTCTAGCATATCTATGTCCTTCTTGCGGTATGGCCTCCACGCTTGTATACAATATTCTAAATGAGGCCTAACTATTGTTTTGTACAGCGGTATTATTAGTTCTTTTTCTTTATATGCTATATTTCACCTAATCAATCCAAGGATTTGATTTCCCTTTGAAGCTGCAATTCCACACTGCTCTGAAACCTGCATGTCAGCACTAATTGTCAGCCCTAAGTCTTTTTCTTTTACAGTAGTACTTAGTACAGTTCCCCCCATTGTATATTCTACACATTCGTTCCCATGTCCTGTGTGAAGGCATTTACATTTCCCAAAATTGAACAACATTTGCCACTTTTCAGACCATTTGATCAACCTGTCAAGATCATCTTGTAAATGCTGTCTATCCCCATCACTTTTAATCCTTCTAAACACTTTTGTATCATCTGCAAATTTCAACACCTTGCTAGCTATATCATCGTCCAAATCATTTATATATATTAAGAATAATACCTTAATGATACCTTTATATGCATACTATCAATAAAGTTCACTTTTTACCTAGGGGGCCAAGTGGGTTGAACAGACATGGAATGCTGTAAAAGGTATGCCTCCAAAAAACAACAACCTAGGTTGGCAACCTTGAAAAAAATTACTAGCCCCTAAAGACGCCTGTCCAAATCCATAACGAACTAATGTTGTAACACACTTCTGCTGTGACCGGTACAATGCCCAAAGCCTAAAGTAATTCGTGCAGCAACGCAGATATGCCCGGTTACGACCAGCAAGGCTGTTTGAGGTCAGTGAGCAGTATAGAGATCCTGATCCACAGGAGTTCTTCCGGGACTGCTGAACTTTCTATGTGTTGGTTTCGCAGGGTTCAGTTACAGATGTGCCTGACCTGGAGTCAACTCAACAGGAGGCAGACACCAGAGTAATTCAGTGTCCGGAATGTAGGTGTCGACCGAGTGATTATCCAAGCCAATGACACAGACATCATTGTCATGTGTGTCCATTATGCTTGCACGCTGTTGAAAGATCTGCCAGAACTGTGGGTTCGAACTGCACCAGATAGCTATCTACCGATCCATGAGATGTGTGCTGCCCTTGCACTTCCCTTCATGCACAGCCTTAGTGGGCGAGACACAACCAGCTATGCATATTTCACTGGTAAGAAGGTGTGGATGAACCGTAGCAAGGCAACTGACATATCTACACTTGAGAACTTTGCCGAACAAGATGGCGCTCATATGACAGCAGATGTGATCAACCAGGCAAGGGACCTTACGATCGCTGTGTACATCAACAAAGACGATGCGTTCGAAGGATCGGATCTTGGAAAGCTTCGAGTTTACAAGTTCCTGAACAACAAGTCAATTACTTCCACCAACAGAAGATGCATTTCTTCTGCATTTGAAACATGCAGCTTTGGCGACTATGATAGACAAGCGTGCTCATGTCAGCAAGCCCATCTTCCCTCCGTATGAAGAGTATGGTGGGTTCTGGATAACGGCAAGCTTGTTCCAGTGGCATCCACACAACCTGCTTGCCCACTGCAGATGATAAAGACCATATTCTGCGGCTGCACCAAACGATGCAACAGAAACTGCTCATGTGCCAAAAAAAACACTGCCTGTTACATTAGTTGTCGCTGCCAGGATCGCTCAAAAAGTGCAGCCGTGCGATGTATGCAGCAAGGTTTGACAGCGAAAGCAGCGAATCAGAATGTGACAATTAACAGAAACTGGCAGCACTTCTAATGCTGAACTGTTAACCTTCCAGTAAGTAGGCTTACGCACAACCTACCTTCAAACATATGGACACAGATAATTACTGTTCTACTAAATTTGTGTTTTCTGAGCAACGATAAGTACTTTCAAGGGAGAAATTGATCCTTGTTATGGTTACGTGTGAGAAATGGTTGTTTACCTGCCTAACCTAGTGATGACAAGATTATCTTATGTTCTGTTAATTTGGAGGTAAATGTTTTTGGACTACTCATAAACGACTGGTACCTAAAGCAATGTTATTTAATTTGTTAAAGTAAATTTTTTTTAAACTGTTAACATTTGAACACGGCGATTTTCCTTTATTTTGCTTGACGGTTGTGTTTAGGGGGTAGGGGAAGGAAATCACCTACACTTTGGTTTAAAAGTCATGGATTCTAATACCTTCTGGTCCTGTGGAAAGTAGATTCATAGAAGAAACTAGCCCCCGGTAATTTAGTACAAATGGGACATATGGGACTCATTTTAACAATCATGTGTGAATTACATTCGAAAAAAAATAAAAAAAACCTGAAAAGCAATGCATTTTGAACCACTATTTCTAATCTGGCCAAGTCAATTAAATTTCATTTGGCACAATTTACTTGCACAATTTACTTGCATTAGTAACTTGTAAAAACGTCACCATACTTTCAGAGGAAGTATAAATAACACATTTGATGATGACCAAAAATAACCTTTTAGCATATAGGGGCATGTTGTTTAAGTGCTGTTAACATGTTTCCAGTAACTTTTTTCAAGGTTGTCCACCTAGGTTACGATCCTAAATATATGTAGATATAATGTTTAGGGGCAAACCTTTTACAGCATTCTACTTTCACCAAAAAATGCATTTGCCCCCCTGGGTATCTATAACAATTACATACCTCTAAGTGAATTTTAGTCATGAATCAAGCATGTTGATATCATGTAATCAAATCCATTATGCAATGTTTGACTGCCATTTTTCAACAACAAAAATTTCTCACATTTTTGGATTTGGAAAGGCAATATGTCTGGGAGTAATTAAGCTATACAAATAAGGTTTTCAGTGTTGCATTCAGCAGACATTGCAGTGTGAAATCACCAATCACTCTTTTAAAATCATAAATAATTTGAAAGATATCAGCATATTTGTTGCCCAAACCAAGTTTTTTGCACTTTACAAATTTCCTAAAAAATCAATACAAAACATTTGGTAAAACGCTCTGACAATTTCACAATAGAATGTTTACAGAACATGGATCTGCAAGAATTATAATTATATATAAGCTCAAAAAAGAATGGCAGTGTTTCAAAATTTGCCAATATTTCCTAAAAATGGTGGCCATTTTGTTTGTTACCATGGAAACAGGGGGTCTGGCCAAAAAGTTTAAGATACATCTATGCAAAATTAGACAAAAAGTTACTGAACGATTTCTGAGATACGGCAGCTAACGGCGGACATGGGATGCAGAGTGTGGCAATAGTCCGTTGGACCTTCGGCCCAAAGGACTAAAAAGCCAGAGTTGTATTAATGAGGACACTATTTCCATGACAGAAAGTGTCTCGGTGGCGCCTCCTGGTGTTGACAGTTTTCAGTACACAAGATCACTGTGAAGGAGCAAAACTAATTTAAAACGCAAAATCAGGCTTATAAGCTTGTAAGAATGTTAGTGAAACGGTCGACAGGTCACTTTAAAGACGCACGTACTGTCGAGAGCAATGTTGTATTTGTTGAGCAGTGGCAGAGACATGCAGTAGCCGGAGCTTGTCCTAGCCGCCATTGCTCTGTTGACACACATCAGCCAATCAGTGATGCCCGACACACGACACCCGCTCATACTGCGCACCTCGTCACCGACATACAGACCCCGCGGACCCGATACCGACGAACCCTGCAATGACACAATTATACAGTGGCGCCACCAGACAGGTAAAATAAATCTCTCATCTAAATTAGTTTGGACTATCTGGGCAAGAGATTAATTGCTGATCCGATTTATTCAAATGTGAAGCACCAATATAAAACTAGCCTGCTCCCACCCATGGAGGGAAGAACAAACCAAGGAGATCAGTTTTTACCGTTACAGTGTTTTGAATGTAAACTCATTCACTGTGGCACCACCTGATGAGTTGCATTACACAAATCATAAGCTTTAAAATGATACGTCATTTGTTGAAATATCTTCAGTAGTTTTTTATTTAATGCTAACATTGAAACAAATATTTAATAAACAAACGTTTGAGAAATGAAATCATTTTGACTTATCTTATCTAGTTTTTTATTCTATAAGTTTGTAAATGCCAGGAAAATAAACTTGCTATTGCATGATGATACTGTATGGTAGGCATTTAAGTCAGCATCACAAAATTTATTGGACATGATGGAGTTAGCTATTTTTAGCTCGTGTGCAGAATAGGCTTGTGTTACTTGATACCTGGTTCACTGTGACGGGTGACATGAGAAGAAACGTCCACTCACCTCCAAGATACTGGTGATGACGACAGCGCTGCCTGTGTGGTACAATGGTGACAGTAACCATGGCAACGAGACAAGCATTGCTAAGGCAATGATGACGACAACAAAGTTGTGCCACACGCCGGCACAGTAGACCCGCAGTTGTCGCATCGGAGACACAACCTGGAGGTGTTCTGTGTACAGGTTCACGTACGCCCCCGGGTAGAGGGAAAACACAAACAAACCAAACCCGCACACCCGAACTTGCTCCCTGCAAACAAACGTGTGTTCACTGATGTGTTTCCCCTGCTTAGTGACTGCATATACCGTACCAGTTTGTGTACACAGTGACACCTGGGGCAGTGCAAAATGTAGTTGTGTGTACAGCAAGAATATCCCTGATAGTTATATTGTGTCTGCAAAGTAATAATTTATCTAAACTAAATGTTACATGACTATTGCGATGATGTGAACCATTTCTTATAATATACCAGATATAAATATCGACAGGAGGGACAATGTTATAATTTTGCAAATCTTATCTGCCGTAAAAAGCCGGTAAGCCATGATCCCATAACATTACAAAACCACATGAAGACACAATTACGTGACACGATATATGATCCTACGACAAGACAAGATCATGTGACAATTCCACTAAGAAGTGTGGAGGAATATTGAGGGGTGTCAGGTTTGGCTGTTTTTTGAAAAACAAAGAATTTTATTTCAGTAAATTTCACAGAGAAGTTCAGGAAAATTACTTGATTTTAAGACGAAGACACCAATGGCATAAGTGACTGTCGTCTCTCCCCTTGATCACATGACATGATCACATGACCCACCTGACAGCAGCAATGGCATGTCCTAGCTCATGCAGTATGCCACATACAAGCAGTGTGAGAAGGTAGTAACTGATCTGATTCATTGGCAGGTTCACTCCCGGCATCTGGAACAGCAGGTCACATGTCAGGAAATAACTTATATTATTTATACATCTACTTAATTAATTTTAGTAGATGTTTTAAAGTTGGGAATTACTGTAACTATAATTGTAACTGAAGCCAAATACAAATGGAAAAGGTCATGTAAACTGTTGTTATATGTTTTGTGTACTATTTATGTTTATGACGTTTAAAAATACACAAAATAAATTACTAAAGTAATTAATTGTAAACACAAATTACACAACTGAACAATGACCAATGTAACCATCCTCGCAAGCCAGGGCTGTTTGCCATGTAAAACTAGCTCTGGCTGATCCCCTACGCGAAGTGCGGAAGTTAGCTGAGTCAAACTAGTAATTGACTTCGCCAGTCGCGATTGCGTCACCCGTGAGAACAGCGCAAATACCTGCCCCAATTTGAAGACGGATAAACGACTTCTGGGAATCCCAATATATAATGACTCCTTCGCCCATTAGCACGAGCAGTTGAGCGGTATTGTGTATTCGAATAATTACTTCTACTTCCTAAACATTGCATATAACACAAGCCACGGTTGGTTAAAATTAGCTTCATTATGACCACCTGACCTGTCGAGATCCACTGATCTAGTGAGTGATTTCATAGGCTGAGCTTAAATTCAGTGTTTCGCAAAGCGATCAGCCAGGTGGTACTGCTGGCTGGCACTGACGTAATCAGCAGCAACGACCCCTGGCGAATATTGACATGGTAAAGTCTGTAAAGTTGACTGAATGTTTGGGGTTAACTGCAGTTAGCCAGTCAGTAGAATTAGTTATATGTTTTACATCCACATACAAACTAAACCATATACATGATAATATTAAAACAACACATTCTTGTTGATTGAAAAAGTTCAATTTGCAACATACTAAATAGCAAAAAAACAGTTGAGCCATCTCTTTAAGCATCGATATTGTCAGCACATTCTTACCACAGGTGTCAGCACTTGTTTGTCTGCTGGTTTCTGTTTTGCAACGTTGATGAGCGTCATACCTAGTACACCGACTGCACCAAACATGGCCACGATGCCGAAATAAACGCCCCCTGTGAACCACGCCTGCACCCAGCGTGGCTTCCACTGCCCCACCCGGAGCAGCAGGCGGTTAAAACTGGTTGTGTACCAGCGAATCTGGCCGATGGACACGGACAGTCCGGAGTAGTGGAGGAACTGCACATAATGTCTCGACACAGCCGAGTTGGTCTGAAGGAAGTACAAGAGACTATATTATTATTTATATTATTATTACTAATATTTGTAGAGTGCCATTATATGTTATATACAATATATATAAATTACAAGAAAAGTTTAAGAAAAAAATATATAAATTATGTAGATATATATATATGTATATAATATTAGATTAAAATTAATAGAAAAGTGTGAATACATCACATAAAATAAACAAATAAGTAAACTTAATATTACATAACAAAGTAAATAAATATGAATTTAAATAAGTGTCTTATTAAAAAATAATGATTTCTCAACTCTGAATGAGATGTACAGTGTTACACTACACCACGCTGCTTAAAATGAGTGATCAATTGTTACCTTGAGGAAAGCATCCAACAGGTAGATGGAAGCCCATGTGCCCAGGAACCAGGCAATGGTTGTAGGATGGAACATGTTGTGTTGAGGTTCTGCGTCCTGCTGCAGTCAGGAGACTGGAGGGACGGTGGGCAGACACAGGTCAAGTATTGTCCATTGTCTTGTCAAAACAAACCACCTGCAACAGCATATTTCTTGTTGTCTTTGTACCTCTCCGTGCAGTCAGCACATGGCTCTTACAGAGAGCCAAGTAGAATAGGTTTATTCTCTATGATTGCTATGTTGAGTTTGTGCACTCCAAACTACCGTTTCAGGGGTAAACACTGTGCAGTATGCATTGCACTGGTTGTATAAATGTGAAAAATAATAAAAATGCCTTGTTATGCTTCTAAACAGTACAACTAGCCTTGCCATTGGCTTCTGTTAGAATGCTTAGAATTAGTTAGCTACAATCATCTGGTTGATTACGCTGCCACACTTTGGGGTAATAAATTTTTTTAATTACGCTAGGTCTTAAGCGTAAAAAAACTAATGCTAAAGCCTAAGTGTTGGATCACTTTATTTATGTTTATTGTAAATATAATTATTGTTTACAAACTTTAGTTGAACCTATCCAGGCATATTTATATCACAATCTTGGCACACTTTTGAGGTCTAAAGTGCGACTCGGTTTGTGCCAGTTTGTGCCGCAGCGAGAGATATAGCAGCGTATGTTGATGCAAACCGGGTCTCTGGGCTTCAAAAGTGGGCTTCAAAAGTGGGCTTCAAAAGTGCACTAAGACACAGTATTTTCATAACGTAAATATGCGTGGGATGACGTTGAATGTTGGCACTAACACAATGAGGTAAAAAATATAGGCAAAAATGTAGTTATAATGACAATTAATCACAATCAATCACAATACTTTATTGTCCCAAGGGAGGGAAATTCATTTGTTATTTTTACCTTTGACCTCAAGTCAAAGGTCAAAATAAGTTTGAAAATGGAGGCGGTCTCACAGAATGTTCTGTATTTTGCTCTCTGCATATACGGTAATCAACTGTATCCCTTGGTATACTTAATATAATTGTATTTAAATAGTATGATGACCTGCAGCTAGTGGATCCATCAAAGTAACATTTCATAAAAATAGTTTTTATGATAAATCAAGTACATATAAGTACATCAGGGTTCCCAATCTTTTTCTCCCCGCGTAGTAGGCGCGTACCCCCTGAGGTCTGAGACTCCATAAAAAAACAACATTCTACACTCAGTTCAACGATAACACATTTAATTGTATTAATTAAAAGTGTACATCAAATTTATAATAAAATATATAAACTAGAGGGATGAGATAGCCTTTTCAAAATCAGGGACTCTATTCAGGGAGCAGTTTTGGACAGGCAGATTCGGAGATCATCCATGACACAGAGTAGGACTCAAACTGTCAGCTTCGTGAAGAATAATGCCGAGAATTCGTGTTCACATAAATATATATGAATGGACTTGGCCAGGAGAAGATGTTCAAGTGCATAATGTTAAATGGTGGAGTCATTCATGAATTTCAAAAAATTCCTCCTAACTTGTATAGATCTCAGAGCAAATTTGCATCTTTTGCATGGGAAGGCATTGACGACACCTGTACTTGCACTTGCACAAGTTGCTCCATGTTTCTTTATCAACAAACGCTGCGTTGAGATAATCAGACATGTTGAAGTTTCCGTAGTGACGTTGTCCTCCGACAGCCCCAGCTTCAACATGACACCTCGTGTTTTAACTTAGTCAGATTAAAGATTTAGCCTTTTTATAGTTTCATGACGAATTTATCCTTAACTTATCCGAGATTGAAAAGTCCAGTCTTTGGAGCAAAGCGTGTGCATGAGTTGCACACAGGATGGCGAAATTGTTTCAGCTAACCCTACGAGTACCCCCTGGGGGTACGCATTCCCCAGTCTGGGAACTGCTGATGTATATGATACCTTGATTAGCATGTGCCTAATATATGGCATTGTGTGTGTACTGTTAAAATCTTAATCTAACTTCTAATTACAGTGATTTGTGTTCCATCATTTTGCTATACATATTTAGCAGCACTTGTGTCTATATCCACACACCAACACATGTAGATAATGATCTAAATCAGTAGAGAATAATGGAGATAACAAAACACAGCAAACTCTAGGAAGGCAGCCTCTAGTTGCAAACTGACAGAACATTATAACTGTACTAAATTCCTATATTATAGCATTAAAGTGACGTAAGAAATGCGTTTAAAATTGCATAACTCCAAAAGTATTTAAATGCGCACATTCAAACCTTTCATTGATTATTGCTGAATATGTATGCTTTGACATATAACAAATCAGCGAAATCGGAGGTTACATGTTTTTTGCTAGGTCAGGTCAAATTTTTTTTTAATTATGTTTTTAAAATGTTGATGTGTGGTTCATTGTCTGTACAGATCTAGACAATTCTAAGACCTTTAAAATTACACCAACATCACATATGTAGGTCCCCTAGGAGAGGAGTTATGACACCTGGAAGGTCATCAGGTATCAAGGTTGGGTCAAACTTTGATGACCTCTATCTCTGGAAAGAAGGTCAGATTGACCTAAAATTTGGTTTGTAACATAAACTCATGAACATAAACCAATACACAAAGTTTCATCAAAATCAAAGACGGACATGTATGTAAATTCTTGATTAATTTGATATGGAATGCTCCATTTACAATCATGTCGACTCTTGATGAATTCTGACTATTGCTGCATTCACACTTAGATATGACGGTGACAGCAGAGTCCATTTCAGCATACTTCAGCTGCTGCAGGGACAAGTGTCAGCATCTCCACCACAATGCCCAATAATCAGAATCAGAAGTGTTTAAAATGATTTGACCGACATATAAAACAAAATGGTACAATTTTCAAAACAGAAAAATCTACATCTCAATTATGAAATAATGTGTTGACAAAAATAGCAGGTAAAACATACATGTATTATTTGCTAAAATGTAGAACATAAAAGTAGAACAATAATTATTTAATGAATGGAATAACAAATTGACAATATCCTAACCATGGACTGCCATGTTGCTGTAGATATAAACTAATAAGGGGACAGGGAGACTGCCACGAAGACCATTCTTGGTCGCTCTTGTAGCAGTCACCCAACAAATTTAATTTTCAACAAGGTACGTTTAGCTTACTTTAGTTTAGGTGTCACTTTCGAAACATATTAACAACATATGTGCATAATCAGAGCAGTGCAGAATTGCAGCTTCAAAGGGAAATCAAATCCTTGGATTACTTAGGCGAAACATAACGTATAAGGAAAAAGAGCTAATAATACAGCTGTACAAAACAATAGTTAGGCCTCATTTAGAATATTGTATTCAAGCGTGGAGGCCATATCGCAGGAAGGACATAGATATTTTTGTCTCAGTTAAGAAAGATAGAAGGACTAGAGGACATGAAGTTACATTAACAAAGGAGCAGAGTAGATTTGATATAAGAAAGTTTTCATTTTCACAAAGGACTGTAAATGAATGGAACAGATTATTTGCTGATTGTGGGGGTGCTAGTAGCGTGAATATGTTTAAAAATAAAATCGACACATACCTCAGACGGGCGGGATACACATAGATAAAAGGGTCGGACTCTCGATAAGCTAAAGGGCTTCCTTGTCCATCTGCCACCTAGAGTTAATTCTCTGGGTGGCAATCTTGTTAAATCTTGTTAAATAATTTCCAGTGCAGTAAGGGTTTGACAAGTATTTCAATTAAGTAACCAATAACTGATGGCAAAATCTCAAAGAGTAAATAAGTTTACTTAATTTAGCATATACTAGTTACAATTACATTTGGCATACTAATTACAGTACTGATTTACATAAATTAAAACCCAATGTATTATTTATTGATTATTAAGAACTTCCACATACATAACAATTTGGCAAACAGCACTGTTCTCTGTAATTTTGTAGAAAACACAGTTTGGCATAACTAATAAATCCGGCCCTGGACAGGAGTGGACCAAGTAACTTTATTACTAAGCCTAGGCTAAGGACGGCTAAGGTTAAGGCATCTTGCAGTTGCAATACACAACTGAGTCACGCATGATTACTTGTTGTCTTGACGTCTTTCAGCGCTGCATTTTCTGTTACTGCCACATTCGCGTTATCTTTTACTGAAAATATGCTTTCTACTATTTTATTCCGACCGCATAATGCATGATTTAGTTATAATACTCAAATGCACATGACGCATTCTGTAAACCACACTGAGAACAACAAAGCATGGTCTAGGGAGCACTATTAATTAGGTCAAGTGCTCACACGGATTGCACTGATTTGTCGTTATACGATTCGTCAACTCCACCGGAAACGGAAACAGGTGGGCTCGCGTGCTCACCGGGTGCTTTTGATAACTTGCATCAGACAAACGAGGCATTTTACTACGTGAATTCAAAACTATGGCGGGCGAAGAAAAGAAAACACGGCAGGCCCATCTGTCAAAGCAGGACTTGGACAAGATCGTAGGTTCTTTTTCAGACGAGTTGAGCATTGTATGCGTATTAAAGTCAAACGGAAGTGTTTTGGTTTGGCCGGCGAAACCATGGCCTGTGCATGGCCTGGTGTCGGTGATGGAGTCATCATGTAATCAAACAGCTTGTAGACAATGTAGTCGTTTGCCACTTTTCAGACTGAGAGTTTTTTATTTTAATGTGTCTATTTATCCTACGGTGTGGCACGCATCCGTAAATATCATGATCTTCCCGTCCCTCATAACAGAAATGGTATACATCAACATGATTTTAGAGAATACTGCCGGCCCATCTCACTTTTGCCAGTTCAAATTCTGGGGGGGGGGTAAAAATCGTGCATCTTAATGTGTTATGTTATTATAAAACTAAGAAAACAAATTGTTCTGTAAGATATCAAATCCCTAAAACTCTAACACCTTTTTTGTAAACAACATAATGTGTGCCAGCAAAGGCCTATGGACTTTATGTCCCAAGTCACATATGTCCTAAATTTGGAGCGGTGTGTCCCAAAACGCTTGGACGATTTGTCCCAAATTTATTTTACTTTTTTATTTGTACGTTGTTCACGAACGTAACACAAAATCGGTGGTTATTTCTGTTAATGTTGGCACTCTAAATGGGGAATATCGGCGCGTTTTAAACATGACTTATTATCGCCCGTCGTTGTGAAGTTTAAAAACAATAATTCAGATTTGACCTGCTAAACACAACTCCGTCGTTCCACAACTAATAATGACTAAATACAAAACAATAATGTAATCTGAAATCCAGATGGAGTTTTATTATTTTTATTAACTAATAAAGCATGCATACATGTGACTGCCTCTATCTCCCGAATGCCTATTTGCAGGGGGTTTGACTAAAAGGCGCACGACCACGAAGTTAACGAACGACCACGCACGACCATGTAATATAATATGTTGGTAGATAGTTGGCCGTTGATGGTCAACCCACTTTCAGCTCTATGAAGGCTGGCTGACTATAATGTGCTAACTTTGAAGTCCATATACATCTATTAACTTGTACTCTAAGTATTAACAGGTAACAATTGGTTTTCCTATTGTTAGGAATGTGTGAAGGCCATTGACTCACAAACCAGGAGTAATTGGCTTTCTAATGAATGATAGAAGTTGTTTCTTTCACTGAGTAGGTATTGAGCACTTTTGCAGTTAAGCCATTAAACTACCAGATACCGGTATTTGGGAAACTGATAAAGGGAAACCCAAAAATCATCTTTTTGGGCGTGCATTTAAAAGAATTAAAACAAACTAATCAGTGGTTAAACCAGAATGTGGTCTCAAAGTGGAAGTTTCTAACAAAATTAACAGGGAAGAGTAAGAACATGTGACGTCAGTCTATCCATGAAAATGCCCCCAGAGATTTTTTTAAAGAAGCTTAAAAATGGTGCATTCTAAGGTATGTTTTAACCTTTACTCTTGAATATAGAAGGGAAGATATATAAAACAACAAGATAGCATGTAAACATGTTTATTACACTACTTGTAAATTAAGTAATCATGATTACTTTGTTGTGTTGTTAGTCAATTTTTAGACCGCAGAACTGGCACACGAAGCTTTCCCCGATGGGTGGGGGTCTGGAAAAAATTGGATTTCTAGATGGTCGGGGAAGTGATTTTCCGGCATTTAGAGTTGAAAATCCCGCCTGACTCATGGTGATCGTTTCCATGTTTCGTAGAAGAATGAATAACAAATGTAACAGTCAGCAGGAAAATGGTAAACTTGCCATCACATTTTAGAATAAATACTCCGATTCATGATGTATGGTATCTTGTGTAATTTTTCTTCACCAAGAAAAAATTAATACTCGAAAACATCACAAAAATGTACAGCCCTGACAGCACGCCGTATTCTTTACACTAGGCCTACCAATATACCAGTTTGCCGTGTTCTATCCTGAGGTGAAGGCTTCAATCCCGCAGTGAATGCAGTGTTTAGTCAATCACAGAATAGCTAGCAAAAACATGTTGGCACGGGCTCATTCTTCACCATTGAAAACAATTTATTTTGGGTACATATCTGTACCCTAGAATTATTTTTGGTTATGTAATTTTACCCTACTCGCAGAAACCCTGGACTATATGAATGTGCATTCATGGTAAGCGAATTTACACTCGCGGACATCTGCGCTGGCGTGAAACTTACGTCATCGTTTCTATGGAAATGTCATGATAGTTTCCAAGAATTTGAAGGGGAATTCCACCGAGACACACAAAGTAATAGTTTTTAAAGGACGGACTGGTGACATATGGCATTAATGCCATGTTTTCTTTTCTAATACATATGTTCATACCAACACCTACTAATGTTCTATGAAGAAAAAAGTAAAGAAATCTACTGACACGATAACCGCCACTCAAACCATAAGTAGTCAATGTTGTATTTATTATTAGCAAACAGAAATGATATTGCCATGCATCTGCAAGTGTCATCCTTGTTTCAGGGTATCCCCAATCTGACACCACTTACTCTGGAAGTGATGAGTCGTCAAGCAACAATCAACATAGGTAAGATATTGTCTCCGAATCAGATAATTAACACTTGTTGCATTTATTATTAAACTGTTTCATATGCAAAATGGACTATTTTACTTGAAAAATTTGTTTTATACATATAAATTATCCCAATTGTGGTGTTGTAAATATATCAGCTCATACTTGACTTAAGGGGAGACACAGCAGTCTGAAATATGTCAAAAATTATTTTATGAGTTTTTGGTTTTTGTCAGTTTTTGACAGATACTTCACACTAAAGAACATTTTTCATTATTCACTGCCAAGTCTCTTTATTAGCACTAATTTAGATGGCCCATCAAATGTGAAATGACAATAAAAATTAGAATCGAAACACCAAAAGTAGTCCATGTTTATGCCTTGACAACGACAACGTTTGTTCATAATACACCATTTTGTTTGGCATCAAAAGAACGGCTGTCTTCTTGGCTATCTGTCAGTTATGTTGGTAGTCATGCCCCTTTTCTCCAAAGTTGAATTTTCCTGCGTTGAAACCAAGTCCAAATTTCCGATGATCTCCTTATTTAACACATAACTTATGCAAATGAGACATGGAACTGGCCGAAAGCCGGTTCAGCCTCGTTTTCGCGGTTTTATGACACGTTTTTTTCTCAACGAAACAAAACTAGCTGAAAGCAAGTTCAATGGTCATTCAGCCAGTTTTATGACGCAGTTTTGTTAAAAACAAGGCAAATCAATCTCACGATGCTATGTGTTGTCTACTTTCCTATTTACATTATTCAAAGTTGTTGCTACGGAGAAATGTTTGACACTTGATAAACGAACGATACATTTTGTGAAAAAGAGAGTTTAATCGAGATGCTGTCGAAGAAATCGAAAGTTGTACGCAAACGACTGAGTGAGTGCAATGCTGCACGACATTGGTCGTCCGAGAAAGTCGACTTAGCAGTTGTAATCATCGGCGAAAGCAAGTTTATTGAAGTAGATGATACTGCAACTGACACTGACAGCGGAGGGAAGATCGCGACAGCTCATGCCGGAGCGACTGCACAACTACCGGGAATGACCCAGGCAACACCGTGTCGCCCTACAGTCGTGGGGATTTGATGGACAATACCGGAGGTCATTGATTTGATCATGAGCTATGATTGCACATAGCAGAAACGAGGATTTACATCTCATCAAGGTGTCGGTGTCATCATTGAGGTGCAGACCAGACTTGTGGTAGACGATGAGGTCGTCTCCAACTACTGCCATGCATGCGTTCTGGCAGAGAACCGATTCGACGTGGGTTCAGCAGCACTACAAGCCCGGCAAGCTGCACATACTGGATGCGATCGAAACTTTGGCGGCTCTTCGAAGGCGATGAAAGCGGATGCATCCAGGTGGATCTGGAGTGGTCAGTGCGGTGTGTGTCGCTTCAATGTTGGTGACACTGCTACCACGAAAGAATGCGGTGTTTAGGCATTGAGCCTACTGAGATGCAGATGGCCTGCATGGTGAAGACCGACCAGTGCAGGGTGAAGACCGACCAGTGCAGGGTGAAGACCGACCAGTGCAGGGTGAAGACCGACCAGTGCAGGGTGCAGAGTGCAATGGGATCCGTGACAGCAGACATGTCTAATGTCATTGCATTATACTGTTGAAACATGTTGATCAGAAGTGACTTTTTATGCTCCACACTGTGCCATATGGTGTACATGGATGTTGTGTTATGTATAACAAGTGCTTCAGAGTTAGTAATGGTTGACTGACACGTCAGACATGTGGTGATTGTATTTTTTGTATATGGACACACAACTGTTGCATTTGTAAAATGCCTCGGTGAAGTGGTGCTTAGGTTGATAATTCTCATAAAACCTGTTTCTGCACATGCAAGTTTGAAGCAAGCAAGTCTATGGAGTGCTACATGCAATTATTATTCATGTTTCATGTAGGTCACAGGTCATAACCTGTGCATGGTGGGAAACTGTCTGAATTGGTGCTTTGGCTATGATTCCTGGTATTATAGTACTGTGGTGGGGGGAGGGGTAAATATGTTATAATCATATCACATTTAATGGACTATTAATCTTATAAACATTTAAACATTATACATCTTCGTTATCTAACATGCATTTCAGAGTTGAAGAAAACAGGCTGACATGTCATGACTGTATGTGGATACATACAAGCTGCATTTGTAAAAGTGAAGTGATGCTTACTTAGTAAAATAGCTCTCTGATCTCATAATCAGGTTTCTTTGCATGAATCCAATGCATATGGACTGTTACATGCTATCAGTATGCATGTTTTATGTTGCACACAAGTCACAGTGTATGTAATGTGAATTATGTGTGAAAACTGTCTGAATTGGTGCGTTGGCCATGATTACTCGCTTTATGAATTAGGGGGGTAGGGGTAAACAATGACATAAGTGTGTCACTATTAATGAAGTATTACTCTTAGAAACAATCACATGTTGTATATACATGGTAATACTATCATATTGATGCTTATTTGCAACAGCTGGTGTGGGCAAAACATTAAAATTACTTAGTTCATACTTTGAGTGCCGTTTTCTCAGTTATGTTATTATTTTTGTCGGAAAAATTAATAAAACTCCAAAACTAACCAAGCAATTCATACAAGCTTTTTCACACAGTAATAATGGCATAAATATCTATATTCCTGTGCATTGAAATTATGATCAGTCATTTGGATTATATCCCAGAGGGGTTTGAATGTGAAAATTTTGAGGACATTTAAAAAAAAAATTGTCTAAAAATCTGAATAACATACAGATGGCTATGCACAGAAAGTTAAAATAGTTCATTATCTAAATAAAGACATTTGAATTGTATAAATTAGCATAGGGGTATCACTTTTCTATTCATTTAAACTTTTGTTGTTTTATGACTTACTTTTTCGATTAAAAACCCCACCGCACTTAAATATAAAAAAATTAAAATCATGAAATATCTTTAGTTTTAGTACAGTAACTTCATACAATACATTGTTGGTGAAATTGATCAGCTTTAAAAACAATATTCTCGTGTCCTGTGATTCGGTTCGTATCAGCTCACAGACATCTATAATTCATTGAATTCTTTGATAATAATAATAATAATAAATAGAAGGGAATAACAGGTTTCCCCAACAAGTGTATGATACTAAATAAATGTGTGTTTCCTGTCTTTCAGGTACAATAGGTCACGTGGCTCATGGCAAGTCGACAGTTGTCAAGGCCCTCTCAGGTGTTCAGGTTAGTGCAGACATCTACTCTCACTAATGCTCGCGTGCATGCATCTTGTTTTTCCCTTGATCTCTTATGGGGTGAGGTCCACCCCACCCCCTCCATTCAGCCATCTCTACAATTTGTCACTGTCTATCCACTGTGCTCATCTTCTGCAATATTCTTCCACTGTTCATAACTGTCTGTTTGAGATCCCACTGCACACGGTATTTCCGTTTTCATTTTGGTCATCTCTTCTGTTTTCCATGCTTTCTTCATCAGTCTCTCCTCACTCATTCTCTGTAGGTGTTATGCCCATCTCATCCTACTCCCAGCTACTTCCATGTTCAGGTCTTTCTTCATGTCAGTCTCCTATCAGTTCCCATCTTCCTTCTTATGTATCACTTTCTATATTCTTTGGAACCAGCTGTTCTCTGCTACCTGTAACTGCTCTTGTTTCTTTGTTAGCGTCGGTGTTCCCAACCCGTATACACAGGCTGGTACCATTCAAGTTTCCAAAACCTCCCTTTAGCTGCATACATGTGTGTTTTTACAAATTTGAAAGTTTCCAAAACCTCCCTTTAGCTGCATACATGTGTGTTTTTACAAATATGAAATACACAGATTTGACATGTTTTTGTTCGTATGTAGTTACAACGTATAAGGCCACGTCGTTTTTGGATGTGTCTGCAGTTGAGATCACTGCTAAGAACAACAATCCTGTGTCAAAATAAACAATCTCTGTTTGTGTTAAGAATTTTCTGTCATACAGTGCTGAAGGATTGTTATGATTTCAGACTGTACGTTTCAAAAACGAACTGGAAAGGAACATCACCATCAAGTTAGGTTACGCCAATGCAAAGGTAAGCAAATGCCTGTTTATAATTTATTTTACCTACATATAATAACACAGTATGGTTAAAACTGTTTGAAATGTCATATGAATATAACTATTTTTGTTTGGTACAGTCAAACCCCGCTTTACAGTCACTCAGTAATACAGCCAACTTGCAATTAAGACCACCCAAGAATTGTTACGTATTATTTTTTTTAATTAAAAAGTACTTGTTTGGTCTTGTTAATATGGTCACCTCAATATTGAGGTCACTGTCCCAGTCCCGAGGGTGACATAACTAGTGAGGTTTGACTCTAATTACATTTTTACATTACAATTTGAGATATAATTGAATATCACCCTCACAGTTTATAATGATCAAATGCAAACTCTTAATTTAGCAGAGTATGTCTGTATTTGCGGGAAAGATTTTGCTTGAGACAATAAAACGTTTGCGTTTTTTTCAAACATCCATAATTATTACAGAAAATCCTGAAATTCTTTGAGAGCAGTAGATTTGAATGGTGCGCTGTAGTTGTGGTAATGGCTGGTGTGTTGTAGATATACAAATGTAATGAACCTAACATGCCAAAACCACAGTGCTACACATCCCGGGGAAGCATTCATACCGATGAGTTCCCGTGTGATTACCCCAGCTGCAAGGGCAAATACCAATTAGTAAGGTGAGTACTCATACTCAGTGGTCTACTTTGACCCTCAAAAGTATGGTATGCTGTATCCGATAACAGTCATAGGCAAATGTTGTAACAATTTACAGACAGTGTTGTGCTGTTAATGTAATCGTGATTGTAATTCTTAATACATTTTCCACAAATGTTTCTGCGTTTGTTGGAGGGTGTTTACAAAATGAATGGTATAAACGTGATACTTTCATTTTCTGGAACCCTCAAATATGAAATTATTTCAGGAAAAAGCTGGTTTTGCCACAGAACGTCATTCATAATTATCAGACATTCAAGCGTCAGGCTGGCCATTGTGTAAACAGAACATTATTTAATATATTAACACGGGCGTATTAATTTATAATACCATGAACGTCACATGAAGTCATCATTCCACCAGAACTAAATTTCGAAACCAGATTACCCTGTTGTGTGTGTTATGAATCATTCTTCTGGAAAAACTTGTTAATCTGGACACATACTGTGTGAAGTAGACTTGACACGAGATGGTTCTTGTTTCAGACACGTGTCATTCGTTGACTGTCCTGGCCACGACATTCTCATGGCCACCATGTTGAATGGAGCCGCCGTCATGGACGCGGCTCTTCTACTTATAGGTAACACTTCTCTCTTTGTACAGTCAGGTATTGTTCATTAGCACTTTGTTTTCTCCAGGTTGATACAGGTCCTTGATTCTGTGTTTCCTTCATTGATCCCACACTGCCATCTCCATCAGCCATCTCTAGATATCCTTGCGGTGCTCCCTTCTCAGTCATGGTCTTCCTCATCTATTTCTGCCCACTATGCTAACGGCATCTGCTCAGTTCATCAGCCATTATTCACAGATAATTAAAGATATTTTCATTTAAAGGGAATCTTAGTGGATAGTCACACAATTTCAAAAATAATAATGTGTTGACAGTGTTAGTATTTTTTTTACTGAAAAGGGTATTTTAAGCCCAACAACCAATTCCATGTTATTTTTTATTTTCTGCACACTCTATTTTGATTCTGAACTACTTTATCAACTAACCACATACTCGTATGTACTGACCACATAGTCATGCTTATACTGACAACATTGTCTTCATGTACTGACCAGTGTTTGTTTGTTGCGGTCAGCGGGCAACGAGTCGTGTCCACAGCCCCAGACGTCGGAGCACTTAGCTGCCATTGAGATCATGAAGCTGAAACACATCCTCATTCTACAGAACAAGATTGACCTTGTGAAGGAGAGTCAGGCACATGACCAGTACGAGCAGATCCTCAAGTTCATTCAAGGTCAGCGGCGTGTCTTCATGTACACGACCATGATTTTATTTTACTGTTTACATGTATCTGATTCGGCAGAAATTAGCACGTCAGTTAGTTTTGAATTGTTCACTTGGAATATGGGTAAAAATAACAAGAACTGTGTCAAAGGTAATGAAAACCTGTAACACAGGTGTTACTAGTCTTACCAATATTCCAAGTGAACAATCTAAAACTAATTGATGTGCTAATTGTTGGTGAATCAGATAGGTAAATATTAACTTTTAGAAAGGTGTGCAGTTACTACCAGGAAATGAGTGTTTTCTGTTTGTGTGATAGAGAAGCCAGATCTGATGTTAGCTGGGGACGGTGTGTAATTACATACATTTCACAACTTTATACATGTTTCTGCTATTGTTCTAATGATGTGATCTTCGTTAAAATGTTCGTGAAACCATACATACTGGGATACATGTTCTGCTGATGTCACAAAAATGGAGCGACCAGAACCACCTGTGAAATTGCTGTGAATTATTACATTTTAAAGATATCAGCAATGCATTTGTATTACCATGAAAGTATTTTGCTTGGTTGACGTTTTTTGTAAAGAATCAGTACTTGCAGCACTCATGTCGTAGGACAGAGTTGCATGGTTTTAGCAAATAACCGGCTGACATGTTGCCAGAGCGTGTACATTTGGTTGACATCAAGTTTATATATTTAATCTTACTGGTAATAAAGATTACACACTTTTATAGCACCTAAATGCATTTAAAATAAAATAAAATGCTCTCTTGTGCTTGGCATAAATTGCGTAACTTATTTATAGTAAGTATAAAAACAAAAGAGCTGATTAAAACACTATACATCTAAATGCAAAACTACTACTAAGACATTATAATTGTTTCAGTTATTACAAACACATTTTACATTAACGCTATACCAACAATTATGCTGATTTAAAAACATGTCTTTCAATGCTGTTTCAGGGACAATAGCTGACGGTGCTCCAGTGATTCCCATCTCAGCCCAGCTCAAGTACAACATAGACGTCGTGTGTGAATACATCGTCAAGAAGATCCCTGTTCCCGTCCGGGACTTCCTGTCCGAGCCTCGACTCATTGGTAGGTCCTTGTTTCTACTTGTGGAGACACTGGCTTCCTGGCCGATACTCCACTTATTGCAATGGCTATCAAAACTGATTCCTTGATAAACAGAAAATGTTCTAACTAAATTTGTGTTATATGTAGGCAGTTACGAGAAATGTGTAAAGATATGTATGAAGACACTACGTTTTCAGACCCCCTAAAAATCAAGAAAAATAATAATTTTTGTGTTCCGTATGTTTTCTGACAGAATTTGTTTTGTGTCTGAATATGTACCTTCCGTACCAACGGTGTGTATTTCAACAGTATGTTTTTGGACACACAAATAGTAATGTCCTTACCGTGTTTATCTTTTTACATGATGAAGTGTAAAGCCCTCTGCGCATTCCTTGGGACTGAATACTATGTGATATAAGAACTTACCTTTTACCTTATGCTATACTATTTCCAGTGATCCGGTCGTTTGACGTGAATCGGCCAGGATGTGAAGTGGATGACTTGACTGGTGGCGTCGCCGGTGGCAGCATACTGCGGGGCGTGCTCAAGGTACAACCAGACTTGGGGTAGTTGATTGGAATTGAAACAAAGAATACCAGCTAACATGAAATAAAATGTCCATGCAATTGTAAACTTTATGATACATTGTGTTTGCTGTTTTCAGATGGTCATGACATATGTCATCAGAGGGTATAAATGTATGAGAACATTGCATACATTTTAAATAAAAAACTAAAATAATCATGTTCACTTTGACGTTGCTTGTGATCTTCTGTTTCGATGTTGAAGATGCCACATAACTTTATAGTGTCAAAGAAAATATTTGTATATGTCAGCTAGTATTCCAGTAAAATTAACAGAAGGTTGCAATGACCAGACATTTACAACTTTTTTGTTACACCATTGAAACGTTGACTTTCATAATATTATATGTTAATTATAATTTTGAGAAAATATACTATGGCCACTTGCGTCTTAACCGAACATTTGGTTGGGTTCCTGTCGCACTACATGCAGCAGCAGTGACATCTAGTGGGTGTTCCTGCAACCGACATTCCGACTAAGTTTGTTCTGTGGCGTGTGTTTTACATGTTGTTGTCTCTGCCAGGTGGGCCATGAGATTGAGGTGCGGCCGGGAATTGTGTCGAAGGACACCGAAGGAAAGCTGACGTGTAAACCAATCTTCTCTAAGATTGTATCGTTGTTTGCAGAACAGAACGATCTACAGTATGGAGTGCCGGGTGGTCTCATTGGTGAGTTGATATACCAAGTCCAATGCATCAAATATTTAACTGAATAAAGACAACAAAGATTACCTGTTCCGTAGAATTGTCAGATTCATTGCACAAGTTTTTGCTAAGCAATCAGGGAACCGTTCCACCATCATTCTTATGAGTGTATAGAACTCAAAATAAATTTATTTGACCTATAAATACGATACATATACAATGAATAACGTAAGTAATAGATAAGGTCGGGAAACTCCCATTAAGATATATACCATCGCTAGCACAGCAGCCACTTATATTCTCGATATTGTTCTTAAGTTCGATTTTGTTCCTTAAGAGTGACCTTGTGTACTAAAAATGTAACACCGGTTTAGTCAAATGTCTTAATGCTGTTTTGTGAACCCAGGACATCAAGAAAATATGTTGCAACAATAATGTGCCAGAAATTGTGGGAGAGGTGATGTTCTTCAATATCAGTGATAATCCAAGTTCTGTTTGCATGTGAATGCGGTAATAGTTGTGTGAATTAACTGTTGTGTGTTTGCATCGACCAGGTGTAGGTACAAAGATTGACCCGACCCTGTGTCGTGCTGACCGACTGGTGGGTCAGGTTCTCGGGGCCGTGGGGTCACTCCCGGACATCTTCATTGAGCTCGAGATCTCCTACTTCCTCCTGCGCCGACTGCTGGGGGTGCGCACTGAGGGCGACAAGAAGGGGGCGAAGGTGTGTGGATGCAGACACCACTCGGGTGCTTCATGTGGGAGATAATGGCTGCCATGAAGGTCCATGTTTTGTGTCTATACAAAGATTCTTTTTGGGGTCCACAAAGTAACATGCAGCCTGAGTTTTTGTGTGCTGTAACAGAGTGCATTTTGTTGTTCTCTTTGTTTCCCTGTCGTCAGGGGTGAGGCTGGCGTCGATTCCGTTCCCCGATTTCATCTTTTTTTCTTCTTTTCGCTCACTGATCTTGCACTGCTCTCTCCACCAACTGTCTCCATTGCCTTTTATCTTTCGTTCTCATTCTCCACTCCTCCCCAGATGCTTCCAGTTTGTCACTTTACAATTGCATGCTACAGTCATGCATGTGAAATAAATATGAAATCATGGTACATTTGCGACCAGTAATTGTTCTCTACAACTGGCAGAGTAGCACAAATAATGATTGTTGAATGAAAAAATGAAATGTTTATTCAACAACATAATACAATTGCACAGTGCGGTGGGCTGCTGACGGGACACAGCTGAAGTTGTGCGACTTATGAGGCACTATGCCCTTCTCGAACTAAAACGTGGTAAATACAATACGAATTATAAGCGATAATGTACAAAGTAACAGTCACTATTCGTATATAAACTTAAAAATTTGTTTGTTCTATGTCACTAATGAGAAAGTTTTCAATGGGATACAAGGTGCAGATGTATCATTTGAAATCAATACTGTAAAAAGTAGCCAAAACGAAATACCTTTGCAAACATCCACGATCTAGTAAATCATTTTATGATAAAATAGTATTAAAGTTGATCTTATTTGTAGTTTGTTGTTTCAATGAGGTTTTGTGACTGACACTGTTGTCCTCTCGTGTGTAGGTCCAGAAACTGTCAAAGAACGAGATTCTGATGGTGAACATTGGCTCATTGTCGAGTGGCGGTCGTGTACTTGCTGTCAAGGCTGATTTGGCCAAGATTGGACTGACGAGTCCCGTGTGTACGGAGGTGAGGGAGAAGATCGCTCTCAGCAGACGTGTCGAAAAACATTGGCGGTGAGTATACATAATCGAGCAGATGGACGGGTTTTTTTTTAAATCTCACAAATTTGTTTTCCAGTTTCTTAAATTTCGTTAAAAATATCATTGGTTGTGAGTACATAATAGCTTGAAGTTTATTTTGGAATCTCACATTTTTTTAAGTTTCTTTCTTTCGTTAGGACATTTAAGTGTCTTCATCTAAAAATCTCACAATTTTTCTGACTGATCCCAAACCACTACAGTAGTCCTTGTCTTCAACGGATACATCTATATCCAGGCATAAGTGTCCCGACACTGCAGGTGTCCGATTATTGGAAGGGCAGGCATTTTGGTGCGGGAGACCTGTTCAGTACAACTGGTACATGGGCATGTTAGAAATACATCTACGCATTATTTAATAGTAATTAAACCTTATGCATATTTTGATCACTATATTATTGTGATGTACTAAAATAAACAGTTGGTCTTGGAGTCGTAATCGTCTGCCGAGCACCGTCCGCCTGACTCCCTCTTGTTATCTGTGATTTTCTGGAACCACGCACTGGCCGCTACCACTAGCTAAAGCGACGGTATCGGCCCGGTGTCGTATCAAGGACAAACGCAGCTAATCAAAAACAAGTTTATTACAACATTGTGTAAATTGGTATTCTCGAACGATTGAGATTTTCCTTTGCTAAAATAATTTGTAACTTCACGAATTTGGCTGCTGCCTACAAGATGGAAAATAATAACCTGGAGATGAACAAACACAAAGAATACAGCGAGGAAGACAAGATTGCCGTTATGCTGGGTACACATGAAATTGGTGTTTTTTGGAACTGTTTGTCCGCTATTTTGTAAACAGATTCTGCAAATAATCGTTGAATTAATTAATACTGTCCACCTTAGCAGGGACATATAACCAACATATCCTGTCTGATGTCCGCATTAAGCAGGTGTCCCCTCATCAGAGGGACATTAACATGGTAAAACAGTCCGTACATTGAGGAACTGTCCTGACATAGCAGATGTCCCCTGGTCAGAGGGTCCACTGAAGGCAGAGACTACTGCACATTTGCTGTGTCAACAAGTGAAAAATCTGATCCTGAAACCATAGCATAAGCTCTTAAAGCCGTAGCAACAAGGGCACCATCTCAACTTTTTGGTTTACCCAGCGATTTTAAATTGATTCTATTGTAGTATTACTATTGTTTTGTGTAACTTACATTACCCCAGGAATATGTTTAGATACAATAAATACACACTTGTAAATAGCTTTCCTTTTCTACCAACATGTCATCTAAGGTTACATAACACGTTGTGGTGCAGCGAGTTATTATAGCCAATTCTTCAAATCATCTCTTATAGATATAATACATCTGTTCAACATTAATCATAATAAACAGCATGTTTGTAGTTTGGGCGTTATTGGTGAGCCACTCAGAAGGCTCTGTGGCTTATCTGCAAATAAAGGGAAACTCTGCTTTTAATTTTTATTTAATTTATGTCTAATCATTTACATGTGTGTAATTAATATTTGCTAATTACCAGTGATACAGTTGTGGGAAGCATATGTCATTACGGTTGTTGGTGTCTTGTTTTGTTTACTTGCCGAGACTGAGTCAGTTGCTAATCTTGTTGTGACTAGTTGGTTTGTACCACCGTGCATAAGATGTATTTCTGGTTCACAGGTTGATTGGCTGGGGTGAAATCAGACGTGGAGTGAACGTCAAGCCATTGGGTGCAGACGACTAAACAACAACAATCACACATACTGCCAACAGTGAACTTGTTATCTGTACAATGAGCCAACAGATGGATTTAGTAATTGACACATGTATCATTCTAGTATTCAAGTACTTTATCTGGTAGACAGAAAGCTGAAATGACACGATTAATTAATATACGTTTGACAACATCGTATCTCTTGTCATATGTATTTTATGGTCATTAAAATGAAGCAGATCTATGATTGCATTTGTATGTAGAATAGATATAAGGCTGTATCACGTGACAGACAGCCCATGCAAACCAGTGATGTTGTCTCACAACTGTTTATTATTAAACCTGTTGGAACTGTAACCTATATAAACACCGTGTTGTCATGGTTACTAATATGGACGGTCTATATCCATTTGCAACCGAGAATACCACACCAGTAGTTTACTAGGAAAACCTTGCTGAAGATGTATTTCAAGGATATCTAGTAAATAATCTGACAACACTCAAACTTCCCACTACTCTCCCTGGTGGTACCACTTATCCAGCAATGTGATCATTCCTTTGTTTTCATTCTAGCATTCCTACTTTACCCCGTAATCATGATAGCGTTTGGTTGTTTCTGTACCTGCAGATATCAGTCCGCCTGTCTGATAGGGTCGTGTTAGTACCAAAGTATGTGATTCATTATGTGGGGGGTAGTTTGGTCATAACAACATGTCAGAAAATAAATTGTTAGTGGTGCTGCGTAGCAAGAGAAACACATTAATGCAAACTGACACCAGTAGACATAAAGTATCATAAAAAACCCACCCCATGTATTGATGGCTGATGTGTTTCGTGTCAATGCGTCCTATCCACTCAGAAGTTTGGCTTGACATTTTCTGGCCGATTGGACTGAACCAAAATTGTCAGTATTTTGGCAATCATTGTATACAGCACAATTGATCTGCTCTCATTACTATTTTAGTGGGATTCAAACTGTTATTGTATTTAAAATGTCAACAGATTGATTGCATTTTTCTAGGCACGGTAGGAGAATCTTGCATGTATGAATCCCTTCTAGCAGGTTTGTAAAAACGACAGTATAATTTTCATATTGCTGCTTTCTAGAGGTTTCAAGCAAACTGATAACAAACAAAATAAACTTCTTATTTAAGGTGTATCTATATACATTTATTTACATATGAACAGAGTAATAAATGTTGACACTAATGTCAACCATCAGAGTGTGAGTCAGTCTCACACATGCAGCATGAGTCAATCGGACTAGCCCATGGAGCATGGTTAGACTGTAATCAACAGAGAACGAGTTTGTCCGATTCTAACCAGGAAAGCAGTAACCAGCAGATTATGGGTCGGTCCGACTCTACCCACAAGAGCATGTGTCTCGCACTAACCAGGGAAGCATGACTCCGTTAAACTGTAACCAGGGCAGTGGAGCAATACCCTGTCTGACTGAGACTAACCACTGGAGAAAGAGTCTGTCCGACTCTAACCAGTGGAGCATGAGTCCATCAGACTCTAACCATTGGAGCATGAGTCTGTCGACTGACACTAGGACAGCACGCGTGTGACAAATGATGGTGTAGAGACGGATGGAGTCAGTCACTGAAGCCAGCACTGCTGTCCTCACTGCTGCTGCTGCTTCTGCCTCCCTCACTGTCATCACTGTCCCAGGGGGCTGATGTCACCGCAGGGGGTCCTCCAGAGGGTGCGGGGGCGTCCGGCGTACTGCACAAATTCCACACACTTGTAATAAACATTTTTATTATGCGATGTAACAAATATTTGCTAATCAACAATTTATTGTGACTTACATTAAAAGGTGGATGTCCTTGTTTTTATTATAAATCATGTACAGCACTGTTTACATACTGACCACCCAAATGTGCTTTAATTAAAACATTTTTGATGCTGAAATTTAGGTGTTTCTGGAGGAAACAGTTTGTTTACGTGGCAGTGCTCTCTGTAAGCCGTCGCCTCAATCACTGATAAAACAACGTGCATTACGTGATACGACATCCCAATCCCGTTAGGTCACAGCTTTATCAGAATGATCGGCGTTCACTATTTGGGGATTTGAGTGACAGCTGGGCAATTTTTGTAAAAACTGAACTGTTCAAGTTGTTTCTACTTTGTTAAAATATTTTGAAGTCTATATATATAAATCTTCTGAGATGGGACATTTATAAACTGCTTACGGTATCACAAGCACTTTGATACTGCACTTACTCAAGTAGATCTGGGTTCACGTTTTCTGATGTCATCTTCAGCTTGATTGCGGGAGGCGGCACACCCTGAGACAGACATGGGGTTATTATATCACAATCACAAGCGTCAGGTTCATGAACAATTGCATTTACGCTGGCTGGATCTATGGTTAACCAGTAATACAGCACTTGAGACTGGGAGCATGTACTACTACTAGTAACAATGCCCATCCTCCAGATGGTGCTACATATACACAAAGAAGGCAGTTTCCCAAAGTATCCGTACCTCATGTTTGTTATGGTGTAACTTTTAGCAGTTTTTCGCAATGCAAGTTACATCAAACGTACCAAGTTGATCAACGGATGGTTTACATAGCTCAAAACGATAACATAAAATGTGCATGTTATGAACAATTAATTAACGTCCACCTAACATCCGGTATGAACTCTAAAGCTGGTAAGACCCCTTAGCCATCAGGAATTTTTAAAAAGGTGTTCCTTTTCTTCTGAGGGGGTCTTACCAGTTGTCAGTGCCTGATAGTTTGGCACGATATGCAAAGCATCTTGTAGGAGGAAAAGTTTAATGTACGTACCCAAACACAAGCTAGCTCGATTAATGTTAAATTAATGGCGAAAGTTATCTGAATGACAAAGTAGTTGTAGATTAAGCATTTTGTCTCAAGGATGTAAGTTTACACAAAGGCAGGTCCACTGTTGCAGCTTGGAAGATTTCTTTGTATGCATGTTTCCAAATAAGAAAACAAGCATTCTCAACTACAGCGAACTTCATTTTATGATCACCTCAATAATTATTTCACTTTATATATACTACATACCATCTTCAACATTTTGAAGAACTTTGCATATCTCAGGTCTTGGGAGACAGGGTTGCTCTCAGGTTCTGGAAGAGGTGTAGCCTCGGTTTCTGGGGCCTGATAACGTACAGGTATAAACAATAAAGCATCATTAATTAAAAGCCATAAAGAACAATTTGTCATTATAATTTTACCAATATCGCTAACACTATCTGTAACTCTAAATTAAATTTTAAAATTATTTTATATCGCTATTTGTCTCGGCATCAGTTTTACCATCTTCATGTGGTTTGCAATGTCTATTAAATCAGATTATCCTATCTGATTAGATTCGGTAACCACAGTACGCCTAGTATGACAACGAACATGTATATTACCAATGCTTACTGTTTTTGTGGGAATGGGTGCCGAGTCCATACTTGGTTCAGAATCTGGTTGTTGCGGTGGTGTCACCGCTGTTGATTCACCAGATGACACTGTCACGTCATCTAGTCCAGGAATGGATGATAACTAAAGTAGATAGAATCCAACTCCACATGTCATTACACCAAATCCCACAATAAACAGATGAAACCAGTACATGGCTGATAAGGCTGGACAGGAACAGAACAGGTTCTTATGCTGTCATATTTGTATCTTACACAAGTCACATTCATCTTGAAATGTTTCAGGTTTGAGAACACAAATGTTTAACCAACAACTTAATCTATTTCTATAAATAGCCGGTCAATTAAATATAAATGTACTAGCTACTGTTTGTGTTGTAGCTGAAGTTAACATGGTTGCTATGAAACACGAACATTTAGGCTGATTAAGACCACTTGTGAAGATGTACAGCAGTTTTTTAAAGTTACACTGAGTTGACTAACAAACAAAATGATATGATGTACACCAGTTAACACCATTTTTACACTAGCTCACAATATAAAACTACACTGAAACAAAGTTAAGTTTCTCGCCACCTCATAACATTTACCAACATTTGGAAAAACTCCAGAGTTTCTACTGACTCACATTAGCACTTTTTATACTGACCCACATTAGAAGACACTGAACTGTTACACAGCGAACCGCAACAGCGATTTAAGTTTGACACTGAATCATGATAGTATTTTTCTATACATGACACATTTTCTCACAACAGCAACTTTATACAGAATTACAATTTTCTACAGACTCACAATAGCACTTTACAGTGACTGAAAACATGTTTGCATTCAGAACATGTACCTTTGCTTCGAGAATCCTCATGCTGGTGTCCAGCCGCTGGATACGTATTAAAAGGGCGTCTAACTTCTGTTCGCAAACTCCAGAGAAGTGGTTCAGAAAGCTGGCTGTATGTGTGATAAAGTGGTTCAGAAAGGCCAGCGTCCTCTTTTGGTGGATTGAATCAACCTGCAACAGTTTGTAGAATATATTAATATGCTAACATTTAAACTTTGTCTTTGTGAGTGTATCTGCTCTGAGGACGAGGACCAAGGTCGCCTCTTTTTATACATGTACATGTTCATTTGTTACCTAACTTACTTGGACCATTAACCTCTTATTAGCATGAACATACCACATGAAAAATAAAAACTGCATTACCTAAACATGTTTTGTTATGCATGTAAGGAGCTTCTTCTTCTGAAGTAAACGTTTTTGATTTCATGAAAATCAGACAACTACTGACAAAGTTATTAAGTTGAAAAGGTTACAGCCCCAGGGTTTTCATTAATTGAGGTAATTACTTCAAATTTTGCATATATGGGTATTTTCACACAAGGAATTCATTTTGTTTCATTTTCGTTGACCTAATTTGCATATTTAATGACCTAATTAGCATAATATGGCCGACATATTGGATCATGGACTGTAACAAGATGCAATTCATGTCATGTCATTAATTGTTTAGTGTATATTTACAGGGTATTACAAAGTGTAACATATCTTGTTTCATTATAGCTCATTTCAAAGCAATTTTTTTTTGCAAAATCGGTGCATCATTAGCATAATTATTACAAAATGGCGGCCATATTGAAAGTGTTTTATAAAGAATTTTTTATTCTGAGAATGTAATTAACTCTGCAATGGCCTTTACAATAGTACAGCACAAACTGTTTCATTGCTATCAATTAATTACCAAAATTTTAATAATTGGTGGAGTAATTTGCATAAAATAAAATGGCAGACATATTAAATCTAGAATCCTAATTTTTGAATATGTATTTTTCCAAAAGCACATCATTAATATTTGATCATATAAAATAGTACAACACAAACATTTTCATTAGAACTTATTTAGTTGCCATTTGCATAATTGATTATGTAATTTTCATAAAACAAAATGGCAGACATAGTAAATGTGGAATCTTCATTTGTGTTATAACATTTTTCAAAAGCATTATCATTTAACGTTTAGCGCTTCTTATCATAGTACTACATAAAGAGTTTAATTACTATAATTAAATGTCACTTAATTCCCACTTTGCATAATTAATGTCTATACTAGTTATTCTTAGCTATATGAATTGCAGAAAGTGTCTTGGTCCTGAGAGATACCTGCATTTAAATACACAGAGTAATGAATAATTGCACCAACAACTCAAATTTTATTGTTAGTCTCTGTTGTTATAATAGCTATATAAACATAGGAATATATAATTATTAATTAAATAATATATAATTATACACACCAATAATATAATTATGGAAATAAATGAATATTATAATGGTGGAAGTACCAATCTTAAACTGGCTAGTTATTACTACGAGTAAGCAAAAGACAAATGTAATAAGTTCTTATTTTATATTTAACAGAGCAGCGATAGAAATAAGCCAGAATATTTACTTGTCCACCACACAAGTAAGTTTTGAAATCTATTTGTCTGCCAAAATTTTAACTTGTCCGAGTGGTTGTCAAGGAGAATCGGGAAGCTTAGAAAAAAACGTAAAAAAGTATGTCTTATTTTTATGACAACACAATGTTCCTGCTGTTTTGTTGCATGTACATCTGAGTGACTTGTGATTAAAGACACAATTTGATTAATCAGCAAATTTCAAATTGCAAAATTATATTTGCAACTATTTTCTGGTCCATTATCATTCATCATGAATATTAAAAGTAGACATGCTACATGACAATATTTGAGTGATGCTGATATGAACGCTTTTATTAATAACAAATAATTATTACGATGATAGGAATGAGACAATTGTTTTCCTGGTTATTTGTTGTAATGTTGCAAAAACTGTTTATGTTTAATATGGTATATATATATATATAACATATAACACTGCTGTAAAATTTTGGCATCAGTTTGTCATTGAAGATGCCACTCACCATCAGGAACACGACTAATGCAAAGCCACAAAAATCATAATAAACTATATAATCTGACATTATTTTGTTGAACCTCTATGAACTTCAATATTAACAAAGTTCTGTATTTTACAAACGAAAATAATGTTCAATTGATCATTAGCAAACAAACGCTTATTTTTCCTAAATGTTATATTATCATTTCAATGATGATAAAACCGTTTTAACGGTGCCCGAATTACATTTACCAGATTGAATATAATTTATAGATTTAGTTACGTTGTAACGTTGCTGCTGCGCGCAGACCGCCGAAGTTCGCGCAAGCCGACATGTCAACGGCGGTTGGCATCCCGTCCCCGGCTGTGCGTCTTGCATAATTCGGCTTCGAAAACTCGCAATTTATGGTTAAAATAAACGTTAGATAGATACAACACTTCTGAAATTTCATTAATATTCCGTTTATCAACCCCCACCATAGATTTACCGGAGCCAGTTACAAGTTTGGAAAATTGTCATCAATCTGGATCGGCTAACTTTCGATGATTTGGAAGACTGCTGAGTCCGCGTGGGTTAGGCATAATAATGGTTAAAACTATATAATTATTCAAATAACAAGTAGCAGCGATAGAAATAAGCCAGAATAATACTTGTCCGCCGGACAAGTAAGTTTTGAAATCTACTTGTCCGCCAAAATGTTAACTTGTCCGAGTGGTTGTCAAGGGGTGGGTCTTATTTTATGACAACAACACAATGTCCCTGCTGTTTCGTTGCATGTACATCTGAGTGACTTGTGATCAAAGACACAATCTGATTTAATCTGCAAATTTTGAAATTGCAAAATTATATTTGCAACTATTTTCTGGTCCATTATTATTCATCACAAATATTAAAAGTAGACACATTACATGATGTATACCACTATTTTAAAGGTAAAAGGTAAGTTCTTATATAGCGCAGTATCCAGTCCTCGGGACTGCTCAAAGCACTTTACTCCCTGGCAGACCAGCTCAATCGAACAACATCTCGACTTCTCTTGGAAGCATCCAGCCACGCTGCAATTAATGCACGAAGACTAGTCGCACACAAATATCCACCACTGTCTATAGCCAGGTACTCATTCATACAGCTGAGTGAACTGGAGCAATGTATAGTGAACGAACTTGCCCAAGGTTCGACACGGCCGCACAGGATTCGAACCAGGGATCTCTCGGTTGACAGTCCGAAGCTCTAGCCAATGCACCACGGCGCTACATTTTAGTGATGCTAATATGAACGCTTTTATTAATAACAAATAATTATTACAATAATAGGAATGAAACAATTGTTTTCCTTGTTATTTGTTTTATAATGTTGCAAAAACTGTCTATGTTTAATATGGTATATATATATAACACTGTTGTAAAATTTTGGCATTAGTTTGTCATTGAAGATGCCACTCAACCAGGAATCTGATAATATTTTGTTCAACCTCTATGAACTTCAATATTAACATAGTTCTGTATTTTACAAAACGGAAGATAATATTCACTTCATCATCAGCAAACAAACGCATATTTTTCCCAAGTGTTATATTACCATTTCAATGATGATAAAACAGTTATAATGGTGCCTGAATTACATTTACCAGGTGGTACATAATTGATAGATTTAGTTACATCGTAACATTGCTGCCACACGCAGACCGCCGTAGTTGGCGGAAGCCGACATGTCAATGGCGGTTGGCGCCCCTTCCCGAGTCTTGCATAATTCGCTTTCGAAAACTCGCAATTTATGGTTAAAATAAATGTTAAATAGATATAACAACACTTCTGAAATTTCATTTATATTCCGTGTATCAACCAGCACCATAGATTTACCGGAGAGCCAGTTACAAGTTTTGAAAATTGTCACCGATCTGGATCGGCTAATGACGTTCGAGGAAGACTGCCGAGTCCGCGTAGGTTAGGCGTAATAATGGTTAAAACTATAGAATTATTTCAATAACAGGTAGCGATACAAAGTCTACTATTTCCAAAGTTAATCAAATATGATCCGTGAGTGGAAGCAAGTTGTACGTCGGCCAAACTGAACGATTTACGATTGTGTGAAATACAGCCTCGATCAATGATGGCTGATGCGGAGTCTGTCCTACGCGTATGACAGAGCTAGATCAGTGTGCTCAGGGGATGACCCTGTTAACGCAGGCACTAAACTCGGCCGAACACTGACGTACAACACACTGGTGGCGGAACGATAAGACACCGACACACTAACAAAATTGGAACGCGTGCAATTGCTAGCGGACTTCATTTACGTTTGAATTTCCTCAAATAAAAGGTTTGCAATGATGTATTTACTGTAAATTTTCACTTGTCCACTGGATAACCATGTAGAGTCATCTTACTTGTCCAGGCCAAAAATCAGTTGTCTCGGACAAACGGACAAGTGCTATTTCGAATGCTGGGTGGCGATACAAGGTCTACTATATCCAAAATTCATCAAATATGAGTGGAAGGAAGCTGTATGTCGGCCAAACTGAACGATTTACGAGTTTGTGAAATACAGCCTCGATCAACAATGGCTGATGTGCAGTCTGTCCTACGCGTATAATAAAGCTAGGTCGGTGCGCTCAGCGGATGACCCTGTTAACATAGGCACTAAACTCGGTCGAATACTGACATACTACATGCTTGCGGTGGAATGACAATATGCTGACACACTAAAAATTGCATCGCACGCGATTGCTAGCGAACTTCATTTACGTTTGAATTTCCTAAAATAAAAAGTTTGCCATGTTGCACGCCTCACTATTTACCAAAAATCACTTGTCCCGGACAAACGGACAAATGTTATTTCGAACGCTGCAGACTAAGGTTGGAATACAAGTTCATGAATTTCAAGTTTAAAATCAATTATTAGCCAGCGTACTGTGAATAGGGATTGCCTGTATGACAGCTAGGCGCCAAATCCGCCTAGCGGACAACCAGCGCAACGTGGATGTCCGCCTGGTGGGTATCCAGCGACATGCTCATGTTATCAGGTGGATGTTACTATTTTTAGCACAGCGTCACTGTCTGCAATAGCGTTCTCAAAAACCGTGCAACTAGGTCGCACAAAATGCGATTTCCGCACTTGCAAACCGTTTTAAAATATCACATAACATATATCTTCTGAACAGTGTGAAACTGACACGTAGATGTGTATATATACACAAACTTGAATTTTAGGCGATAACATTACCAAAAATTCATGTTTATACGATAATTCGACATAACTTTCGTTTGGTTTAACGTGGAAACTTCGTGCAACGTCTGCAGTGTAGATTAACCCGTCTTCTAAATGGTCGAACAGATCTCATGACGATCCAAATAGGTTTACAAGCGCGGGTTTTCAATTTGCCGCAAACTGTTTTTGTGAAAACCGTACCACCGAGGTGCACCGTTGGCATGACATTTTTGGCGTGCATCATCGCTCAATCACGAACGATACGTTCGTCAAATAAAGGAATACTTAAAAAAACTTTATGCCATTGTAAAGAACATTATCTTGTTGTTCCAGTAATATTAAATATGTATTATTTAACGCAGACTGGATGATGTAAGGGCTGCGTGACCGGCGGCCTGTCGTAGTTTAGCGTCAGAACTGGCCAGATCCAACAGCCGCGACGACCACTGTTGTAATGCTACTCTTATCTACCAACTGGCTATACATTACAGTTTTACAGGCCTATTTAAGAAAACACAACAATAAAAACTTACACATTTTCAATGTCCATGTTCTCCTTTTGGCGATCTTTTACTTACTTGACTGGCCTAAATTATTAGCAGCATCCGCCAGGTAGGTACTCCCCTGGGTTGAACCTAGTTTTGGCCATTTAAGTAAGATTACCCTCCTTAGCTTAGGCTTCTAAAAGGGTCTTTCTCCCACGACAGAATTGCGCTCCATGGTAGTTAATTCTGTTTTGCCAATTTTTGATCCTGTCATGTCCATGGACACTTGCCGGCACTTGCGTAGAATCCGGACCCACCTCGATTTCGCTGTTATAACTTTGAGTTTTGCCTAACTTTGATACATCAGAGCGTTAGTTCCATCATTCAACATCATCCCAGGCATATTTATATTATGAAAATATTGCGTCTTAGCGCACTTTTGAAGCCCAATTAGTGACCCGGTTTGCGCTAGTCTGCACCGCTGCGGTCGTGCGTTACCGCATCGCGCTCGTAAAATGAGCGATATATCGGCGTATGTTGATGCAAACCGGGGCGTTATTTATGCCTCAAGACAAAAGTGGGCTAACACTAGCATTACCACATGAAAAATATAAACTGTGTTACCTAAACATGTTTTGTTATGCATGTAAGGAGCTTCTTCTTCTTCTGAAGTAAATGGTTTTGATTTCATGAAAATCAGACAACTACTTACAAAGTTATTAAGTTGGAAAGGTTACTACCCCAGGAGTTTTCGTTGGAATGGTGAACATGAAAAATAACACAGAAAGAATAGGGTCACAGTATTTCCAGGGTGGACCCCTATTTTACCATTTTTGTCATAGTTTTCACAACAGATAAGTAATTAATTGAGGTAATTACTTCAAATTTTGCATATATAGGTATTTTCACACGAGGAATTCATTTTGTGCATTTTCGTTGACCTAATTTGCATATTTCATGACCTAATTAGCATAATATGGCCGACATATTGAATCATAGACTTTAACAAGATGCAATTCATGTCATGTCATTAATTGTTTAGAGTATATTTACAGGGTATTAGAAAGTGTAACATATCTTGTTTCATTATAGTTCATTTCAATCCCAATTTTTTTGCAAAATTGGTGCATCATTAGCATAATTATTACAAAATGGCGGCCATATTGAATGAAGATTCCCAATGTTTTTGTGAAAAAATTGTTATTCTGAGCATGTAATTAACTTAGTAATGGCATTTACAATAGTACAGCATAAACTGTTTCATTGCTATCAATTAGTTACCACAATTTGAATAATTTGTTGAGTAATTTGCATAAAATAAAATGGCGGACATATTAAATGTAGAATCCCAATTTTGGAATACATATTTTTCCAAAAGCACATCATTAATATTTGAGGCATGTTGTAAAATAGTACAACACAAACATTTTCATTAGAACTCACTTAGTTGCCATTTGCATAATTAATTATCATAAAACAAAATGGCGGACATAGTAAATGTGGAATCCTCATTCGTGTTATAAAAATTTTCAAAAGCATTATCAATTTATCATTTAACGTTTAGCGCTTCTTATCATAGTATTATATAAAGAGATTAATTACTATAATTAGATGTCACTTAATTCCCACTTTGCATAATTAACGTCTATACTAGTTATACTTTGCTATGTAAATTGCAGAAAGTGTCTTGGACCCGAGAGATACCTGCATTTAAATACACAGAGTAACGAATAATTGCACCAACAACTCAGATTCTATTGTTAGTCTTTGTTGTTACAATAGCTATTTAAACGTAGGAATATATAATTATTAATTAAATAAAATATAGTTATACACACCAATAATATAATTGTGGCAATAAATGAATATTATAATGGTGGAAATACCAAGCTTAAACTGGCTAGTTATTACTACTAGTAAGCACACAATAAATGTAATAAGTTTTTATTTTATATTTAACAAAGTAAGGTTGGAATACAAGTTTCTAAATTTCAAGTTTAAAATCAATTATTCAGTGTAGCCAGCGTAGTGTGAATTGGGATTGCCTGTATGACAGCTAGGCGCCAAATCCGCCTAGCGGACAACCAGCGCAACGCGGTTGTCCGCCTGGCGGATATCCAGCGGCATGCTGACGTTACCAGGTGGATGTTACTATTTTTAGCACAGCGTCACCGTCTGCGGTGGCGTTGTCGAAAACCGTGCAACTAGGTCGCACAAAATGCGATTTCCGCACTTGTAAACCTTTTTAAAATATCACATAACATATATCATCTGAACAGTCTGAAACTGACACATAGGTGTGTATATACACGAACTTGAATTTTAGGCGATAACATTACCAAAAATTCATGTTTATACGATAATTTGACATAACTTTCGTTTGGTTTAACGCAGAAACTTCGTGCAACGACTGCAGTGAAGACGAATACGTCTTCCAATTAGTCGAGCAGATCTCATGACGATCCGAATAGGTTTACAAGTGCGGGTTTTCAATTTGCTGCAACCTGTTTTTCGAAAACCGTACCGTACCGTCGCGGAGCGCTGTCGGCATGACACTTTTGGCACGCATCATCGCTCAATCACGAACGATAAGTTTGTCAAATAAAGGAATACTTTTAAAAACTTTATGCCATTGTAAAGAACATTGTCTTGTTGTTCCAGTGATATTAAATATGTATTATTTAATGCGGACTTAATGATGTAAGGGCTGCATGACCGGTGACCTGTCGTAGTTTAGCGTCAAAACTGGCCAGATCCAAAAGCCGCGGCGGCCACTGTGGTAATGCTACTAACACGCAATATTTTTAAACGTAAATATGCCTAGGATAATGTTGAATAATGGGACTAACGCACTGAGGTATCAAAATTAGGCAAAACTCAAGTTATAAAGGCAAAACCGAGGTGGGTCCGGATTCTACACAAGACTGTAGTGTATTGTTCCCCGGCCTGTTCTTCTTCAGTTATTGGTCAGTGTTCGGCAGGAAATCGAAAGGAAAGAGGGTACTTTTGCAGTTTAGGCCCACACCTCGAAAAAAACATGAAAACGCTCACCTACAGTCACCAAACTTCACATCATATATCTACAACACGTATTCTACACATACATAATTATTACGTGATAAAAAAGTTAAATTTACTGTCTTTTATCGATCAAAATGTACAAGAAATTCACTCGTTTTTGCGTGTATTCATTAGTTCCACCGGAAACTCCGGTAGGTGGCGTCACTTTATGGTTGACTTCAGACATGGGGATAGGCTGATGGCAACCATAAAGTGTCGCCACCTGCCTGAGTTTACGGTGGAACTAATGAATACACTCAAAAACAAGCGAATATTTTGATCAATAAGACAGTAAATTTAATTGTTTGATCACGTGACAAATGTATATGTGTAGAATAAGTGTTGTAGATATATGATGTGAAGTTTGGTGACTGTAGGTGACTATTATCATGGTTTTCTCGAGGTGCGGGCCTAAACTGCAAAAGTACCGGAAAGAGAACTGGAAATGTCATCATTGTTCCATCTGTTACTAATACGTAACTTGCCTTTGTTAGATCAATGCCAGGTCCCACAATGGGTAGACCGTCTGCGTCCATATTGTCCTTCTAAAGGATGGCAACTTCTTTGACGTTTGTAAACACGCAGTAAGTATGTTTCTTCTTAGCTCAGCGAGCTCTGGCTTAGCATGTGATGTCGCCGCCCATTTATGAAGTTCAAGGTCGCTGTGTTCTACTCGCTAGGTGGCAGTGATAGTTTCGTCATTTCTACATAGCATCAACGCTCTGAATGCGATAGTCGTTTTGTAATAACTGAATGACTTCTTCGTCTTTTTTTTTCAAATATACTATAATAAATAGTTGAAGACATTACATAGGCGCGCAGCGCCAAAACAAACAATATTATAGTGACTGAGTCACTAAAATAAAACTAAACTAAATCAAATGTTGTAGTGTAGGCCTAGCTGTTTGTTTCAACGTTCACTCTGCATCTGGTTCTGCGACGCCCGCGAAGAGAGTCCCGTAATAATTATAACTGGAGTTTATGAGCTTGCACCATCTGCGTATGAAGATTATTAAAGTTTACGACAGTTCTCGGTGGAGAATGGCATTTTACAAGAATTGATTCTGACACCGGGTTGCATACGAGAACGCGCGAACACGCGAGCCCGCGAACGCACCCACACCCATAGACAAACAAACACACACGCACCCACCCACCCACTCAAGCACGCACCACACACGCACACACATACGCACGCACACACTCACACACACGACAGATCTCACGCGAAATCGCACCAAAATCCGCTCAGAGTGGAAGTGTAATCTCTTCTAGTCAGCATGCATGATGACATTTTTGACGTTTGTGAGCGACTCCTCCGCATGTGCCGCGTTTGAGGCTCTCCTTCGTATTCAGCTGTGTACGATGAGTCCGTAAAGAATTTTTTTATGTTTCCCTCCAGCTATCACTATGAACAAGGCTTATCGGTGTTGTTCTGTATGAAAACCAAATTTCATGCCTGTCTGTATGTCAACGATGAATTCCAAGTGTGCCTGTCCAAAACTGTTCCCCAAATTGAGGCACAGGTTTCAACAAAGCAATTGCATCACTCGTATGTAACTGATTGCTTAAACATCCTCAATTCTGGGAATAATTTTGTTTATCTTGGCATAACAGTTATGTTTTCATTTACACGCACACACACACACACGCACGCACACACACACACACACACAGGCACACACGCACGCACGCACACACACACAAATGCCTCCTAATGTGTAGGGATGGCGCTGTGGGATCTACTACTACTTCGACTTGTGCATACAACACATAGAACGTAGGAAGGGCAGACTCGCGTGGGAGGATGCAAGATACGTGTTCGTGTTCATTAGTGACAAATTCCTGAATGCAGTGCTTGCGTTGGCAACGTAGTGACGAACACAACACGATTCCTCTTGACTGATGCAACAGAACTAATCAATGTTCTCTTGACAGTTAAAAGCAATTAAGAATGTGTTGTCTAGGATTAATCAAAAGAACATTTTAGTTTCTACGCGAGGCGCACCTTGAATGCAGGAACGCTGCCGCCAACGCCTTTTCTTTGATTTTCGTCATGATGACGCAGCCAGTAAGGGTGTTCGAAGATATTTAATAATTCGTGTTTATAAATGCGAATTATTATAGACGAATAAGAACACCAGAACTGAGATATCGTTGGAGCAACAGTTAAATACGTGAAGGCAGCTCATCTAGCATTACCCAAGACGTTGTATAAAAGGTGAGTGAAAACAATTAAGTTCACCCAACTAGTTTGAAGGATCACAATGACAGGCAATGACCATAGTTACACCCAAGGAGCCTCTATTTAGACAGGAGGCGTCATTGAGCGAGAAAATGGCAGTCTGCACTGAAGGTTTTTGTCCGCCATTCGGGAGGCAAGCGCATGCGCCTGCGGGACCGGCATCGCGCGTTATTGGCGTATTTATTCAGTCACCTCATTTCATCAGAATAATACGTCATATAAAATGAAAGATATTAAAGTAATCCTTAAAGTTTTTATAGCTATCACAATTCAAAATAATGAACTTAGCAAAAAAATCACGTAGAAACGTTGCAATTATTTATTGAGCCAACTGAACTTCGTCGTGTTTCATCAGAATAATCACCAGGCTGTACCACTTCTTATATAATTAAGATATTGAGGTTATCGTTGAAAATGTTGAGCAATAATTATGCAAAGAAATGCATTTTCTGCAGGCGTATTGTCTGGCTTAGTGCAACTCCAGAATGGCGGACGAACTGCTTACGTACTTTCCTCGAACAATGTAGATAGCGCGCGCTGCACCGTCTTGTATTGATATACTGTCTTTGGTTACACCCATGATACCTCAACTTTGCTAGCAAAACAAAATGGATTCAACTCTTTATATTAACGTAGCAACAAATCGAGTCATTCTAAATACGATTAAACAACTGGGTCTTGGTGTAGTATTGTGTTATTATTATTAGTTAGGCATAGGCCTGCTGTTAGACATTAAAACATTACCCGTGCATAAAATGTGTTTGCAGTCGTCAGAATGAGAAGGCAAAGAGCTCAACTCTTCGTTCTGATTGCGGTTGGCTGCGCGCTTTGCACGCCGGGAGCTTTGATTCGTGGGACGAAATCTCCAGAGACGCGTAACCCCCAAGAAGGAGAACGGGAAGCAGACGATACTACTTTCGACGTTCGCTCGGCCAACATCGCGCTGCTGTGGCCCTTTTTCCGGTATTTTCAGGAAGATGACTTGTATATTTATTACAAGTAGCCAGATGGCCTGCGACACAACCGACACAGTCGATACCAGCTCAAGGCGGAGAAGAGCTTCTGCTTATTGGCTGAAATTAAGCTACCAGCTTGCGATGATTGCTGGAAATTGATCAAATAATATATACTATATATATTTGTTATTGAATTCATTGCTAAGTACTCTTAACATATATTATTTTGATAAACATAAACAATATTTAGTGGATTCGAAAATAGAAGACATTGTTGATGTGTGTATTTATATAATGTATGTATTTAATTATGTATGTATGTATGTATGCATGCATGCATGCATGTATGTATGTATATATGTATTTACGTATGCATGTGATTTCACCATTCAATTCTCTCACGTCGAAAAGTTGAGCAAATTAACATCTGAATAAATAACTCTAAGTAACTATCGTTGTGTTTTCTGAAATGCATCGCCAATTGGTTAATCAAAGGTCAATGTTCCAAAAGTCAGAAAAACATCGGTGCTTCGGAGGCACTTACAATACTCCAACGTTGGCGTATTGATATATAGATGCCTGTTGCCATCAGAAGTGTATGTCCATTAGTATAATTAGTGTATCATTGAAAAAAGAGATCCCAAAGGCTTACTACTAATTTATTACTATCTGAACAATTCTGACGCCGCAGAAGTAGACTAAATGCCCGGAGGTCTTGATGGACAGTCCGGTGCGACTACCTCCCTCCTTATATGTGACATTTAACATTTGATGTTATTGTTTAGAATTATTTATAGGCCTACATTTTAAATCTAAACGACGATTCAGTACATATATGCGATTAATAT
This sequence comes from Paraescarpia echinospica, assembly GCA_020002185.1. Classification (NCBI taxonomy): domain Eukaryota; kingdom Metazoa; phylum Annelida; class Polychaeta; order Sabellida; family Siboglinidae; genus Paraescarpia; species Paraescarpia echinospica. The sequence goes on from CM034532.1 coordinate 19,755,537, forward strand.
AAAATTGATACGTGCATAATATACCAGGTAGGTAAACAGGGGGTTCGGAGGTTTGATCCGAAACCCACATCATCAAAAAACTATTTTCCAGTTAAATTGACTACAGGCATACTTGACTTTTATTACTGTAAGGTATAAAATAACATGTGTAATAATTCGTTAGTCATCTAGCGAAAGAAACGTTTTCCTATAGGCAAGGCCATTTTTAACAAGTTAAAATTACACACTTTTTCGAAACACTTCTTTTTACGACCCCACCCCATTGACGTAGTGTGAGGGTTGTTGGTGTCCTGGTGTAAAATACAATTTAGCACCTCCCCCCCGACACATATTTACATGTTTAATTTACAGGCACACGCACGCACGCACGCACCCACCCACGCACGCACGCACACACACAGTGGAACGGGATTATACTATATAATAGAGGAGCCTAAGTGGATGGTGAAACAATTGCACGTAATGACAAAACAACAAGACTCGTGATCGACTGATCATAAACGTAACTCATTTATCCGTGACCGTGTCGCAGGAAAGAATCAGCCCAACAATATTATAAAGTTCGATAATATGACATTATAGTCCAGGATGTTACATCCCCCTTTTTTACTAAGTAACGAGAACATTAACTACAACTATGGATTATATATGGCGCATATTATTCTAATTTAATATCGCAAATAATCTACTGTGGCACATATTTTACTAAGGTAATATGGCAACTCAATTAATTATTCAGTGTTAGGCTATAAGTCGAGCCTGTCGGGTTGTGTGATTGCTCGTCCCGACCTCGTTCGATAGGACAGCTGCGTCGCGTCGTCTGTTCTTCGTGCGCGTTCGTGTTGCTGACGTGATGTCGCCTGCTGCTGCGCCGGCTGAACTTGTGATGTGACGTCACCGCCTTCAGCTGTCGGAGTCTCGTCAGCGAAGTGTACTCGTCGCGGTGACCCCGCCGGCTGTAGTTGACGTCGGTTGCGCCGCAGGATGCGACCGTTCTGCGCCTCGATGAGGTAGGGGCGCGGTTCGTCGCAGGTTGCCGTCACAGTGGCTGGCTGCCACCGGCCTGACACGTGGTCTTGCATGCGCATTTGCTGCCCTGTCGTGAGTGGAGGCAAGTCGTGTGCACGCGTGTCGTGATACGATTTCTGCGTGTCCTGACGCTCCTGTAGTCGTGTGTGTATCTCGTCTCGGTGCGTCAGGACGTTTCTCAGCTGAATCGGGAGGTCGCCTTTCATCTTGCGCGTGTAGAGCAGCTCGCCCGGTGATGGCAAGTGATGGTCTATTGGCGTCGTTCTCAGGCAAAGCATCGCCTTGTGCGGATTGACTCCGCTCTCCCTGGCCTTGAGAAGAGTGCGTTTCACTGACTGAATATTACGCTCGACGAAACCATTCGACTGCGGGAAGTGAGGAGAGCTCGTTACATGCTCAAATCCCCATTCCTCTGCAAACTTCCGGTAGTTGATACAGTCGTAGTGCGGCCCGTTGTCGCTCATGACCTTCTCCGGGGCGCCGTGTTCCGAGAGGATGTCCGCCGTGGCCGTCACTACTGCGTGGCTGGTACACGGTGTCGGCATCTTGTGTATAAACGGAAACTTTGAGTAGTAGTCGACGATGATCAAGTACTCGGAGTTGTTGTAGTGAAACAGATCGGTCCCTAGAATCTGCCACGGTCGTGTCGGCAGTACGTGTGGTAGCAGTGTTTCTCTGGGGTTTGTCCGTTGATGTGTCTGGCACACGTCGCATCTCTTGATGACCTCCTCGATGTCCTTGTTTATACCATCCCAGAAGACACTGCTTTTGGCTCTCAGTTTGCATTTCTCTACGCCCTGGTGTCCCGCGTGTAATCTCTGCATCACATCGGCCCTCATACTGTCGGGTATCAGTGCGCGATCACCTTTCAGGATTATCCCGTCCTCTACGGACAGCTCGTCGCGATAACACCAGTATGGCCGCAAGTTTCTCGGGATTTCGTCGCGTTTCTGTGGCCACCCTTTGACGATGACGTTCAGCAGATCGCGGAGTACCGTGTCTTTTGATGTTTCGCTCCGTAGTTCGTGGATCTTGTTGTTCGAGAACTGTACCATGCTGACCATGACATCGAGGTCGATTTCGTCTCTGCTTTGAGGGTTTGGTAGTCTCGATAAACCGTCTGCCAGGAGCAACTCCTTTCCCGGCCTGTACTTGATTGTGACGTTGTAGTGTTGGATTCTCAAAAGCATTCTTTGCAGTCTAGGAGGAGCTGCTGTCAGGTTCTTTAGCTGGATCATTTCCAAGGGTTTGTGGTCGCTTTCGATCACAAAGTGCTTGCCGTAGACGTATGTTCGGAATCTTTCGGCTCCAAACACAACAGCGAGTAGTTCTCTCTCTATGTTTGCGTATCTTCTCTCAGCGTCTGTCAGACTCTTGGATGCATACGCAATGGGTCGTCCTTCTTGAAGTAGGACAGCTCCCAATCCTCTCCCTGACGCATCAACTTGTATGACTGTGTCCTTGTCACGGTCGAAGTAAGCCAGTGTTGTCTCCGTGCAGATTGCTGACTTGACCTTCTCGAAGACTTCCTGATGTGCCTGTGACCATTGGAAGTCGACGTCCTTCTTGAGCAGGTCTCTCAGGTTTGCCGTACTCTGTGACAAGTTGGGTATGAACGGACCCATGTAGGTGACGATGCCTAGGAACTCTTGCAGTTCTGTTGCGTTGGTTGGAGTTGGAATCATGTGAATATCCTCGACCTTCTTCGGGTCAGGATGGACACCTTTGTCGTCGTATACAGTACCAAAAAAGGTGATGTGTGGCGCCTTTATCGTACACTTCTTACTATTGAACACCAGGCCGTGTTCTCGCGATACTTTCATCAAGTTATGTAGGTGGGCGTCGTGTTCCGCCTCGGTGCGTCCGAATACAGCGACGTCGTCCGCGATGCCTACGGTGCCTGGGCAGCTTTCGAGGATCATGTCCATTTTCTGTTGGAAGACATCTTGCGACATGATGAGCCCGAACGGCATCTGAATGAAGCAGTACCTCCCAAACGGACTGTTGAAAGTCGTCAACAGGCTGCTCTCCTCGTCAAGTGTTACGGACCAGTAGCCATTTTTGGCATCGAGCTTCGAGAAGTGTTTCGCGCCCGTGAACTTGTGTGTGATCTCCTATGTGTGATCTCTCCTATAGTCCAGGATGTTACAGATGGCAGTGGTGCAGTGGCTAGAGCTTCTGACACTCAAACCCGGATTCGAATTCTTTGCTGTGGTGTCGAACCTTGGGCAAGTTCGTTTACTCTACGTTGCTTTAGTTCACTCAGCTGCATGAATGAATACCTGGTTATAGACAGTGGTTGGAATTTGTGTACGAATATTCTTCGCGCATTAATTGCAGCGTGGCTGGATGCCTCCCAGAGAAGTAAGGTAAGATGTTAGGAAAGGTGTTTTATTTAGGAATTGTATAATACAGAAGATAAATGAAAGACAAAGCGTATACAATCTATACAATTCCTGGTTGGCAGCAGAGCCAAGGCTGTTACCAGTAGATATGGGTATGCAAGGTTATAACAGAAACAATATAACTTGAATCACTGGTCGCAGCCAACCATTGATAATGGTAAACCGAATTGTCGTAGATGCAACGTGCATTTAATAACTACAAGCAGACAGTTAATCATCATCATCATTGTGCAGCCGTAGTGTTCACTTTCATCAACAGCATTTTTTGTAGTTCTTGCGGTGTAATAGCGCATATCGTTCCAGTCTGCTTCAAAACTTCCACTATCATACCCATTCCCAAGAAGTCCAACATCACCGGGCTGAACGACTACCGTCCAGTGGCACTGACCTCAGTCGCCATGAAAGTGTTCGAGCGCATAGTACTCAAGTACCTGAAGTCGGCCACCGACGGCCTCCTGGACTCGCACCAGTTTGCATATCAAGCAAACAGATCAGTAGACGATACGGTAGCTTTAGGTCTGCATCACATTCTGAAGCACCCAGAGAGGCCAGGAACCTATACCAGGATCCTGTTCATTGACTTCAGCTCAGCATTTAACACTATCATCCAATTCAAGCTGTTCGATAAACTTTCATTGTTGAATGTACATCCTGCCATGTGTCACTGGGTCCTTAACTTTCTTCTTCACAGGCCTCAATCTGTCAGAGTCAACAACACTATATCCAGACCTCTTATCCTAAATACAGGTGCCCCACAAGGTTGCGTGCTATCCCCCTTCCTGTTTACTATCTTCACAAATGACTGGTCTCCGTGGACCAATCGGTCCTTGTGATCAAGTTTTCCGATGACACTACTGTGGAGGGCTGCATTGAGAATGAGGATGAGACGCCATACAGGGAGGAAGTTCAGAGAATGGTTGATTGGTGTGCGGATAACGATCTCGAATTGAACATTTCAAAGACCAAAGAAATGATTGTTGATTTTCGTAAAAAGAAGACTCCCATCCACCCTCTTTCGATAAATGGCGTGGAGGTCGAGCAGGTTGAATCTTTTAGATTCCTTGGAACAACAATTTCAAACGATCTCAGCTGGTGCACAAACACACTGTGCATTACAAAAAAGGCACAACAACGGCTGTTCTTCCTGAGGCAGCTCAGGAGATTCGGCATTGTTCAGGAGATTATGATACGATTCTACCGCGCAATCGTTGAAAGTATCCACACGTTCTCGATTGTAGTGTGGTATGGCCGCGCCAGTCAGGAGGAGAAACAACGGCTAGAAGTTATCGTGAAGGGCGCATGTAGAATCATTCGGCGCGAGTTGCCATCCATTGAATCTATTTACTATGCTCGCTGTGCGCGAAAATCCAAGAGCATTGTATGGGATACTACCCACCCAGCCAACCATCTCTTTGAACTTCTTCCCTCTGGCAAGCGCTATAGAAATATTAAGACAAGGACCAATAGACTTAAAAATAGTTTTATTCGCAGGCTGCGAGTCACTTGAACCGCGAGATGCCATGATACTGTTTTCAGTCGGTTTAGATTTTATTTATCATTTATTTATCTTTTATTTACTAACTTGACTACATGTATGTACATACATTTTTTAACTCAGCTTTTTTATATCGTCATCTAATTTATTTATACATTTATTTATTTAACTACATGAATACTTTTAACTTTTTACGTAATGTTCAGACGGTATTAATATTATGTTATCAAGTTCACTTTATGTCAATAAATGTACGACTGTCTTAAAATATGTTGGCAGTTGGCATTGGTTTAAATGTATACTAGTTTTAGCATAGTTTCATAATGTTTCTGATTGTATATTTTGCGTGTGCATGATGGGCGGCAGGGGAGACAAGCGTGTATGTATGTGGACGCCACAACGCCAATAATTCCTCGTATATTTTAAATGCTACTTGGTAATAAACAGTCTGAATCTGAAAATATGACTATATTGTCGGCGAATCGAAGATGACTGAGATATTCTCCGTCTATCCTCAAGCCTCTGGTTTCCCAGGTCAGTCTTCGGGATATGCTTTCGAGTGTTGCCGTAAACAGCTTGGGCGATATAGCGTCACCCTGTCGTACACCTCTCTTGATTTAGAATTTTGTTGCTCTTTTTGTGTAGGTGAACTGTCACCGAGCTGTTGGTGTAGATGTATTTCAGGAGTTCGATGTACACGTCTTCTACCCCCTGTTCTTGAAAGGAGGTCAGTGTTGCTTGGCTATGCATCAAGTCGACAGCCTTCTCGTAGTCCACGAAAGCGATGCAGAGCGGGATATTATATTCTCGGCACTTCTATTTCAGTTGGTTTACGAGGAGTATGTGATCTGTCGTTGAGTACCTGCTTCTAAATCCTGCTTGCTCTCGTGGCTGGTTTTCGTTGAGTGTCTTCTCTAGCATATTCGTTAGTATCTTGGTGAGTAATTTGTAGATATTTGATGACATACATATCGGTCTGTAGTTATTTAAGCTTATTTCCCTTCTTGAAGTTTATTACCATCTCTGCGTTCTTCCAAGCGGTGGGTATTCGTCTTTCTGATAAGCAGTTAGTATACAGCTTAGCCAGTGTCTTCGAGATGGTGTCTTCTCCCGCTTTTAATGTTTCAATGTTGACATGATTGTTGCCTGATGTCTTCCCATTCTTCACATCTCTTAGCGCTGCTTCCACATCCCATGGTGTTATCTCTGGTACATCTTTCGGGTCGGTGTGAATTATGGTACTCCGTCCACTGTCGCATAGCTCGGTGTAGAATTTCTCTATTCGTTTCGTGATCATATCTTGGTCTTGTATTTCACTACCCTGCTTGTCTAGAAGTGTAATCACTCTGTCCCTGCCTAATGCCTGTGTTTTTCTGGTTTTCTTCAGGCCCTTTGATGCCATAATCGTTTCTCGTATGATCTCTTGTTTGTACTTCCTGATGGTCTTGCATATTTCTGCGTACTCTATTTGATTTTTAACGGTCGCCGGAGTCCATCATTTCTCGTCGTTTCTTCATTAGTAGTCGTGTCGGTGACGATATTCTTGTCATTACATATGCCTGTTGATTGCTTTGGTTACACTTGTCGCACTTAGTTGGATCATCTCAGTGATGTGTTTGCTCATGGAGTCAATGTCGTCTAGTTCGTGTAGTGTCTCGAATCGATTTCGCAGTTCGAATTTGATATTTGTTGTTCCTATTTGTGTGGTATCTACACTTGGTGGTCTCTTGTTTATCAACTTCTTCTTTCAGCCTTGACGTCCAGTTTGATGTTGCTCATTACCATTCTGTGGTCACTTCCGATGTTGACTTGGTTGATGACAGTTACGACAGTAACCATGTCTGGCCTCTTTGTCAGGATGTAGTCAATGTCGTTCTTCTTTTCTCCATTTGGGCTTTTCCACGTCCATCTCCTCCCTGCTTTCTTCTGGAACATGGTATTCATGATTTTGTACTTTCTTGATGTTGTCCATTCAACCAAGGTATCGCCTCTTTCATTTCGCACACCTAAGCCAAATGTTCCTGTTGGCTTTTCCGAAATGTTTGTTCGTTTTCCTACTTGCGCGTTAAAGTCTCCCATCACTATCGTGTATTGGGTTGGCTTTTCTAAGGTCTCATCCACGTCGTTGTAGAAGTTGTTTGTGTCTTCTTCTGAGTATGATGTTGTTGGTGCATATGCTTGTACTATCTTCAGTTTGTAGCGCTTTGTTATGCACAGAAGAAGTTCTGCTACTCCGGGGCTGATGCTGTTAACCCTCACTATAATATTATTGTCTTTCATTACAAAATGGCACAGTAGATGACCGCTTTGTAAGGTAGTGAAGCATTCCTCTCTTCTTCTCCGATCCCGATCTCATCCCATACCAACGGGGTTTTCCTAAGTTCTTCTTCCAGTTCTTGTATCTGTTCGTCTTTTAGTAGTGTTCATGCATTTGTGTGTACATTAAAAAGGTGCATTATCAACAAATATATGGCAAAAAAACATGTCACTGTTAAAAACTGCTGTAAGTCAATATAAAATACCGATTATTACAAAATTATTATTATTAATGTGTATTTATGTAATCTTTGTCGTGTGTTGTAAGCAAATAATTCATAGGGGTATACAAATATAATAATTTTCTCTTCACTATACCCCTTTTTTGACATAATTATTTCTTAATGTATCACACTTTGTGTATTGTTCTTATGTTGGAAAAATAAACACAGTTATTATTATATGTTGCTATCTTCAGCTTCTTACCTTCTCTCAGAGGCTCTTCTTTACCTAGACTTTCATAGCACCCCTGCACGTAGTCCTAGTTAACCAGAACTGCCTCCTAGGTCATAGACTCTTTCGATGCTGCTGGGGATTGGGGGGGCCTTGGTTTCACTGTATTTTCAGTACTGCATTGTACTTTGCATGCTGATATTGTTGGCCTACCCTTTCACGCTGGCCAGTGAGTGTTGGAAGGGGGCAACAGGTGAACGAAATTGCCCAAGTTTCGATACGGTGGCCGAACCAATACCGAACCACCGCAAGGCCGGGGCCGGGGTTCAAGCCCCGGGTCTCTCCAGTTGACAGTCAAGATTTAAAAAGATTTAACCAGATTTAACCAGATTTAACCAGATTGCCATCCACGACATGTAAAAGCCTTAGAGCAATATCAACAACGCTGCTTACGAACGGTACTGCGAATCATTTGGCAGGACAGAAGAACAAACAGCAGTGTCGTGGATGAGGCTCACATATCAAGCATTGAAGTAAGCTTCTAATGCAACAACAAAACAACAATTGAGATGGACTGGCCTTGTACTGTGCATGTTTGACATGAGACTGCCAAAGCTAGTTTTCTATTCAGAGCTGAGTCAAAAGTGACCCGAACACTTTTGAGTCTCCATCACGAACTAAATGGCGATCGATTACTCGAAACGGCACATAGTCGTTCGAAGCCAACATACTAACAAAGGTAGCCAACAAGCGTGAAGCTAAGAAGATCAGAGCCATGGCAAATATGTAAAAACCCCTTCACCACATTTGGTCATACATGTACGCACTGTGGGAAGCTGTGCCGAGCAAAGATCGGACTCAAGCCATCTACGAATACACACCAAATGAAACTGGCAATCCATAGTAGATCATTATCGCTACGAGGGATTGGTAACGATGATGAAACTCGTGTGAAATAATATATTAGGCATTATATATATATATGCGTTATCACATAGGCGTGTTTAGGGCAGAGGTGTCAACCCTGAGTATTTGTTAGCAGTGAGATCTGGATCAGATATCATTGAGATAAGGAGATCATTCTTACAAATTTAGCACACACAAAAAAAACCTAAAACAATACAAAACAAGTAAAGTGGGTGTGCAGCCAATTTATTGGGCGTCTGTTGGCAGTGTGGGGTGCTCCAGGTTGTACTGGTGGGATGCCCGCTTGGCCTCGCGCAGCATCTGTGGCGTCACATCAAAGTCATAGCATGAACTATCGCAGTTCAGCTTGCATTGCATGAAAGCAGTAATCGTGTCTTTGTTATTGAAATGACCGCTCGGTATTATTTTTGAAATAATTTTAAAATAACTTTTGCGCAGTCAATAAAACAGCATATAATAATAAATGAAAACAGTTACCTAAAAACTCCATCCAAAACACCGAATATTTCCTCGCTTGTGCCGCCGTTGCACACTGGCATGCCCAGCAGGCGTGTGCGTGCTGCCCCATTGTTGAAGAATCGGACCAGGACGACAAGCCGCTTGTCCGTCTTTCTGTCCGTACTCTCATCAATCGTGACGGAGAACGGCCCCTCACGGCAGCGATCGATCACGGGCTGTGTCATCTCAGTTGCCAAGCATCGCTTAATAACATGCGTAGTCTTCGTCCGCTTGCTCTACTTCGCGATCGCACTGTCCGGACATAGCCGCGGCAACAGTTCTGTGAAATGGTCGGCAACGGCTGCTGGGAGGTTGTGCTTCACCACAAAATATGCGAACATCACCTCAGATTTCGTGCTCGCATCAGGCGTGACCGCCTTCGCCTTGAAAAAATAAGTCATCGGTGCATGTTGTCGCGCTGACTTCAGTTGCCTGGCATGCAATTTCGACTTGATATGCTCGCGAACCTCATGTACGCCCGACGCCGAGACCTTTACGTAGCGCAAACACACTGCGCACTAGGCATGATGCTCGCCAAGATTCGACTTGGTTATTACGCCGTCGAATAACTGGACCAATTCTGGCTTGAATACGGCCGCATAATTTGTTCGCTTCTTTGTTTGTGGAGCATCCATACTTTTCTATCGCTGTGGAATGTACGTGGTCAGGTTCCAAGAAATGGGACGTAAGCGATGCGCTTTACGGTTTTCAAAATATGCCACCAGAGGCGCCGAAACCAAAACTTGTAATCGTCAAGTCCGCGCCGCGGCGCCAAAGACGCGAAGCACGGTACGCGTGTGGCAGCGGTGCGGTCCATGAGTCGCATTTAGCGTAATAGAAATTAATCATGTTGGTGATGGATAGCATAGCGACAACTTGGCAGGAGTTCTGCGTCCACAACTAACCGCGCTATATCCGAATCCACCTTGTAAGTTAACGAGGTGCGTTATAACGAGGGTTAAAAAAAAATTAAAATAGTAAAAATACAGAAATCCGTGAGCATCGTCTCTCTTGGCCGTGAGCCTGTATAAATCGCAAAAATCCGTGAGACTCACGGATAAACCATGATGTGGCGATATGTCATCTAAATTTAGTATAATCGCTAGGTAGCGCTACTGTATTTCTATGTTCCCACTAACTTGGCATCGAATAGACAGAGGACAACATTACGTAATGTCAGGAGTCCTTGACCGAGCCTCGTGTAGCGGATCTGCATGGAGATGTTCAAATAAACCGTTCGTCTTTATAAAACACGCGTCCGAAGTTACGTTATATATATAACAACGAAACGATACATGGTGTCAGATGTCCCGTCATATCGTCGGTTAATGAACCAGGATCAGCATGTGTTATTGACGAACTTTGCATTGAAGCACGCAGCTTGCAAAAGTGAACTTTGAACGTTTTCGCCGTGACTGTGAAATCACGCCGACTGACAGTGCAATGCAGACATCGCGGTAGGCTTGTCGAGCGTTGTTGTGACTCGTGCGACAAACAAAGGTACGTGACCTTTTGATTCTACTACAACACAGATTGTACAGCATGGCCGAGTCAAACACAGCCGACACTACCGGGTGTGGGGCAAGTGCAACGGCGATGTTGATACCCCCCGCAAACATACCACCCCCGCGACCGTTAATTATGGACAATAATCTGGCCACAAACTGGAAGCAATGGCGTAAAATATGGCAGCGCTATGAAATAGCTACTGGCATATATAAGCAAGAAGGCTTAATTCGCGTCGCCACACTTCTGTCTGTGATAAGAGAGGATGCGGCGAAAGTGTATGACACATTCACTTGGGTGGATAGTCAAAATGAACAGTGTGTAACTGATGTGCTAGCGCAGTTGGATAGATATTGTGAGCCACGCACACAAGTGATCTACGAACGGTATCGGTTTAACAACCGGAACCAGGCGGTCGACGAAACGATATCAGCTTACGTCACGGATCTACGAACCATCGCGAAGAACTGTGCACATGAAGACATCACACCAGACGAGATCATCCGCGATCGGCTTGTGTTGGGTTTGCGTGACGACATGATGCGTGAGCGGCTGTTGCGCATGAATGACCTTACCCTGGAGAAAGCCATCGACATCTGCAAGGCAGCCGAGCAAACGAGTGCTCAGCTGCAGGTTATGCACGATGCCACGCAGGATGTCAGCTTCGTCAGGAAACGGCAGACGCGACAAGCAGCCAGCACACCACACAACCGCACACAGCAAAGGTTCACCACACCGAAGCCAAGAGCACCAACGGAGCAGCATCAACCAGACTGCAAGTACTGTGGACGTCGCCATGCTAAAAGAGAGTGCCCCGCATACGGCCAAACGTGCCGTAAGTGCGGAAAGAAGAACCATTTCCAGCTCAAGTGCAGGGCGACGGCGTCAACCGTCCGCACGACCAAGGAAATCTTCTACGTCGGTCTTGTTGGAGACAGAGCATCGAAGGCAGTCATCACAGTGGAAGTTGGATCTCGGAGACCAAGTAGCCGGGTTCTGTTCCAAATGGACACTGGAGCAGAATGCAACGTGCTTCCACGAGAGACGTACTGCAGAGCGACAAGGGACCGCCAAATGAAGAAGCTGCAACACTGTACCCACAAGTACATCAGGACGTACACCGGAGAAAAGTACCAGATACTTGGTTGGGTGACACTTCCGGTATGGCGACAAGGCAAACAAAGCAATTTGACCTTCAACATCACGAACGATGACTTTATGCCACTGTTGTCATTGAAGACCTGCACAGAGATGGGTTTCGTGACGATCAACGACAGCGACAGAAACGTGCACGCAGTGAGCGACACGTCAGGAACGAGCGTGTTGTCAGGCTACAGTGACAGTCCACATCCAGCCCCACGATCATCGCTGAGGAAAGCGGTGCGAGCAGCAGTGAAAGAAAAAACGATCTACTCACAGAGTTTAAAGATGTCTTTGAAAGTCTGGGCGAGCTGCCTGGCGAATACCACATTGTCATTGTGTTGCACCCGTGATACACCCACCTCGTCGTGTGCCAGTGCCGTTGAGAGCGAGAATCAAGGAGAAACTTGATGAGATGGTGCAGCGAGGAATCATCAAGCCAGTCACCGAGCCTACAGCTTGGGTGTCGAGCATGCTTGTTGTCGTCAAGCCCGAAAAGGTGAGGATCTGTATCGACCCAAGAGACTTAAACCGAGCGATCTGTCGCGAGCACTACCAGATGCCGACGATCGAGGAGATCGCGACATGTCTGACTGATGCAAAAAAGTTCAGCGTATTCGATGCCAAGGAGGGATTCTGGCAGAAGCGTCTGGACGAGGAGTCGAGCTTCAAAACGACTTTCAACTCGCCCTTTGGAAGGTTTCGTTGGACACGCATGCCTTTCGGAATAAGCTCAGCGCCGGAAGTCTGGCAGAGAACGATGCACGAATACGTTGAAGACCTTGACGGAATAGAGGTCATCGCAGACGATTTTCTAATAGCGGGATTCGGCAAGACGGAGCAAGAGGTAAATCAGAGTCTAGAAGACAATGAGCGAGCATTCTTCGAGAAGTGCCGAGCATGGAAGCTGAACCGCAGCAAAGTGAAGCGAGGACAAGCAAGTGTCCCCTTCATGGGTCACATACTGACGCCGGACGGCCTGAAACCCGATCCAAAGAAGATATCGGCAATCAGAGAGATGCCGGAGCCAGGCGTTGTGACCGCTCTGAAGAGATTTCTAGGCATGGTGAACGACTTGTCTAAGTACCTGCCACGACTCTCGGAGATGACTGAACCTCTGAGGAGACTTGATGACAAAGACGCAGAGTTCAACTGGACAAACTCGCACACAGCAGCAATTGATGCCATTAAGCAGCTTGTCACCAAAGCACCAGTATTGCGCTACTATGACGTCAAGCAACCGGTCACAATCCAGTGTGATTCGAGCGAACGTGGTCTGGGAGCCGTGTTAATGCAGAACGGACAGCCAGTCTCGTATGCTTCGCGGGCTCTGACCGACACAGAGACACGTTACGCACAAATAGAGAAAGAACTATTAGCAATCGTGTGGTCGTGTGACAAGTTCGATCAGTACATCTATGGGCGAGACGTGGTCACCATTGAAACAGATCACGAACCGCTGAAGACAGTATTCAAGAAAGAGATTCACAAGTCACCGAAGAGGCTACAGCGCATGTGTCTCGCTCTACAGAAGTACAACCTAGATGTACAGTACAAGCGAGGTCCACTAATGTATATCGCCGACATGCTCAGCCGCGCCTACAGAGACACAACAGAGGGCGGCCAGCATGAGAACTGTGAGATTCGCGCACTAGAATCAGTGAGCCACGAGAACATCTCGGTAACCAAGACGAAACGAGACGAGTTCAGGGAGAAAGTGGCCGCAGACGAAGAAACTCAGGCGCTGATCAAGATCATACGACAGGGATGGCCTGCGAGAAGAGAATGTCCACAAGCAGCATCGCCATATTATGACGAGCGCAGCAGCTTGGTTGAAGCCGAAGGACTAGTGTTTCGAGGCGAGCAGCTGGTCGTACCGAGGTCACTGAGAAAGGATATGCTGCAGCAGATACACAGCAGCCACATTGGAATGGGAGGATGCGTTCGACGAGCCAGAGAAGTGCTGTACTGGCCGGGGATGAGTGCTGACGTCAGAGACTATGTGTCCAGATGCAGCACTTGTCAGACATTCACGCCACAGCAGTGTCGTGAGCCCCTACACCCACACGAACTGCCATCTCGTCCGTGGGAGAAGTTAGGAGGAGATCTGTTCGAGTTCAACGGACAGTCGTTCATCATCATAGTCGATTACTGGTCCAACTACTTCGAGGTAGCGGAGTTACACAAGAAAACATCACGGTCTGTAATAAACCAGTTAAAAGTGCAATTCGCTCGACATGGAATACCTTCTGTTTTGATGACAGACAACGGACCGGAATTCGCAAGTGAAGACTTCAAGGAATTTGTGAAACTATAGAAGATCAAGCACTTCACTTCTAGCCCGAGGTTTCCACAATCGAACGGCAAAGCGGAAAACGCGGTGAAGACGTGTAAAGCACTCTTCAAGAAAGCACGAGAAGACCACAAAGACCCACTGCTAGCGCTGATAGACTGGAGGAACATCCCGAGCGAGTATATCGGAACATCGCCGGTACAACGGCTGATGGGAAGGCGTACAAGGACCCTCCTGCCGACAACTGAGGAGCTATTACGCCCAGCGATACCACCTTCAACAGAAGAGAAGCTGGCCTCACAGAAGGAAGCTCAGACAAAACACTACAACCGAGGCACGAAGAAGCTCACGGAGCTACACGCTGGTGACAACATCCGAATGAGGTTACCAGGTGATCGACGCTGGTCACTGGGGCTTTGTCGCCGTGTGTTGGGACACAGATCCTACGAGGTTGAGGTGAACGGCGCGCGCTACCGTCGCAACCGTCGTCAACTGCGGTCGACAGCTGAACTGCCAAACATGGACACGGCTATTGATGACATCGAGACGACGCATCAGGACGAGCCACTTCAGCGAAACCAGACGACCGAACCAGCTGACGTGCACTGCGGTCTGGAGTCATACAGCACGCTGCCACGACCCGTGCCGGCACCACGACGTCCCACCCGAGACGGCCCAGGGACCGACTACGAAAACCAACCCACTCCACCTATACCGATGCTACGAAGATCTACTCGAGATAGAGTTAACCCCAAGTGGCATGTAGACTACGAACTGTAGGTGTTATACATTTGTTACCGTTTATCACACTTTACGGACTGTAGCAAGTATAGCAAGTATTCACAGTATACTTCAAGGACACTTACTTAATGTCTAGTACATGCGTACATTGTTGAGAAAGGAGATGTGGCGATATGTCATCTAAATTTAGTATAATCGCTAGGTAGCGCTACTGTATTTCTATGTTCCCACTAACTTGGCATCGAATAGACAGAGGACAACATTACGTAATGTCAGGAGTCCTTGACCGAGCCTCGTGTAGCGGATCTGCATGGAGATGTTCAAATAAACCGTTCGTCTTTATAAAACACGCGTCCGAAGTTACGTTATATATATAACAACGAAACGATACACATGAGACTTGACATCTCTGGTTTAGGGGGCCCTAGACCTTCGGAAATTGGTGTGCCCCCAGACCTTTATGTATGGGCCCTCGTAACCGTGCCCTCTAGACCCTTTTGAATATGCCATGACTGAAGTTACAACGGCGCGGAAGCGAAACTTTTTTGACATAATTTCGTTCGGCCGCCAATGGAAGTTTTTGTGCCCCCCTAGACTACTCTCTCTGGACACGCCCCTGATTATATATACAATTGTATATATATATTATATATATGTATATATATCAGCGTTCGAAATAGCATTTGTTCGTTTGTTTTATATATATATATATAATTTCATAACGGACGTTTCACGCGACGGTCGTCGTTCCGTGAATGCTCATAGCCGTTGGTGCCGACGACGTACGATCGGAGCGCGCTGGTCGGTGTTTCAGTTGTCATTATTATTATTGCGGTTTTTTTTTAGTTACGCACACACGTGCACCCAGTGACCGTGAAACAAGCGTGATATCTACTCTCCACGGCGCTATCGATCCGTGCGAAATCAATCTGCTATAAAAGCAAATGTGTACTGCCCAACTGCGTGAATGATTAAATGGTCATCATGCACTTTTACACAATAAAGCATTAGAGCTTTGATTGTAGGCCTATTCTCCACTTACATGATACGTTTCCTGCTTTCCGAATAGGGTAGGGTGGGGAATTGAACCCTTTTACGGGAAAATGGGCATATTTATTCATAAACTTGTCATTTTGGCGTCCTGGTGTTGTCATACAATTGCCATGTGGTTATGCTACGTAATATCAAAGCATTAGTGACATTTGATAACAACAACTTTCATAATCGTTAATTTAATTAAAAATATTGTTAATTTGATTAAAAATATTGTCCTAAGGGGACGTATTGCCCCATACGTAGGGGCAACACACCCCTTGTGTAGGTCATGAGTGTATACTTTATCTGATCTAAAACAGCTATGAAACCTACAGTATATGATACTCCTTCACTGTCAGGTAATACGACTGTACACGTAGTTAGGTGATGTAACTTTAGAATAATTCAAGTTATGTAATGGTATTCAACTGGCAATAATTGGCACCATCGTTCAGCCACTATCGGACTCACAGTTTGGGATTATGAAACCTGGCAGTCCTGGTGTGCAGCCATTGTAGGCCTATTTCTGACATAACTGACAATTTCACATATGAGTGAAGAGGTTCATCAGACTGGGTGGTTCAAATGAGTGATATTTTTACTTATTTCACAGTCAGTTTACCTTTTATTCTCGTGACGTTTCGACTGCTTTCAGCAGTCTTCTTCATACAACTACCGCTAGATGGCGACACGGTAGTCCTTCAACGCAGACAGTCACTCAGGTGTGTGCCCCCCACGGCTGCGGGGGTAAGACCACATTAAGGATTCGTCCGCCATTACCGACCGAAAGAGTGCCCTTGAAAATACCGTTTTGGTGTGATGTGTGCATTTTTTTCGAGCACTTTGACATAGCACATGTTAGTCCAGTGAATACTGAATGTACTACTGCATTAGATCTTTCACGAGGTAGCAATAAATATATGCTAGTCGCTCGCGTATTCGCACAGTGGCTATTTTGCAGGACGTACCAATATTTCAAAATCCGTCACCAGATTGGGGCGAAATTGAGGGGTGTCAGGTTTGGGTGGATTTTTCTGACAAATGAGGTATGAGAATTTCATGAGTTTTTCACAGCACTTGTGTCAATGGAGGCTAAATATGCTGTGAAATGTTCAAGTAATCGTAAGACAAATTTTGCAGGAAATGAAGGAAACGTTATAATGGCCGCCTATGTAAAATTTTAATGTGGTCTTACCCCTGCGCCCCGGGTGGCTCTTCAAGAGATCGTCGTAGATGTGTGAAAGCCGGTACCGTCTCGTCTCGTTTCATGCAGGCCTTGGTTTTTCTAAACCAGATCGCTTCTTTGATGCCTCTTGTCTTCCAGTCCGACTCCCTGTCCACAAATGTGGCCCCCTCCCAGTGTACTATGTGATGTTGCTGTGTCATGTGGTCTGTGATGGCTGATTTGTTCATCTCTTTTTCCGATGTTTTTAAGTTGTTTCTGGTGTAGGGTTTGTTCATTGTTGATTTGTCTGAGTCATCTCTATGTTCTCTGATGTGGGTTCCAAGTGTGCGTTTAGTTTCTCCGATATAAGTGGCATTGCAGTTCTTACGTGATATAGCGTACACTCCTTCGCACATATTGTGTGGTTCCGCATCAGAGAACACAGAGATGACGCAGACAAAACAACAATGAACAGACCTTACACCAGAAACAGCAGAGGAAAAGGAAATGAACAAATCAGCCGCCACAGATCACATGACACAGCAAAATCATATAGTAGACTGGGAGGGGGCCAAATTTGTGGAAGACTGGCATCCTGTGATGGTTGTGAAGACGGGTTCGTTCTGACCTGTTACTTGTGATGGACGAACACACCTTCAGCAGACACATGTGTCTCAACAATGCCTAGTTCAAACACTTTGTGAACTTTCTTCTCGAAACAGGCCACGACACACCCGTTGAATATGGAGGAATGCCCTTTGAGAAGAAAGCTCTTGTATTCTTGTGGTATATGGCAAACACAAACACTTTTTGTGAAATTTCGGATTAATTTAACTTCTAACAGAGCACAACACATCGAATAATAGCAAAGATAATACAGGACATTCCCCACTTTTCATATCAGCACATTCTTTGCCTGAACAGTATTCATAAACAACACAGCACAAACATATTCTCATCTTGTGGTATCTCAAACATCATTGATGCAACAGTTGGATGCCACATCATAATTTCTCGTCTGCAATGCCATGGCGATGACTATATTAACAGAAAGGGTTAGTATTCTGTTCTTCTACAAGATATATTTCACATAATAACTGCTGCTTGTGTTCTACATGACATGTTAACAGAGGATATGATTCAATGTAATTAACACCTAGATGGATGCCCAAGGTTTTATGATGATAATGAGTAAATAGAAAGTCAATGAACATTCTGATTATACCTCATTTGTTTGAATATACATTTGAAATTTACCACTTATTCCACTACATATATCTTATTTCTTACTTAAAATTATCTTTGTAGTATTGTGTGTATTGTATACGATGGTTAACATCTCATAACCGGACAATCGAATAATATTATGGTTTTACCTTCAACGATTTATATTAACATTGTAATTTTCAAATAGATTGTACTTTTCAGACCTATTAATAATGTACTGTAGTTGGGTAAGAGTTCAGAAATGATAATTGTTTTCTTATGGACAATCATATATATGTCTACACAATACGTAGGAATTAATTGTTTAACTTATATACTGTTCATATATGAATTGTCAAATATAGCCTTGCCTAACATTACTTTCATTAACTTCAAATTTCACGAGTACATGGTTACTATATTGATAAAGTGTAATATGTGTAAATGTGTGCATCATAATCTTGCATGTATAATACTACAGAACCTGGATTATTTCATGTTAAGATAATTTACAAACAAGTCTGTATGTGATAGACATGTAAATGTTCTGTTCACATTGCATGAACAGTGAACACGGGCTCAGCTGGTTTGTTTGTGAAGAACACAATGATGTTTAACAGAGAGGTGATGGTATATCAGCGAATGTCACAATAAAATATCTGCACTAATTTGCACACATTAATTTACCCATGTGTACTGTATCAATATATGTCTCCACTTCTTTATTTATGTGATATGTCATACATGATAGGTAGTTGCCAAAGCATTGTGGCATTTGGCCGATACCAAAATATACAATTAAAGGTCTTTATAATTGTGACAGCTGAGTCACCCGCATGCAACACTGGTAATGAAGTGTAATATACATAACAGTCACACAAGTCTTTCAGTGTAATTATAATATTTTAATCAAATATTAAATGTTGATATATACATCATGCAGGTATACAAATACATACCTGCTTCACAACAGTCATTATTGACAGAACTCCATAATTTTGACATTACTATTTTAAATTGAAAGTGTGAGCTGGCCTTTCATTATAGATGGGGACATGCACATTTAAATAAATTATATACAATGTTCACAATTACGTATATATATATACACACACACAGGTATGTATATATTATTAATGATAACGTGATATTACATAAATCAGTTATACTTATAAAAACAACCTATATTTCTGGAAACATTAATACTTGACATAACTTAAGTCATAACAACATTATAAAATATGTAATGTATGATTTCATGACAAGTAACAATTTATTTTAAAAATTAAAACGTTTTTATTCTACCAGATTTTCCAAAAATAGTACTATTTATTAAGGTTTGTTATCTGTTATTATGCTGCTCATGTTTATGACAACTTACATATTCTTAATCTTTGTCTACATAGCAAATCAGGCGACGTTAAGGTCAAATATGAAGAACATTATGATATACCACACGAATTGTTTATCCATACTGTTTACATGTTGCACGTGGCAATGACGTGGGCGATATTACAACAATATCAGTTGTCACACAAGAAATACAGCGAATCACAATAACTTAGCATGATCTGCATTCTTCTTGGCATCGGTCTTGCTTGTTCTGGCTTAATCATTGTTTTATTGTTATGGTTATCGTATCAATTTGTAAGAACACAAATAATTTGTACCCATGATCGATTTGACGTTCAACAAGGTGAAGGTCGCCCACTATTTACGACTCGTGAACTCGGGCACCTTCGTTACTTTCGAGTTCACGACTTGTGAATACGACTTGTGTGGTGTCTGGAATGCTATTTACGAGTCGTGAAGTCGTATTCACGACTTCACGAGGTGATTGGTACGCAGCATTATTGTATGCTATAGATTTGAACTGCCTCTACCATAGCGGGTACATGTTCCACCCCAGACATCGTGTGTTCGGACCAAAAATAGCGTGTCTACGTTTAAGATTGCTTGCACAATGTCTAACCCTTCCCCGTGTCCATAAGCCAACCTGTTCATGTTAAATTTTGCAATCTTTTTCTACTATCATGTTGTGCAGATAATGCAACGGCTAAGACAGATCGAACTGCTACTGTTATCTTTGATATCGATCAGTAGGATGTAACACACGAGTGAGACGGTAATGCCTGAACGTGAATAACACTTGCCAAGTTGCTAACCAGTTTCGTCGATGTTTATTCTGTGACTAGTTTAATACGATGAGCAGTCAGTTAAATAAAGGGATGAATACCTTAGTTAAAATCATCGAAAACATGCAATTAGAACCCATTTGTCAAATGATTTCATAAACACTAAAAAGTAATAATAGTTTTGTACACACGAGCTGATATGTCTTAGTGGCTAAGCCTACTAGACAGGTTCACATTTTAATTTCGCGAAATGGGTGTGAAACAAGATTAACATGAACAAAAAACTGTAAACTGCTCACACGCAATAGTTGTGATAAGTTACTGAAAACAGTAGGCCTATAATATAGTGTGTAGGCTTTACAACCAATGTCAGTCATTATAACAATACTTAGCAAGTAGGGCCTACTGTTATATGTAGCACGTGCCACCTGTACACATCGGACACGTTGTGAAATAACGTTTTATTTATTCTTTAGAACGGTGCATGACTTTCAGGACGGGAACATGAAATAAGATAACTAATTTACGGTTTCGTGGAATAACAGCATACAGTCTATTTTCACGGAAATCCACATACCTGACATTTTTGCACATCACAATAATGTGGAAACATCTAACTGTAATCGAGTTAGCTTATGTGTTAACATTTTCCTCCTAGAGTTTGATCTCGGGCGCCAAACTTTCTGAAATTAATATAAGATCCTTCGGAAGAAATGTAACCGTATAAAGAATTTTTTTCTCGAATTTTTCCGTTTATTAAGGGTTTTTAATGACCGTTTTTAGGGTTCGAAGTCTTGACCTACCTTATAGTAGACGGGCGTAAATCGAATGTTCGTAACATATTAAAAGTAATTTATGTGATTGTTCCGAAATCGCGAGAAACGGGGGACGGTTTAGATAACTTGCGTTAACGCGAAAAACAACTGTTCAGAATATTTACGTCGTATCAAACGTCATTTATAAATACTCCGGGAAATTATCTTTTGCGTCTGTGTGTATGTAGCGTCATCCGGTGGCTGGACATTTTTTGCTGGCCATTACAAAAAATCATAAATGCCGGGGATGTGACGTCACAACGCAGCGACAAGAAGTATATTTCCAGTCCCATTCCTGTGGTTAGTTGTGGTAGAGTCATCAAAATACCTCCGCATGCTGCATATCCAACAATCAAATCGTAATTTATGTGTTGTACATTCCGTTTCCTTTGTTTTAATCGGGAAGATGATGTGACGCTTGACTGTAACCGACGAGGGGCTTTATTTGTGGAACTACGGTAGTGGCACCGGCAGCGTCCGGCGTCGTGGCTGAGCGCGGCGCACGCCCCCGCAGCAGACGACACGACCGGCGACACCGCCGCGAGTGCACTCATTGCCGAAATATTCCCCCACGATGGCCGGGGTTTCGAGTAACGGGTTGTGCTCGATCGCGTCCTCGCCTTCCGAGGACGCCGTCGTGTCTACCCCCGAAGTCGTGCAAGTTATCACCGGGATAGCGACAGAGAACAACTTTGTGGAGAACTTGGATTCATTTGACAAGCGCATGGCAAAAATAGGGCTGGCGACGGGCATGAAGAAAAAAGTAAGTGGTGTTCAATGTTGACTGGGCTGTTTGTTCCGAGCTGACAGTGCGGCATACACTAGACCCTGTCATGTCGCCAGACAGGGGTCCACTTCAGCCTCGTGTTGTGGGTGTCGATGTCTCGTTGGCACATTTTGCAAGTTGTTTTAGAGTTCCAACTTAACCTGGCATAGGCCCACAGCCCATGGAAGGCAATGACAGTGACAACACCAAGTTAGAACCCAAACGTGCCAGGAGTGACAAACGAATTGTTTGCTTTTTAATCAAGCATTCAAGCCAGGGGGCAACGCTCACGCTTCTGCCTCAACCCCCCGAATCAAGGCTCAAGCACCTAAATGAAGTCTAAGTCAGAGTTGATGTCAGTTCTAGTTCACTAACAGTGAAACTATTACACTACATCTACAGTCAGTACAGGCTACACTGCCTACGCTACAGCACAGGCCTTTCTTTATATGCACACCAATAGTGCAATAGACATGACTTCTGAGTTAATTTTAACAGCTACAAAATTCAGATATACGATTTAATAAGACCTGTTGGCTGTTACCAACTAAAAGTTTTACTTAACTTCTTAAGATGGATGTTATGAATTCATTCCATCTGTATGTGTGGGTGAATTCACCATCCAGACTTTCCAGTTGTTATCAAAAGCCCCCACCGGCCTCACTGGAATGCTTATCACCAGGGCGTCCTTACTGCTAGATCATTCTCTCTATATCAGTGGTTGATTAACATCTTGCCAAGGCGACCCCATACAACTCTCTCTCTGGTATTTTCCACATACAGATACTTAAGTCCCTGGATATTGCTATTGATTAGTGTGGAATCTTCTGTTGACTTGTTTGCTATTTTCATGTTTAGGAGAACAGAGTCAGTTCAGTTATTGTGCTGCAGGGCAGTTTGCCGTTAGAGCTCTAAGACATTTATGTTTATTTTGTAACATTTTCTTGCTAATTTACAATAGTATCCATAGTGTGTATTACTAATTATACATCACATGTATGATAGCTGATAAATAAGAAGCATGGCAGATACTGAGATAGGTGGGCCCACAACACAGATGGGAAAAGGGAGGTTGAGTTGCATGCCACACCCCTCTCACAAGTGTCTGCCCTGTGGCTATGTTATGATAGGTTCCATATGAGGATAGGTACCATATGAGGATAGGTACCATATGAGGATAGGTTCCATATGAGGATAGGTTCCATATGAGGATAGGTTCAATATGAGGATAGGTTCCATATGAGGATAGGTACCATATAAATAACTGAGGACAGATGCAGTGATGCGGGAGCGAAATTCATATTGGGGGGCTAACGGAGCACCGATACCTTCTCCAGCTTCTCTCTGCTGTCTCCGCTGAAATTATGACATCCAAAGACTAGGGGGGGGGGGGTGCTTTGGAAAAAAATTTCACCACCACGCCACCTATTACTGGGGGGGGGCAGAAAACAACATGTCTGCCCTTCAATTGCGCACATCTTTCACAGTCAACATTAATCGTCTCATAACATTTACATTTCCACCTGCCATTGACACTCACCACAAAAACAAACATTCACGTTCACATTTAATGGAGGGGCAGAACCATATGTCTGCTCACCCAGAGAAATTCTGCCCCCTGCCTCCCCCCATTCCTGCGTCTATGGACAGATGGTGCACTGTATCTTACTTGTGTTCACCCACAAAGTGATGAAATAAACTTTCTTGTTTCTGTTTGAATAAATGGACTCAGCACTATGGCATTGCAGTTCAAAACTATCCCTACAGACTTCAAGAGTTAAACTTAAAGTTCATGTGTATTGCTATTAGACAAAGTATTGTAGATCTCTGAGAACAGCTAGCAGGGCAGTGAGTCATATTTCTCAGTGATTTAAACTGGACACAGAACTAGAAGTCAGACAGGCTGGCTAATAGTACTCACCATTGAACAGGAAGAAACATGAATCCCGACCAGATTGTTTAATTTTGACATGTGTCAATACTACACCCACAAATTGTGTATTTTTGCAAGATCTATAATCGTAATAACCTTATTAGTTGAGGGTCAAGGTACTGACCGCTATTTATGCCTAGTTATGCTGACCACTGCCCATGCCCACTATTGTATGAGATCCGTAAATCACACTGCTTTGTTGATAGTGTACAGTGTAGATGTGTCCATTGATATGGTCATTGTAAATTTATGTCTGCCTTTCAACCCTGTTCACAAATTACCTGTATCCATTTACGGTATAACTACCAAAATAATGATGGATCGCAGCTATGCAGGTAAACAAAATGGGTCAAAGGTCATCCAGGGTGAATCCCACAAAACCTGACATATTTCAAAATTTCACCAGATTTGACAGACTAACTTATGCTGAATAGATAAAAAGTCAAAATAAAAATATCCCATTAAATTTATACTTCGTAGAGAAATGTTACATTTCTGTCAGATCACTGAAAATTTGCATTTTGACCCCAGATGACTTCAGGTGTACACACCCAGTGATTCATCCTCACGGGGCTAACCCAGTAGTATCCAACCTCGTAAGGGATCGTCTCATAAATTCACAAAGTTAACAACTATAGTGTTTAGTATTGGTTCAGCCATCCTCCACCCATCCTCACCAAGTAATGGATGGTCTCATAAAAGTGTTAAGTTAAAAAATACTTTTCCACATTGGTTCAACCTCCCACTAATATTATGTTAAGATTTTAAACAACCCAAAATGGCCACATTAGTCATAATTAGCAATACTATTCCACTCTGTGGGTGGTGTCACTGTTGTAGTTTATGTACCCTGCAGTACCTGGTGGCGACCAAACCACCCAGCCACCAGTACATACATTGTGATAATTTATACGTTTTGGAGACTTTGAGAACTGATGCGGCCACTCGTAAATAGTAATCTTATTATACCTCGTATTTAGTACCCATGTATACTAAATAGGATTTATTCATACATTGACCTCGAGTCTGTTTGGGCCCATATCAGGACCATACACCTTGTCACACCTGCTGAGCCCTAAACAGCTTTACATAAATCTTCTGTGTTCACACAAAAGCCAACCTGAAGTGGAACCTGCTTTCACCTATGACACCTACAGGCCTGCGCTCGTTCTATCATCATAACCAGTGCTCCCCAATGCCATTCACTGGGTGATATCAGTCATACAACAAAAAGTCCACCATACAAAGGCTCACTAGCAGCATGAATGAAGCTGATAAGACGAAGCACCAGGTTTGGAAATTCTACATTCTCTGCATGGTTGCCATGTCAGAAGTTTTTCCCATTTCTTGCGTGCAAGGATTTGTTTGCGAAAGTTTGGCTCGGTATAGTTGTATATCGAGACTCCAAGAGAACTATGGTTGCATGCTGACATAATTCCATATGAACTGGTGGGAAAGCAACTATGTTTTTCTTTTCTTTATTTCTCTCACTTATTAAGCTGAGGCGAAGCAATAAATAGTATGTGAATTACCATTGAGAATGTTACTAATACATTGTTAAATCAGGGATAACATTTCAAATATATTTTAATATATTTTTCAGTTGCCTATCATAATAGATGTCAACAGGCAAATTTATAGTTTTTTCTTTGCTAGGTTGTTGCTGGGTGATTACTAGGTTGTTGCTGAATGATTGCTAGGTTGTTGCTGAATGATTGCTAGGTTGTTAATGGGTGATTGCTAGGTTGTTGCTGAATGATTGCTAGATTGTTGCTGGATGATTGCTAAGTTGTTGCTGGGTGTTGCTAGGTTGTAGCTGGGTGATTGCTAGATTGTTGCTGGGTGATTGCTAGGTTGTTGCTGGGTGATTGCTAGGTTGTCACTGGGTGATTGCTAAGTTGTTGCTGGGTGATTGCTAGGTTGTTGCTGGGTGATTGCTAGATTGTTGCTGGGTGATTGCTAGGTTGTTGCTGAATGATTGCTAGGTTGTTGCTGGGTGATTGCTAGGTTGTTGCTGGGTGATTGCTAAGTTGTTGCTGGGTTGTTGCTAGGTTGTTGCTGGGTGATTGCTAGGTTGTTGCTGGGTGATTGCTAGATTGTTGCTGGGTGATTGCTAGGTTGTTGCTGAATGATTGCTAGGTTGTTGCTGAATGATTGCTAGGTTGTTAATGGGTGATTGCTAGGTTGTTGCTGAATGATTGCTAGGTTGTTGTTGGGTGATTGCTAGGTTGTTGTTGGATGATTGCTAGGTTATTGCTGGGTGATTGCTAGGTTGTTGCTGGGTTTTTGTTAGGTTGTCATTAGGTTATTGCTGGGTGATTGCCAAGTTGTTGCTGAATGATTGCTAGATTGTTGCTGGGTGATTGTTAGGTTGTTGCTGAATGATTGCTAGGTTGTTGCTGGGTGGTTGCTAGGTTGTTGCTGAATGATTGCTAGGTTGTTGCTGAATGATTGCTAGGTTGTTGCCGGGTAATTGCTAGGTTGTTGCCGGGTGATTGCTAGGTTGTTGCCGGGTGATTGCTAGGTTGTTGCCGGGTGATTGCTAGGTTGTTGCCGGGTGATTGCTAGGTTGTTGCCGGGTGATTCCTAGGTTGTTGCCGGGTGATTGCTAGGTTGTCGCCGGGTGATTGCTAGATTGTCGCTGGGTGATTGCTAGGTTGTCGTTGGGTGATTGCTAAGTTATTGGTGGGTGATTGCTAAGTAATTGTGGGTGATTGCTAGGTTGTCACTGGGTGATTGCTAGGTTGTTGCTGGGTGATTACTAAGTTATTGGTGGGTGATTACTAAGTTATTGGTGGGTGATTGCTAGGTTGTCGCTGGGTGATTGGTAGGTTGTTGCTGGGTGATTACTAAGTTATTGGTGGGTGATTGCTAGGTTGTTGCTGGGTGATTGCTAGGTTGTTGCTGGGTGATTGCTGGGTGTTTTATTACAACATGTGTAGTACACAATAACATTTATACACAGAAATGTGTAACATACGTATATACATTGGTGTTATAACATTTGTACAGGTAGATGTAACATATACACTGGTATGTGAATCACAAACCTGTTCACCACACGTGAACATATACTTCTGTCTGTATCTCTTACACATTATTCGCTTTATTTCTGTAACAAGATATATTCATTTTAATCTGATTGACATTTCATTGTACAATCAAATGATTGTAAAATTTAACTAGACATTCTGATGCTAAATTCCCATCCACCTAACATTTATTGGCTGCACGGTTTGTTGATACTAACACAATGCATTTATTATGCTACAAGAACTTGACTTGAACAGTCCATTGTTACTGATCAAGCAGCCGAAAACTTGAACCTTGAAGAAATTTGACAGCATTACAGAGCATGTCGCAGTTTTGGCTCCAGGCATTGTTGAAGAGACGAGTAAGTGCCACTTACTGTGCCTCAGTCTTGAATTAGTACCACTAACAAAAGAGCCCATCTGGATGGTAAGATACAGTATACACAGATGCAGAAGTTAACTTTCTAGAAATTCTGTGTTGCACATGTTCTGTCCTCTGTGCGTTCCTCTGTCGTCAACTTGTCAGTTTCGTAGTGACTCATTTCTATTGATTGGATTGGTACTCAAATGAATTGCCATTCCAATATGTGTGTAAATTGGTACTCATACCAATTGTCATGCCAGTTGATATGTGAGTTGGTACTTATACCAGTTGTCATGATAGTCATGCCAGTTGG
Organism: Paraescarpia echinospica; assembly: GCA_020002185.1. Taxonomy (NCBI): domain Eukaryota; kingdom Metazoa; phylum Annelida; class Polychaeta; order Sabellida; family Siboglinidae; genus Paraescarpia; species Paraescarpia echinospica. The sequence continues at coordinate 19,783,044 of CM034532.1, forward strand.
TATGTGAGTTGGTACTCATACCAATTCTCATGCTAATTGGTATGTGAATTGGTACTCATACCAGTTGTCATGCCAGTTGGTATGTGAGTTGGTACTCATACCAGTTGTCAAACTAGAGCTGTCAGTACAGCAGTGATTCATCTTAATCAAATGCCAGTTGAATGATATCATGCACTCCAATAAACCCCTTATGTGGGAGTCTCTTTTAAAATCTACACGGACCAGTGTCAGTGTTTTATTATTTAACAATTTATTTCCTCTGCCAGTGGCATGTGAAGATCACATCTTGTCACTTGTAGTGGTGCAAAAAGTAGATGTATGTGCAGCCGGTTGACCTGAGTGATATACTTCATCAGACCTCGCTCTCTTGGTGTGATCACATATATTAGTTAGGTCACATTGAAAGCAATTAATAAAACACTGGGTGGTGGCTACTAACATGTGTTGAACCTCTAACATGAGTTAGACGATAATTGAATCAACACAGGGAAAGGGGGCATCTAAAGCCAGTTGCAATGCCTGTGTTTGCATGGTCTAGCTACTGTACTGAATACACACCCTGTTCTTATAGGCTGTCCCTCAATCCAGATTCATTTCTCTGTTTACACACGACTATGCTTGACTGGTCAAGTGTGGCTTATTTCAATCAGGCACTGACCACTACCTTTCACTTGTCCCATATACCTTGTCTGGCACAGAGCCCAGGCAAATAAAGTTCGTATGCAGCTGTAATTATCCAACGAGTCCCTCCCCCCCTATTACCAGTCACACAAGTAATCCATGTACATGGATTCAGATGATGGCAGTCATTATAAAGCTTCAATTGAAAGTTGTGAATCAAGAAATTGTAGTGGTCTTCCTTGACCACTTATCCAGGCTACTGGAGTAGATACTGGTGTCAGTCGTGTGTGACTTATCACTCACCAGATGTCTCAGGCATGCAGTTCGTTATTACTTACAAAGGTCCCTCTGACATGCCTGAATTGTAATAAAATCATTTGTGTGTGCATTGTAACTGTAATGGGGATTACTGTAAACAAGATTTTTAGTTGATATTTTGCAACATTTAAAGATTTTGTAACCACGATTTTATAAGACTTAATTCTTTTGTAATAAAGATTATGTAATCAAGTGCTCATTATTTTATAGTCATGGACTTTGTGATCAAGGTAATGTGATAGATAACTTGCAAACAAGATTTTGTAATCAAGTTTTTTGTAATCAAGATTTTGTAACTGACCCAAACACTGACTGCAAGAAAGAATTGTTTCTTGTCCATGTTACTCCAGGCTGCTGAGGGTGGGTTCTTTCAAGAGCATGAAGTCAATACAGTAGGAATAATGTTAGGTCAGTACTACCATGAGAACTAACAGGCTTGTGTGTATGTTATAGGGGCTCAGAGAGAGACATTTGAGTAAATAGGATAGGGGAGAGCCATAGCAGCCTTATCAGTTTACATCTCACAGTGGCTCTGACTTGGCAAGTGGAAGTGCCCACTAGATAGCTGATGAGCCATTGAAACAGCCTGTCTGTTTAACATTGAGGGTCTGAGTATTTCCTCAAGCTGTTATTTGGTGAACACAATACGGTGCTATACTTTCAGGCATTCATCGTATGACCCCGGAAAGAAGAGTAACACTTCTATATTTTTAAAAATTCCTAGTTGGTCAAGGGTTCGTATTGGATATTGAATGTTTTCAATGATTGTTCAAAATTGTGTCTACCGTCCATCAATCAGTTGATAACATTTTATGTGACATGCAACTATCATAAAAAGCACATATGCAGTATTATGAAAAATTGTACAAAATGGTCATTCATTAATTTAAATGTCTGGTATGAAAACAGCATTGGATACCTAGCAAAAGGGGTGCCTGGCTTGGTGGGGGTGCTTGCCATGAGGGAGGTCAACTGGGGTATTGAGTATTGCAGTGACACTCGCTGAGTCACTGGCCAAATTACAGTTCTGTAAACCTGGATGCTTCCATCAAACTTCTTAACCCTTTATTGGATGAATTATCTCAACTTTTCCAAATAAAACAATTCTTCACTACCTATGTTATGATGTTGTATCCAACAGACCATACACAGAACAAATATATGAAATAAATATTTATATACACTAACTTGATATGGCAGCACTGATTTTTAATTGATTATAGTTTTTTCAAAAATGGCAATAGACCAAGCAAAAAGTATAAAAGTGGTACGTTGCATCAGGGCATCAACATCCAATAAAGGGTTGTTTGTCTCTTGCCTCTGAGTGATCACTAACATCACACCATGTGATCTTACCTCCTCACTCCTTTCAAAACAACAGGCTTTTAAATCTGGAGTCATGTTTCTCAGAAACATGGTTTTCACTGGCGACAACTTGAGGATGTGTCTGGACCATTGTGCATTGGAAGTTTAATTGAGTGAATAGACTTTGGATTGAGACAGGTGTCATTAGGCCATGTTGTTGTGATGACAAGGTGACAGGGGGGAGGTACTGATGGGACACTGGATATGTCAACATCTGCAGCTGGGTGTAATACATCTCCCCCAGGCAGGCCACTGATGGCGCTAACTACCCCACTCAGCTGTTTACTTTACATCATTTTTGGATAGAGGTTAGATAGAATATATTTTTGGAATTGTATAAATCATACATACAAACACTATCAAACAAGTATAACAATCGGTGATATAATATACGATTCCAGGCTGACAGCGGAGCCAATTAAGGCTGTAACCAGTTGGTTTAAATGATAATAATATAAAATAAGTACTTATTAAGTGAACTGGTCGCTGTCAACCCCACACATAGCTGTATAAACAATGTAATAATAATTTCATGTGTAGCATTTTCATAAAGTAGATAATAGACCAGATATGTAAAATGGAACAACAACAACAATATTAAATAATAAATGTTCAATTAAATTGTATAGCAAACATAAATTTGGTGACACCAACCACCGACAATAACTAGAGTGGTGTGGTGTGGCGTGGCGTGGCGTGGCATGGCGGAGGGGGCGGCACAAGGTGTAAATATGTGCCAGGCCACAACAGTTCAGACCATGGTGTACATTTCACCAAACTGAAGAAAAGACAAAACACATTTGCTGGGGTGAAAGTATTGACTTTTGAATTTTAGAAACCAAAAATAATTTACGACCAATTTGAATGGTATAATTCATCATCCATCACAAAACTTTCGGATGGTTCAGTTCAACCACCTATAACTATCATCATACCTGTAAGTTTACGGACACCCTAAACATCTAAAATGTATTTATTTTTCTGTACTGTACGTTTGCGAACATGTGATATTTGCTACATGTCTGAATACATGCAGTACATAATGACTGTTTTCAGACACCAGAAGTATTTGTTTGCACTGTATGTATGCTTTCGGACAGCCGTAGATGTAACTATTACTTTTGTTTACAGTCATTACGGTATGTAACAAATAGCAGGCTTTACACCAGGCTGATGCAACGAGGCGATGTTGACGTCGGTAAGAAATGTCATGGCCAAATGATATTACTTGCATTATGCATCGCAAATGAATGTGAAGCGACATGGGTCGCGTGTATACATGATGCGATGTAATTGCTTGAGACGGGAAATATCATGTGACCACAACGAGTCACGTGCCGTTATGCATCAACACAGCCATTATTTCTAGGGAAGGCTATTCTGTGTTACGTGTATTGGCTGTGATTGGACAGATTACATGCGACTAGGCGACGATCGCCTGGAAATAGAGCCAGTTCTATCGCAAGCGACGTCATCGGGGCGACGAAGCAATGGCATTGCAAGCGACACAATCACAGCTACGTAGTATTTACACTAGGCGATCAGACTGCAATCAGGTTGCGTGCAACGGCATCACCTCGTCGGGGCGACGGCACTGCCTGGTGTAAAGCCAGCTTTACTACCTGACCCATGCGGTCGGCTTGTGGATTAATACAGGATTGATATATATCTGCTTTGAAAGTATTGATAAATCTAATGGAATCTCATTATTAAGGTCACCCCACTATTAAGGTCACTCTTGAGACCTCACCAAAGTGACCAGAACAGTGAGATCTAATAGTGGGACTAATTTCCTGTACTTTATTCTGATTCTCAACAAACAAACCAGCCTGTCTAGCATGATTTACACCTGTCTTTATTGATGCATTGTGCTGTCTATCGGTATGTATACAAACACACATGTCTGAATATCAAAGCAGCCTGTGACAGTACATGGATACACATGGTTAATGTGTAGCTACTGCCTGTTATTGAGACACCTCACCCCCATACCACATACAACCCATATACAAAGGTACCTGTATTGACACCTGTCATATATAAACAGACACAGGTACCTGTATTGATACCTGTCATAGACAGGTGCATATACCTGTATTGACACCTGTCATAGTCAAACAGTCACAGGTACCTCTATTGACACCTGTCATAGACAAACAGACACAGGTACCTGTATTGATACCTGTTATAGACAGACACAGATACCTGTATTGACACCTGTCATAAACAAATAGACACACGTACCAGTATTGACACCTGTCATAGAGAAACACATACATGTGCAGGTAAATATATTGTTAGTTTGTTACCTGTCAAACAGACAGAGGTACCTGTATTGACATCTGTTGTAGACAAATAGGCACAGGTACCTTTAGTGACAACTGTCAGACAAACAGACAAAGGTATCTGTGCTGACACCTGTCATATACAAACAGATGCAATTACCTGTATTGATACCTGTCATAGACAAACAGATGCAGTCATCTGTATTGATACCTTTGGTAAACAAACAGATGCAGACACAGACACTGATACCTGTGATGTTTGCACAAAGCCACTCTTTGTGTACATGACCCAGCGAGGACACGCATCCACCGTCAGTGCAGCCAGCGAGCCAGGCTAGTATCAGATTCATCAAACCCTCGGTGAATTGAACCAAGCGGCCTGTGGCGTCAGAATCAGTCTCTCAACATCACTACTCACATACTTCCTGTCTGGGGCAGGAGCAGGTGATTGCTCCATTCCCTCCAGTCTTTCCTGTTGCCATGGCGGCCTACTGACACTAACAGTAACACTGTCATGTTCGCTTCGGTTGGTGTGCGACAGGGCACGATGCGACGCTGCCCTGACACGGTCGGCACGACAGAGACCGTCTCCATGAAGGAGTTTGATCGGCTGCATGCTGCCACCGTCTTGTATAAGTTGTCTCGCCATCGCTGGCCACGGATTACGCGCACTCGGAGGGTAAGTGACCTCCAGCGGAGGTCATGTGATATTGTCACTTCCTTGTTTTTTTGAGTGATCTCTCAATGTTATGTCCTGAATTCAGCTGCGTTTGTCAAATTTGGCGGCGTTTGCCAAATTCGGCTGCTTTGACAAATTTAGCGCTTAAATTTATAAATGCATTTAAATTAATTTCAGCAATTCAACTTAGTCTCAATGATTTTTATATAACTCGTGGTTACATTTTAGTATGAGTGATTAAGCAGGGTTCCCTCTTTACCCCCACACCAAGTTTCCAGGATTCCAGCCATGTGGCTTGCAAGTACACATGATGTTAACTTGATTGTGTGATGGCTGCCATGTTATTACAAGCCAGAACAGATTACTGCTGACTGTTAAAATGCATGGCAGCGGTGCATCATAATTTTGTTTCTGCTGTATCATATATAACCACATATTGATTATGAAATCGTAACGTGTTCACACTCACAGTCCTAGTTTTGGATTAGAAAGTGACGCTTGGCATCCGCCTACTATTTCTGTTGCTTACCCTACAAATTAAATGTTATAACTGGCAATATTGTGGACCCAGAACACAGAGAACACACGGCCATATAAACACAGGACCCAGAGAACACGGCCATATAGACCCAGGACACAGAGAACACGGCCATATAGACCCAGGACACAGAGAACATGGCCATATAAACACAGGACCCAGAGAACATGGCCATATAGACCCAGGACACAGAGAACACGGCCATATAGACCCACAACACAGAGAACACGGCCATATAGACCCACAACACAGAGAACATGACCATATAGACCCAGAACACAGAGAACATGGTCATATAAACCCAGAATGAAGAGAACATGGCCATATAGACCAAGAACACAGAGAACATGGCCATATAGACCCAGAACACAGAGAACATGGCCATATAAACACAGGACCCAGAGAACATGGCCATATAGACCCAGGACCCAGAGAACACGGCCATATAGACCCAGAACACAGAGAACATGGCCACATAGACCCAGAACACAGAGAACATGGTCATATAAACCCAGAATGAAGAGAACATGGCCATATAGACCAAGAACACAGAGAACATGGCCATATAGACCCAGAACACAGAGAACATGGCCATATAAACCCAGAATGAAGAGAACATGGCCATATAGACCAAGAACACAGAGAACATGACCATATAGACCCAGAACACAGAGAACATGGCCATATAGACCCAGAACACAGAGAACATGGCCACATAGACCCAGAACACAGAGAACATGGCCATATAGACCCAGAACACAGAGAACATGGCCATATAAACACAGGACCCAGAGAACATGGCCATATAGACACAGGACCCAGATAACACGGCCATATAGACCCAGAACACAGAGAACATGGCCATATAGACCCAGAACACAGAGAACATGGTCATATAAACCCAGAATGAAGAGAACATGGCCATATAGACCAAGAACACAGAGAACATGGCCATATAGACCCAGAACATAGAGAACATGGCCATATAAACCCAGAATGAAGAGAACATGGCCATATAGACCAAGAACACAGAGAACATGGCCATATAGACCCAGAACACAGATAACATGGCCATATAGACCCAGAACACAGAGAACATGGCCATATAGACCCAGAACACAGAGGACATGGCCATATAGACCCAGAACACAGAGAACACAGCTATATAGACCCAGAATGAAGAAAACATGACCATATATATGTGGCCATCTAATATTGTAACAGAATCCAGAATCTATATAACATGGTTACTGTATATTTCCCTAGAACTAGGAATATTGCCACAGAGACCCTATAGTACATTTTTTACTATGGTTTAATAGTATATAATAATATTATATATTTAACATTTTATTATTCTAATTATACAATTTATTGTGTTGGTGGAGATTATATATCAGGCTTTCGAAAATTATAGAATAGGACGTTTCACGTGTCATGTCTAAATGAGTCAGTTGACTCTTTACCTTTGCAGTTGTCTTCAGTTCCTTTGATTGCATTTCACCTTTTTTCCTTTTTCACTTTGTGGTCTAAGACGTGATAAATCAGGTGATTTATTTATTACAAACAGCACAATCTATTTCTGGTTCTTTTCCAATGAAGGCTAATCTAGGAGAGCGACTGTTATTATCTGCTACTGCTGCTTTATTGGCAACACACTTCTGTTATATCTGATTTGGACGGTATTTTTGTCTGATTTATTCCTGTTTATCAAGGGGCATAAAACATATCTATTTTTAGGTATATTCACAGCTTACAATGTGTGCATACAAGTGCCACTGTTAAATGGCTTTGCAAATTTCTTGTCTTATTATAGCAGTGAGTTTTCTAGATGCATCCGTAGTCATTCTAATTTCCCCTTCATATTAGTCCATGCAGTTAAGACTGGTGTGTGGCATGTGTATACCCTGGAATAGCTATCTATAATGAAGCTATCATATGTACAGTATGTTAAGCTTTTTCTTCTGGTAGCTTTGTATCTCCAGTGCCAATTTTTCAGGGCTCGTCTATAGCCTTTAGAAAGAAAAGTAACGTTTTTTTAAATAAAAAAGTTATGGGATCTTCACTAATGTCCGGTAATAATACTATTTATATATATACATATATAATATATATATAATGAATAATAATTTTTTATAATTATATTTTTTTCACCTACTGGTACAATCAAGGGAAAAGTATATCACCCATAACAAGCATTTGCCATTTTCATTTCAATAATGATACATATAATGTGTCATGTCTTGCATATCACTATATGTACGCGTCATGTGAGAATACCGCATTGTTACAGCACATCTTTGATAGGACCTCTTGAACATGTGACCCTGAAGTGTCTTAGTTAGACTGGGGTCATCTGCTGTAGTATTCAGGTGTTGTCTCACCTGAGGCTAGATGACCAAATGTGAGTGAATTATGTATCACAGAGTTACTGTTACCCCCTGATAGCATGCCTTCAGGCTGTATGCTTGTTTCATGCATCTCTATGCACTGGAGACACTGTCAACAAGCAGTGCCTGTGTGTACTCTGTAATTGCTACAGAAGCTGGTATGTGGTCTAGCTTGTACTTGCTGCTGGCCCATATAAAGCTGTCTAGTCCAAGTGTGATGCCCAAATAAAGCTAGTTTCTGGCCTCAATTGAAGCAGGTTTGCAACTTCAGTTAAGTATATTCCTGACCCAAACAAAACCAGTATATGGCCTGATTTAAACTGTTCTCAGACATACCAGGCCAGTTTACAATTTCAGTTGTGTGAGCTACTACATAACTAAAGTGAATATGTTGCCTTTGTGAAGACAAAGTTTTGCATAAAAGAAGAGACTGAAGAAACCACCCAGACCAATACTCTGAGCTCGAATTCCAGGGAATACAGGCGCTATAGAAGAAACAACAACACCGCCAACAGTTACAACAGTAGCATCAAAATATGGAAACAACGACAGAAAACAAACCTTGAGATGGTCTCAGTGCCCAAACATGGGCAACTATTGACTTTTCTTGAGGTATAAGAACTTTAGGTAAGAACAAAATTAATAGGGCCCTGCTCTATGAAGCTAGGTAAGTCACCTTGTAACCAGGTGAAACATGTCTATGACCCAAATGAAGCTGATCTGTGGCCCTGTTGGCCCATGTGGAGTCTGTTGTGGCCATGTTAATGTGTTAAACATGTTTGTGTTCCGAGTTAAGTCTGCCCGGGAATCTAATGAAATGAATTGTGCAGCGCCAGATTGACAAAGATGTGCTGCCGTTTTTGTGCTTTAATTTTTCAGGGGGAAATGTTGAAGCTATATTGAAATAGGCGTCCTATATCATTCAACACATTAAAACGTGCAGCGACAAATTACACTTACATGACTTGTTACATACTGTAATGCTTTCCCAAGAAATTGATGGATTCGGTGTTTGAATGAACAGGTCTGTCAGTTGGTAATGTGTAGAATACTTTGAGTGGTTCCAAATACTGGAGTCATTCACTGTGGAATCACTGGATATAACACTGTCTAAGAACCATGATTTGCTATTTACACGAAGAATACTGTACATAACCTACTTCAAACAGCTGAAATCTCACATGTGGATGGATATATCACTGGTTTCATCTGAATGCTTAGTACCGTACCTTTATCTGTTAATTTTAGGTGCATCTAAACCTTAAGTTGGGCTTATGTGATGTAATATGTTCGTGTATAATGAGCTGATCAATGCTGTTATATATAACCAGGTTCCATGTAAACTGTTGGTTTTCTAACAATGCATTCATTGCTTCGTCATGGGAACGATATTGTCTTATGTTAACCCATGTTTATTTTGTTAACTTGTCCACATATGACACTAAGATTAGTTTTATCATGTTTTATTGAAATAAATAACATTCTGTTTCTGACTTGGTAAATGTGACTATATTTTGTAAACCTGAGTAAACTTTGTTTGTGGTTGGGATGGTTGAAGATAGCATTGCTGTTTGTGTATTTCAGTGACTCATAACCTTATAATGATGCTGCCTTTTTGTTATGTAATATCAACTTAATCAAGTTCCATTCCCTGTCAAAACCCAAAGAATGGGAGACACTACCAGCATGAATGTTTTGTTTATGTGTCACAATTGCATGAAAGTGTATAGTAGTTCAGATGAATGAACAGTTTGTTTAACCAGAGTTTACCTTAGATGTGTAAAGCAATGTTCACAACTTAACTACGATAACTAACAATATTTGACAACCATATCAAACTTTGCATGCTGCAAGTTGTATATATATTGAAATGGGTCATAAATAATTACATATATTTTCCTTGAGGTATCGTAAGAATCTTGAATGTCTGGTACATTTAACAGTCTCAGTCTGGTGACAGGAAACCCAGGCCTGAGTGAGCACTATCAAGAATTCATCACCTTCAGGAATGAGCCGCTGTTAAGAAGCTTAGCCACGTGATTACTGCATCAAATATGTTGCACAGACACAGTCTGGATGGAATTGGGGGTTATTTAGAAGAGGTTCTCGTGGGGTCCTATATAATGTTGCAGTGCAAGGGGTATATATATGATAATGCAGTGTTATTATATAGTGGAATGCGCAGTGTTTGTGCAGCGCTAGCACAATGATTACTTTGTGCAGAGAGGCTTCATAAGTGTGTAATGAGCCATGGGTAATAGGTCATATGAGCAGGGTGTGATTGCAGTTGATGCTATTTATAGCATGCCTCATCTGCTCCTGGTACTACTGTGTCTGTCACAAAATTACAAGTTTGTAATTTGGATTTTGCTACGTTCTGTAAGATGTGTTGATGTCTGCACTCATTGCATTGATAGACACATTTATTATTAATAACTAATATTTTGAAAACTTCATTTTGTATGTATATTTGGAATTTATGAACAAAGGTGATTTAGTATCAATCCATTTGCTATGTATACATGTATGTATGTACATATACATGTACATATGTATATATATACGTATGTATATATATATATAATCAATTATATATTTTTAACTTATAAATATATATTTTAATACATATATCATTAAGCGTACACAATGCGTTTGGGGTACAAATGAGATTTTACATATATCTTTAAAAAAAATTATTTAGTTAATAATTAAACAATTTTTTTATTTTTGGGTTTTACCTGAAATAAAAGCATTCTTCTGAGAAGTTCTCTACCTGGCCTCCTGGTGTGAGTTGTTCCTAATCATCTGTCCATCTGTCCCTCCATGGTGAAGGAATGCCTTGATCTCCCCGGGCTGTCAATAATGCAGCCTTAGACAAGGTGGGAGACTGTGATACTCTCCCTATACACCTGGACTGAGGCATGTCTGTGTGTTATCCCTGGTCTGCACCCAAGTACAGCCTTTGAGGCATGCAGGGCTGTAATGTCTGAGTTAAGGGCCTTAACCTCTTCCGGGAGACCGGGTTCCTTCCCTGTTAAGCTAAGTTCTCGGAAGTTTGTAAAGTCCAAAAAAAATTATGCAGTTAGTATTGGTTTAACCCGCCACATCAATAATTGACATTTGTACAATGCAAAATAGTTGTTAATTAATGTCAGTTTGCATTAATGTATGTTTTAAACATTAGGTTGTGCCACTGTAACTATATATATATATATATAGTATATATATATGTTCCTCACGATTCGTGGTGCTGACCAAACAGCCACCTGTATATTTTGTGATCATACTGTGATTGTTTTAACTTGTGCGACTGCACCTGGATACACTGTCATACTTTTGTTTTTGTATTGCACTCATCTGAGTAAACACTAGTTTTTGTATCATGATAAAAAGACTGGAGCAGCATTCACTGACAAACTGGTCTGGGTACATAGTGTGTTTGTTGAATGAAAGAATGTCTGTACACAGTGTGTTTGTTGAATGAAAGAATGTCTGTACACAGTGTGTTTGTTGAATGAAAGAATGTCTGTACACAGTGTGTTTGTTGAATGAAAGAATGTCTGTACCGTGGTGAATTTACGTATTAATTTAATAATAATTCTGTGCACTGATTGGACAGTTAGACACAAAAAATTCCCTCGGTCTTGAACAGGCGTATACTGGATGAATCATGTAGCAATAATGTGTTTTATGACTCAACACATCCCGGATATTCCCACGGATGTTGTAACCTAATGTTTCACAAGGGTGTAATATTAAAAGCTATAGCAGGATGTGGATTCACTGGAGTTGCCAAGGATGTGGTGGATGTGGCCCTGTGACTGTCTGCTGGTCATGTTGATGCAGTGTCTCATGTAATAGATGTGGTGGATGTGGCCCTGTGACTGCCTGCTGGTCATGTTGGTGCAGTGTCTCATGTAATAGATGTGGTGGATGTGGCCCTGTGACTGTCTGCTGGTCATGTTGATGCAGTGTCTCATGTAATAGATGTGGTGGATGTGGCCGTGTGACTGTCTGCTGGTCATGTTGATGCAGTGTCTCATGTAATAGATGTGGTGGATGTGGCCGTGTGACTGTCTGCTGGTCATGTTGATGCAGTGTCTCATGTAATAGATGTGGTGGATGTGGCCCTGTGACTGCCTGCTGGTCATGTTGATGCAGTGTCTCATGTAATAGATGTGGTGGATGTGGCCCTGTGACTGTCTGCTGGTCATGTTGGTGCAGTGTCTCATGTAATAGATGTGGTGGATGTGGCCCTGTGACTGTCTGCTGGTCATGTTGGTGCAGTGTCTCATGTAATAGATGTGGTGGATGTGGCCCTGTGACTGTCTGCTGGTCATGTTGGTGCAGTGTCTCATGTAATAGATGTGGTGGATGTGGCCCTGTGACTGTCTGCTGGTCATGTTGGTGCAGTGTCTCATGTAATAGATGTGGTGGATGTGGCCCTGTGACTGTCTGCTGGTCATGTTGGTGCAGTGTCTCATGTAATAGATGTGGTGGATGTGGCCCTGTGACTGTCTGCTGGTCATGTTGGTGCAGTGTCTCATGTAATAGATGTGGTGGATGTGGCCCTGTGACTGTCTGCTGGTCATGTTGGTGCAGTGTCTCATGTAATAGATGTGGTGGATGTGGCCCTGTGACTGTCTGCTGGTCATGTTGGTGCAGTGTCTCATGTAATAGATGTGGTGGATGTGGCCCTGTGACTGTCTGCTGGTCATGTTGATGCAGTGTCTCATGTAATAGATGTGGTGGATGTGGCCCTGTGACTGTCTGCTGGTCATGTTGGTGCAGTGTCTCATGTAATAGATGTGGTGGATGTGGCCCTGTGACTGTCTGCTGGTCATGTTGGTGCAGTGTCTCATGTAATAGATGTGGTGGATGTGGCCCTGTGACTGTCTGCTGGTCATGTTGGTGCAGTGTCTCATGTAATAGATGTGGTGGATGTGGCCCTGTGACTGTCTGCTGGTCATGTTGGTGCAGTGTCTCATGTAATAGATGTGGTGGATGTGGCCCTGTGACTGTCTGCTGGTCATGTTGGTGCAGTGTCTCATGTAATAGATGTGGTGGATGTGGCCCTGTGACTGTCTGCTGGTCATGTTGGTGCAGTGTCTCATGTAATAGATGTGGTGGATGTGGCCCTGTGACTGTCTGCTGGTCATGTTGGTGCAGTGTCTCATGTAATAGATGTGGTGGATGTGGCCCTGTGACTGTCTGCTGGTCATGTTGGTGCAGTGTCTCATGTAATAGATGTGGTGGATGTGGCCCTGTGACTGTCTGCTGGTCATGTTGGTGCAGTGTCTCATGTAATAGATGTGGTGGATGTGGCCCTGTGACTGTCTGCTGGTCATGTTGGTGCAGTGTCTCATGTAATAGATGTGGTGGATGTGGCCCTGTGACTGTCTGCTGGTCATGTTGGTGCAGTGTCTCATGTAATAGATGTGGTGGATGTGGCCCTGTGACTGTCTGCTGGTCATGTTGATGCAGTGTCTCATGTAATAGATGGGAAGAGAGTTGTAGATAACAAGCCATAGATAACACAAGTCCTACCCTTAATAACACTCTCTTGTGGGAACCAATGTTATTGTGCATTGCATTTCCTTTACCACTGAGACTCCTTCAGGCTTCACTCTCTAAATAGTAAAGTAAAGGTAAGTTCTTATATTAAAATGCATAGGACTGCTCAAAGCGATTTACATTCTACTTCCTAGCAGACTGTTCAGTTGAACACCATCTCGACTTCACTGGGAAGCATTCAGCCATCCTGTTATATGTGAAGACTATTCATACACAAATATCCACTACTGTCTATAGCCAGGTACTCATTCTCATGTAGATCTACTCCATTTCCACATATTTACTAGGCATGTTTCTAGTAATAATTAATCCATCACTAGTCTTTTTAAGATGTCACAGTCAGTTTATGTTTTTTCTTGTGATATTTTGTTTCGCAATCAGCAAAATTCCTCAAATAGTGAAATGAAACATGACAGAAAGAAGGATAGACTGACTGAGTGTGAAAAACTTAAAAAGAATAATGATTTCAGCCATGACGTCTTCACTCATGATCAGTCCATGTTAAGATATATTTGTTAATTTATATTAATTTTTAGTTAACAAGGAATATGACCACATGATCTTTAATGAATATTTGGCCACATGGTTTGTAATGAATATTTGGCTACATAATGCGTATATTAATATGCCAACTTTGGATCACTGTAAATGCATCTCCTCTGTGATGCCATGGTCCACGCGCCTTTGTCTGTCCTCATTCCCTACCTGGGACCATTGGCGTTGGATCTACACAGTTTACTTAGAGTTACTTACCTACAAGTTTTATATATGCTTTGCTTTTCGAGAGGGCCTTTCTCCCACCTCAAATAACTGGTAATCAATTCTCCAGATGGCATCATCATAAACAAAAGGTTTGTTGCTCCATTTAACAAGATTGCCACCCAGAGATTTAACTCTAGGTGGCAGGTGTACAAGGAAGCCCTTTGGCTTATCGAGAGTCCAACCCTATTGTCTATGTGTATCCCGCCTTTCTGAGGTATGTGTCGATTTTATTTTTAAACATTCTCGCTACTAGCACCCACTAAATCAGCAGATAATCTGTTCCACTCATTTACAATCCTTTGTGAAAATGAGAACTTTCTTATATCTAATCTACACTGCTCCTTTACTAATGTAACTTCATGTCCTCTGGTCCTATCTTTCTTAACTGAGAAAAATATATTTCTATCAATATTTTCATAACCATTCATTATTTTAAACACTTCTATCTGGTCTCCTCTCAATCTCCTGGTCTCTAGTGTTGTTAAATCACATTCTTTTAGGCGAATTTCATAACTAAGATCCCTCAGTTTTGGTATCATTTTAGTCGCTCTCCTCTGTACTCTTTCTAGCATATCTATGTCTTTCTTGCGATACGGCTTCCATGCTTGTATACAATATTCTAAATGAGGCCTCACTATTGCTTTGTACAGCGGTATTATTAGTTCTTTTTCCTTATACGCTATATTTCGCCTAATTAATCGAAGGATTTTATTTCCCTTTGAAGCAGCAATTCGTCACTGCTCTGAAACCTTCATATCAGCACTAATGGTTAACCCTAAGTCCTTTTCTTTTACTGTAGTACTTAGTATAGTACCCCCCCATTGTATATTCTTCGTTCCCATCTCCTGCATGGAGGCAATTACATTTCCCAAAATTGAACAGCATTTGCCACTTTTCATGGGTGGTGTAAGCTAGTCTTTAATTAATAGTTGAATACATAACCTTTAATTAATCATCATCGTTGTTTAGAGGCGGTGTTTCCAGGCTCTGCTGGGTTCGCCTTTCTTCCAATTGCCCTCTTCCACTTGACACGGTCCTGTGCATCCCGATGGTCGATACCCATCAGATTCAAGGCTGCAGACATGGAGTTCTGCCAGGTCTTCCTTGGTCTGCCGACGGTAGCTGTCCCCTCCACCATTAACTTTGTACAGCCCTTCACCCAGTCCTCGTCGTCCTTTTGCTCTACATGCCCGTACCACCTCAGCCTGCTTCTTCTGATCACATCCCCAATCGCCTCCACTCCTACTCTTCTTCTAAGCTCTGCACTGGGCTGTCTGTCGCTGAGTGATGCGCCACACATCCATCTCACCATCCTCATCTCAACCCTTTCCATCCTCGTGTCATGATCGGTCCTCATGGCCCACGTCTCACACCCATACAACAGGCAACTTCTGACACAAGCTGTGTACACCTGGCCCTTCATCTTTAGGGGGGGCGCTTTGGAAGTCAAGAAGGGTGTTAACTCCCTGAACTTCTGCCAGGCACACCTCACTCTTGCTGTTACCGCTGCATCCATCCTACCCTTCGCACTAAGCATGTCGCCCAGGTAGCAGAAGTTGTCTACTCTGTTGTATGTCTCTCCATCCACTTCCAAGCCTTCTTCCGTCGCTTCTGCAGGTGGTATCTCTCCCCGACACCTCTTGCACACAAACATTGTGCTCACTGCCTGCAGGCTACCCTTCACACCACTGCATCTCCTGTGGACCCATTTCGTACACGATGTACACTGAAGCGAGTTTGTGGCTACACCCTTGCTACAGACTCCACATGGCCATGTACCAGACTCTGACATCACTCCTCTGTCACCTATGCTGACCATCACCTTCGACTTCCCGGCGTTCACCTTCAGTCCTTTGGCCACCAATCTTGTGCGCCACTCCATCAGCTTCCTTCTTAGTTCTTCCCTGGTCGTTGCCATAAGGACGAGATCATCTGCATAAAGCAGCTCCCAGGGCAGTCCTCCTCTCGCCTCCTTCGTCACCACGTCCATCACAATGGCAAACAGCAGTGGGCTCAATACTGAGCCCTGGTGCACCCCCACCTTCACCTCAAAGCTGCTGCTGTCTCCATGCCCTGTCCTCACCACGGTGCTCGCCTCACTGTACAACGTCATCACTGCCTTCACCAGCCACTCCTCCACACCTGATTTTTTCATGGCCCATCTCATCACCTTCCTTGGTACCCTGTCAAATGCCTTTTCCAGGTCGACAAAGGCTAGGTAGAGCTTCTTCTTGGCCAGGTGTTTCTCATGCATTTGTCGCACGATGAAGATGGCATCTGTCGTCCCTTTCCCTGGCATAAAGCCAAACTGCATCTTGTTGATCTGCACCTGCTCTCTCATTCTCACCTCTAGCACCCTCTCCATGACCTTCATGGCCTGCTCCAGGAGCTTGATGGCCCTGAAAGAACCACACTCTAGGGGATCGCCCTTCCCTTTGAATAGAGGGACTAGGATGCTGTTTTTCCAGTCGGCAGGAATGCGGCCCTCTGCCATGATGTTGTTGCATAGGTTAGTCAACCATTCCACGCCCATGTTGCCTGCTGCCTTCATCATTTCTGAAACAACACCAGATGGACCCGCTGCCTTCCCCATCTTAGTGTGCTTCAACGCCTTCGATATTTCCTCCTCTGTGATGCGGCAGCTCGGCCCCTCCACACCTCCTTCATTCCTTTATTATCTGTCACGATGTTTCCGAGCTCATCCTTCACACAGCTTGTGCCGGTCACGTCCCGCCTTTCTTTCATCATCTGTTTCGCGATCCTGAAGAACTGCCGTTTTCCCTCCTCGCTTGCCAGTTCCTCAACAAACTCCTGCCTTTTGGCATCTTGTGCCAGCCACACCGATCTCCAAGCCGCGCGTTTTGCGTCAAGGTACGCCAATCTGTCCTCCTCCGCCTTCGTCCTTTTCCACCTTCTGAAGCAGCTCCTTTTCTCATCGACCACCCTTTTCACCTCGTTGTTCCACCACCATGTCTCCCTGTGCCTAGGCGCACCTTTTGTCCACCCGCAGATCTCCTCGGTGGCCTTGAGCCATATCTTCTTCATCGTTTTCCATCTCCCATCCACACCCTTCATTTTAATATTTATAATAATTTACAAATCGCCATGTACTAATTAATGCTGTCTTTTGTTTCATTCTCAGAATGTCTAAATGTAGGTGGCAAATTATGGTTTCGATGAATACTAGTAGATGTGGACATTTGTGTGTGAATTTCATTAGACAAAAACAGTGTGAAAGTACACTAAATTGCATCACAAACAATGATGTCTTTAAAAAAATTATGAGTTCCAATCCAGACCCCCCTTTCTTCCCGTTTGCAGCGCCTCGCGCAAATGTTCCTCGGAAGTGACTTGCCTCCTCTCACATGCCTGAGGTGCCTGTTTTGCTTGTTTCTAATGAGTTGCTGCTGCCCACTCTTTGTGACAGTTAACAGGCATTGCCAGTAGTGTACTGCTTCAGATTATAGCGAACTTTAACAGTTTCTTTTTTTTACATTTCTGACATGGCATTATTTCTACCCCTCATCTTGTTTATTTTATTTATCACATTATTTTTTACCACTCATCTTGTCTATTTTATTTAAGACATTATTTCTACCCCTCATCTTGTATATTTTATTTACCACATTATTTTTACCCCTCATCTTGTCTATTTTATTTACCACATTATTTCTACCCCTCAACTTGTCTATTTTATTTACCACATTATATTTACCCCTCATCTTGTTTATTTTATTTACCACATTATTTCTACCACTCATCTTGTCTATTTTATTTACCACATTATTTCTATCCCTCATCTTGTTTATTTTATTTACCACATTATTTCTACCCCTCATCTTGTCTATTTTATTTACCAACACATCACAACTTACACATTACTACCCTGAGTAATCTTAAATTCTATCCGATATTGATATAAAACTCACATTCTTTCAGGCAAACGCAGAACAAAATATTCATTTATTTACATCCTCTGCCTTTTCATGTCTTAGTTATTATATAATGATCATCCCTATTCCCAGGAGTGTCTTCCAATGTCCAGTCCTTATCACATGTATCCTAATTACTGGTAGAAATAACAAGTGATCGGATTACAACAGTAACACCAGTTGCTGATGTTACTGGAAACTGTAATAATAAACTGTTCTATGTCATTAGAGCAGTAGGCTGTATAACTAAATATGTAATGTGCCATCTAACATAGTAATACTAATACTGCCTGTCTGGTGTGGTATCTGCCTTCGACAAGGCGCTCGTAGCTTTCACTCCATTGTCACAGCAAGTGTGTTGGCAGCTGCTTTTTTGTTGATTGAGACCATTGGTTGACTGTGAGTACATGACAGTTTTTTCCACTTCTTCAATGGGATAGTTTACATATAAACACCAGGTAGAAAGAACAAATGGCTTTTGATGTCTCTTCCATAAAACACAAGCAATGTGGAGTGAATGACATTGTCCAGATTTGTTTTGAAATGGCAGGAGATGACTCCAAATCCAGGTCCCTCGATGCTTTTTATAAATATGCTGTATTTGTAAACCTTTCTATGTGTAATAATAAGCCCAATATTGTCTTATAGTGTCTGTGGCAATGTCATATTAAACTTGCTCTTTGATAATATCACATCTTAATGACTGAGGCATTTCTTTAATTTATAGCAGGCATGTATAAATTAGTTTTTTATTGTTCAGAAGACATGATTAATGTCCTTCATTGCCTCCGCCCATCTGGCCTGCTGAGCCAATGGCCTTAGAAACCAATAACCGCATCAAGAAAGACCCGGAGTAAATTTTTGTGGGAAAATCAATATTGTTTAGTGGCAAATCAATGGAGCTAATTATCTGGACGAAGTCCTCTCAACTGACACTTCACAAGGAAGTATTCGTTTGTGATGGCTTCACGTGGAGGAACAAAGTGAGTGGCTGTTGTGATGCGGGGAAGTTATATGGCACCAGCGAAGGGCCGGTGTGTCGCATGCAAGGCACGTGTACTGACTGACGTGACAAATGTGAGACGAACTGCTTAGTCGTGTGTGCGCGAGTGAATTGCCAAGACTCGTGGATAGATGGAGATACCGGGCAAGTGTTCGTGTGTCTTCTTGAAATGTTTCGGCAAAATCTGTAGGAGCCGTAAGGCGGTGAAAGAGAAGGCGGAGGTATGTATGTGCATAGTCTCTGATGAGCTTTGATGACACATTGGTAGAGACAATAGGAGTAGTATCTGTGGTGATATGTGATGTTTTTACATTGGTAGAGACAGTAGGAGTTGTATCTGGTGATGTGTGAAGTCATTACATTGGTAGAGAAGTAGAAGTATCCATGGTGATATGTGATCTCTACATTGGTAGAGACAGTAGGAGTTGTGCCTGGTGATATGTGATGTCTTTACATTGGTAGAGACAGTAGGAGTTGTGTCTGGTGATATGTGATGTCTTTACATTGGTACAGACAGTATGAGTTGTATATTTGGTGATATGTGATGTCTTTATATTGGTAGAGATAGTAGAAGTTGAATCTGTGGTAATATGTGATGTCTTTACATTGGTAGAGACTATAGGAGTTACATCTATGGTGATATGTGATGTCTTTACATTGGTAGAGAAGTAGAAGTTGTATCCATGGTGATATGTGATGTATTTACATTGGTAGAGACAGTAGGAGTTGTGCCTGGTGATATGTGATGTCTTTACATTGGTAGAGACAGTAGTACTTGTGTCTGGTGATATGTGATGTCTTTACATTGGTACAGACAGTATGAGTTGTATCTTTGGTGATATGTGATGTCTTTATATTGGTAGAGACAGTATGAGTTGTATCTGTGGTAATATGTGATGTCTTTACATTGGTAGAGACTAGGAGTTACATCTATGGTGATATGTGATGTCTTTACATTGGTAGATGTAGCAATAGTTGTATCTGCGGTGATATGTGATGTCTTTACTTTGGTAGAGACAGTAGTAGTTGTATCTGGTGATATGTGACATCTTTATATTGATAGAGACAGTAGGTATTGCATCTGTGGTGATGTGTGATGTCTTTGCATTGGTGGAGATATACATAGTCTTTGGATGTAGAAATATTCATATACAACACTGTCTTAGTGTGGCTGTGTGTGGCAGTATTATCTCGGACAAGTAAAATAAACCACAGAGCTCCACTCTCACTGGCAGACTGGGACATTCCACCAGTACAGATGGTTATCTGGTGACTAGCTAATGAAATCACCTAAATAAGGCTCATTTCAGGTACTAGAAATCACTAGTTTTTTGTTTGATGTCACATTAAGCATTCCTGATCAAATGGTGCACACAAATGGCATGGGACATGACATTTTATGCAGTTTGGAAACAACAGGTTCTACATTATCATATTATATAACTGTTAGCAGAGATGTGAACATGGTTTGTAATCAGCATATACTTGTACAATCGAACCTTGTTTACGGGCACCTAGCTAATACAGCCACCTCACAATTAAGGTCACCATGGGATAGTAAAGTATAGGAAATAAGTACCGCTAATACGGTCACCTTGCTAATCAGGTCACGTTGGCCCTGTTCCAAGGATGATCTTAATAGTGAGGTTCCATTATATATATATATATATTATTGCTAATTTGACACATTTGGCTGTCAATTTTATAGAAATGTTGATAAGTTTCGAAATTGGGTTTAGTTTCAGTGACAGATGAATGTAAAACATTAAGCAACATATTTGTCAAATAAATTTATAACAATAACTTACATATATTGTGTAACTTTTGAATGATATAGTCTTGGAAGCAGGGTTGTCTTCAGTTCCACTGACTGCACTCAGCCTGTGTTATGACATCAGACAAGTTTACGGTCTTCCACTGCACTGAGTAAACCCAATAGTGTCATGGCCTAGCTTTTTAGTAACAACTTTGGCTAAATGATCTCTGACCGATTATTTCCATTAATGTAGCTATTTCACGCTCTATTAGAGAGAGTTGTATTGCATTTAAATTGCCACCGTTGATTCACTCCTGCTTTCTATTGTATAAATATGTATCAACCGTGGCTTATCAATGGTAATGATAGACTGAGATAGACAACTGCTCAATATGCTTCATGTGTTTATTACACTAGACCATGCCTAAGTACTGTTTTACATCAGAACAGACCTACTCTCAAATGGCAGATTTCAAAAACTGGCCATCCACAGTCTTACGCTGTCAATAGTAGTTTGTATATTCCTTTTATTCATTGTATTTAAAATCAACTATTTCAGGCAGGCAGGCAGGCAGGCAGGCAGGCAGGCAGGCAGGCAGGCAGGCAGGCAGGCAGGCAGGCAGGCAGGCAGGCAGGCAGGCAGGCAGGCAGGCAGGCAGGCAGGCAGGCAGGCAGGCAGGCAGGCAGGCAGGCAGGCAGGCAGGCAGGCAGGCAGGCAGGCAGGCAGGCAGGCAGGCAGGCAGGCAGGCAGGGAGGCAGGCAGGCAGGCAGGCAGGCAGGCAGGCAGGCAGGCAGGCAGGCAGGCAATTTATTTAGTCCATTTACATGAAAAAAAGTGCACAATTTAAACAACATAAACAGGAAGGTCAAGGAGATTCCCATTAAGTTGCTAAAAGTCGCTAACATGGGAACCAACATTTTGCAATAAACTAAAAATAACAACATCATATAATGTGAATAATAATCATTTAAAGTTACAGAGTGTTTTTGTCAGCATTTATCAAAATAAAAAGAATAACTATATGTTGACACAGGATGCTTAGGGTTCCTGCATAAGTGTTTCAAAGTAAGTACAGGACTTGCCATGCCTGTTTAGTTCAGGGTTGGTGTTTAGATATTTGAGTGTGCAGCAGGCAGACTGACTGAGTTGATTAGTATCAGTCAGGAAAGCAGCTCTGATGTTGGCTTTCATTGAATCCCCTGTGAGTCTTTAGTGTCAATACAGATATTGGCAAGTTGCCAGCTGCAGGACACGTCCTGAATCACTGAGCTGTTAACACTTCATTCATGCCTCCTCTGCATGGTGCATACTAACTTGCAGATGTTCCAGGATGTCCACAGGTCCAACTAACTGGCTGTGTGCTGATGCAGGTTCCAGCTCTTTACATGAGTGCTGACAGAAGTCCCTACACTTCCAGTCTTATACACTGAGTGATGACAGAGGTCCTGTCTTATTCATTGAGTGCTGACAGAGGTCCCATCTTATTCACCGAATGCTGACAGAGGTCCTGTCTTATTCACTGTGTGCTGACAGTGGTCCCATGTTATTCATTGAGTGCTGACACTGGTCCCATGTTATTCACTGAGTGCTGACAGAGGTTCCAGCTTATTCACCGAGTGCTGACATAGGTCCCATCTTATTCTCTGAGTGCTGACAGAGGTCCCATCTTATTCACTGAGTGTTGACAGAGGTCCCATCTTAGTCACTGAGTGCTTACAGAGGTCCCAACTTATACACTGTATGCTGACAGATGTCCCAATTTATTCACTGAGTGATAACAGGGATCCCATCTTATTAATTGAGTGCTGAAAAAGGTCCCATGGATCTTATTCAGTGAGTGCTGACTAAGGTCCCAGTTTATTCACTGAGTGCTGATAGAGGTCCCAGCTTACTCACTGTGTTCTGACAGATGTTCCAACTCACTCACTGGAAGCTGACAAAGGTCCCAATGTATTAACTGAGTGCTGACAGAGGATTCAACTTATTCACTGAGTGCTGACAGAGGTCCCATCTTGTCACTGAGTACTTATGAAGGTCCCATCTAAGTTAGTAATGCCAACAGAGGCCCTAGTTAATTGTGACTGTATTAGCAGCAATAAAGAGGGAACATGCTCAGTGTCATATGTTTGTGACACTCCAGTTTTGTGTTTCAGGGAATCTTCGTGCAAGAAGTAGACAATGGCCAGCCATGTCTGAACTGCAAGGACAATTGTCCTGGATTCACATCCCACAAGTGGAGGTTAGTGCTAGCACAGAGCACTCGCTAGTTGTGATGACTGCACAGTGTCACAATTAACACATGACATATGAAAATAAACATACATGGCACAGTGTCACAATAAACACACATAGCACAGTATCACAATAAACACACATGACACAGTGTCACAATAAACTCACATAAGATAGTGTCACAATAAACACACATAAGATAGTGTCACAATAAACACACGTGACAGTGTCATATTAAACACACATAACACAATGTCACAATAAACACACATGGCACAGTATCACAATAAACACATATGACACAGTGTCACAATAAACCCACCTGACAGTGTCATAATAAACATACATGACACAATGTCACAATAAACACACATGGCACAGTGTCACAATAAACACATATGACACAGTGTCACAATAAACCCACATGGCACAGTGTCACAATAAATACACATGGCGCAGTGTCACAATAAACACACATGGCATACAGTAATAAACACACATGGCACAAATACACATGACACAGTGTCACAGTAAACACACTTGGCTCAACGTCACAATAAACACACATGGCACAGTGCCACAATAAACACATATGACACAGTGTCACAATAAACCCACATGGCACAGCGTCACAATAAATACACATGGCGCAGTGTCACAATAAACACACATGGCACAGTGTCACAATAAACACATATGACACAGTGTCACAATAAATCCACATGGCACAGTGTCACAATAAATACACATGGCACAGTGTCACAATAAACACACATGGCATACAGTAATAAACACACATGGCACAAATACACATGACACAGTGTCACAGTAAACACATATGACACAGTGTCACAATAAATCCACATGGCACAGTGTCACAATAAATACACATGGCACAGTGTCACAATAAACACACATGGCATACAGTAATAAACACACATGGCACAAATACACATGACACAGTGTCACAATAAACACATATGACACAGTGTCACAATAAATCCATATGGCACAGTGTCACAATAAATACACATGGCACAGTGTCACAATAAACACACATGGCATACAGCAATAAACACACATGGCACCACATCACAATAAACACACATGACAGTGTCACGATAAACACACATGGAACAGTCTCACAATAAACACACGTGGCACAGTATCACAATAAACACACATGACACAGTGTCACAATAAACACACATTGCACAGTATCACAATAAACACACATGACACAGTGTCACAATAAACACACATGTCACATTGTCACAATAAACACACATGACACAGTGTCACAATAAACACACATGTCACAGTGTCACAATAAACACATAAGATAGTGTCACAATAAACACACATAAGATAGTGTCACAATATACACACATGACACAGTGTCATAATAAACACACATGACACAATGACACACTAAACACACATGGCGTAGTGTCACAATAAACACACATGACACAGTGTCACAATAAACCCACATGGCACAGTGTCACAATAAACACACATGACACATTGTCACAATAAACACACATGGCGCAGTGTCACAATAAACACACATGGCATACAGTAATAAACACACATGGCACAAATACACATGACACAGTGTCACAGTAAACACACTTGGTTCAGTGTCACAATAAACACACATGGCACAGTCTCACAATAAACACACATGACAAAGTGCCACAATAAACACACATGGCACAGTGTCACAATAAACACACATGACACAATGTCACAATAAACACACGACACAGTGTCTCAATAAACACACATGGCATACAGCAATAAACACACATGGCACCGCGTCACAATAAACATACGTGACAGTGTCATGATAAACACACATGGCACAGTCTCACAATAAACACACGTGGCACAGTATCACAATAAACACACATGACACAGTGTCACAATAAACACACATGGCATAGTGTCACAATAAACACACATGGCACAGTATCACAATAAACACACATGACACAATGTCACAATAAACACATGGCA
Organism: Paraescarpia echinospica; assembly: GCA_020002185.1. NCBI lineage: Eukaryota > Metazoa > Annelida > Polychaeta > Sabellida > Siboglinidae > Paraescarpia > Paraescarpia echinospica. Next base: position 19,808,522 of record CM034532.1, read on the forward strand.
CAGTGTCACAATAAACACACATGACACAATGTCACAACAAACACACATGGCACAGTGTCACAATAAACACACACACATACACACACACATACACACACACACACACACACACACATGGCATACAGCAATAAACACACATGGCACCGCGTCACAATAAACACACGTGACAGTGTCACGATAAACACACATGGCACAGTCTCACAATAAACACACATGACACAGTGTCACAATAAACACACATGGCATAGTGTCACAATAAACACACATGGCACAGTATCACAATAAACACACATGACACAATGTCACAATAAACACACGACACAGTGTCTCAATAAACACACATGGCATACAGCAATAAACACACATGGCACCGCGTCACAATAAACATACGTGACAGTGTCACGATAAACACACATGGCATAGTCTCACAATAAACACACGTGGCACAGTATCACAATAAACACACATGACACAGTGTCACAATAAACACATGGCACAGTGTCACAATAAACACACATGACAATGTCACAATAAACACACATGGCACAGTGTCACAATAAACACACACATACACACACACATACACACACACACACACACATACACACACATGGCATACAGCAATAAACACACATGGCACCGCGTCACAATAAACACACGTGACAGTGTCACGATAAACACACATGGCACAGTCTCACAATAAACACACATGACACAGTGTCACAATAAACACACATGGCATAGTGTCACAATAAACACACATGGCACAGTATCACAATAAACACACATGACACAATGTCACAATAAACACACATGACACAGTGTCACAATAAACACATGATACAGTGTCACAATAAACACACATGGCACAGTATCACAATAAACACACATGACACAATGTCACAATAAACACACATGGCACAGTGTCACAAAAAACACATATGACACAGTGTCACAATAAACACACATGTCACATGACAATGTCATAATAAACATATCACATGGCAGTAAACACACATCACACAACACTATGTCACAATAAACACACATGTCACATGGTACTGTGTCACAATAAACAGACATGTCACACAGCAATAAACACACAATAAACACGTATATGTTGCATACAGTAGGTCATGAATGTGAATAAACATTCACAGACATGCACACCCATCCACGTACATGCATGCACGCATGTGCACGCGCACGCACACACACACACACACAGCACTCTGCCACAATAAACATGCAAGTTATACAGCATTGTGTCACTATAAACACCCATCAAACAGCATTAGTGTCTGAGTTCGTTTGTCCAGAAGCAGAATAAACGAGCCATGTTTCCCGCCAGATAGAGCTACTCCTTCACCCATGCCCTTCTCAAATGAGTTTTATAGTGTTTTTTGTTAGTTTTTATTCATGCCAATCTGTAGGTGTGTGACCGACTTTTCTTCAGCTTTTGTTAGTTTATGACTGCCATGTTTATTTATAGCAGCTTGTGGGTGTCTTCTGAAGTTCTCTTTGGCATTGCTGTTGAAGTGAGTTTAATCATGAAGTTAGGTCATTTAAGTTTGTGACAGGTTTTTTATTTAGCTTTTCAACAGTCTCTGTCAACCGGTGCTTTCTGGGTTGTTTTTTGGTAATATTTTGGTGTTATGTTTTTTATGATTTGATTGTTTTGTTTGGATTGTTGTTCTGCTTGACTGGTTAGGTCAGATATATAACGTTAAGTGTGTCATTCTTAATATGGTTCTTTATGTTTTAAAGGATTATATTATTTACACTTAGTTTGAAAGTTCTCATTTACTTTTGGACTCAAATCCATGTTTATTTTCCCTTGTATTCCAATTTCTCTATTATTGTCCTGTAGGAAAATCTCACCAGTTCCTAATATTATCCGGAATCCTGCAGGAACATTTGTCACTAGTTCCTAGTATTTTCCAGTCCTTCAAGAACATTTGTTACCAGTTCCCAATATTGTCCTGTGTCCAACAGGAACATTTGTCACACTGTCACCAGTTCCTAGTATAGTCCTATGTCCAACAGGAACAGTAGTCACCAGTTAGAGCACAGTGACGCAGTGGCTAGAACTTCGGACTCTCGACCGAGAGAACCTGTGTTTGAATAGAGTAGTGCGGTGTTGAATATTGGTCAAGTTTGTTCACTCTACATTGCTCCAGTTCACCCAGCTGTATGAATGAGTACCTGGCTATAGACAGTGATGGATATTTGTGTACGAATAGTTTTCGTGCATTAATTGCAATGTGGCTGAATGCTTCCCAGAGAAGTTGAAATGGTGTTTGATTGAACAAGTCTGCCAGGGAGTAAAGAGTAAAGTGCTTCGAACAATCCTGAGGACTATATATACTGCGCTATATAAGAACACACCTTTTCTTTTACCTTTTACAATTCCTAGTATTGTCCTGTGTTCTCCAGGAATATCTGCAGCCAGTGCAAGTGCCGGCGGGAGCTGCATGACATCTACCATGCCAACTTTGTGGATGTACGGGAACGGGTGGGGTGGGAGGATCCCCCTGATCCCCAACTACAGGTCAACAAGGAGCAGACACTGCATCTCAACTATACCTGGGTACCCCCCGGACTCACCGATGACAAGGTACAAGCATAGGGAAGTTTTTTCTGATTTAACAGATAAATTTAAGTTATTATTATTTAATTTATCTGCTTAAGGCCAGGCTAAACCGGACTGGAAGTCCAAAACAAAGATGGGCAATATGACATGTATTTATCAACATAGAGTGGTATAACTTGGCAAACAAAATCAAATTTATGTATTTTTTTGAAAAATTAAGTGAAATTCTATTTTTAGCATCAGTATCATGTGATTCAAGATGGCCGACGTGTGATAACAACACCCATAATAAAAAACAGGATATCTAAAAAAACTACTCATCCTATTCAGGGGTAGAACTTCAGCATTTATTTTACTGGACAGCAGGACTAGTAAAGACAAAAGTTTACTAGTCCGCCAAAAGGTTTACTAGTCCTGAAAATATCAAAACAACACAAATTTAAATTGCAACAAATGCGTCAGACGGTCCATGGTGGCCGTTTTCAGCACTTGAATGGCTCGGTGGGCAGTTGCAGTGTTTTTCCAGCTTGCGTTTTTCTGCTGGTTTTGCAACCCCAGTCAAGTAATGATACATCGTGCATAAACGTAGACTAATAAAGCAATGTAGATGTAAACCGTATTTGAAAACCGTGCATTTGAAAATGACCACCAATTGCACTCATTAGCCCTACCCCTCTACCAGATACGCTAAACCAAACAAAACTGTCATTTCAGAATTCGATGTCACACAACAGCCAATCAACAGCACTATTTCACTTTTCACTGTCGCCTCATTACGTAAAGAATTAGTTTGTCAATGGTACGGATGGTGGCATCATGCAACATGCTGATTTTTACTAGACAGCCGGACTAGTTGGTAGGCGGATTTACTAGTCCGCCGTAATCTTTACTAGTGTACGGACTAGCGGACTAGTGGGTAGTTCTACCCCTGCTATTAAGCTGAAATTTGAAGATCATATTTGGTATAATGAAACAAAGGAACTGGACCAAAATTAAGAATTTATTTCATAATGTAACATTTGTATGGACAAATGAATTGCCGAAATGTAGCATGGTCATTCTCATGTGCCTAATTTCGGCATATTATTAGCTCTAAAAACAAAACTACTTAAGATATCTGATTGATTTTGGTCCACAATGTTTCTTCCACATTATGTGCTTTATAAGTATTCCAAATTTTAAGACAATATATCAATGGGTAGCAGAGAAATCCTGCTTTGAATAATGTCATTTAGCCTGAAAAAGGAGTTTTTGAGAAAACTGCGAACAAAGTTGATTGTCCATTTCAAAGCACTTAAAAGGCTCCAGTTTGGTATGTAGAGTCCTTCTCATGTGCCTTAGCCACTCTTCTTTTTTCTCTGTTGCCTAGCTCTCTTTGTAGACTGGCCAGTTGCTGCTGTCACACGTGTCAAATGACTGAACTATCTTCATCAAGTTGTGACCACACTTCAGAAAAATCTTTATTTAAAAATCGTGCATATTTAATTAGGTAAATATGACATGATAGGCAGGCACATTTTTTGATATTTGACAGCCTCATTTAGATGTGACATCTCATGTGTATATAGAATGATAGTATGATGTAAATCAGGTGAAAAAAAATTTGCAATTTAAAAAAAATCACTAAAATATAGGGGTTTAGCCTGGCCTTAACTTATATGTTTATATAATGTTTCAACTTATGTTTACATGTTTCTTAAACAACATTTTGATTTTGACTTTTAAAGTTATTTTAAAATAATTTAGTATTATTTTTATAGTGCCAGTGATCATCAGGTTTTTAATGTGCATTACAAATTTATTATAATAATAATAAATAAAAAAATGTAGCAACATTTTTTTAGTAGGTCTGATACATGGTCTGTGATATACAGTCTCTGATACACGGTCCGTGATATATGGTATGTAATATAGTCTGTGATACATGTTCTGTGGTACACACAGCTGTGTTACATTCATAGACTTAGCATCTCTTGCCTTCGTCAGAGTTGGCACCACTTCCAGCAGTTGACACCATCAGAAACTGTCGGCACCAGTGCCAACCACTTTATAACATCTGATCCTGGCAACTGCTGGTACCCGTGCCGGTGTCGCAAGACAGCACCAGTGTCAGCAGTTGTCACCTATTGCATAGAGAGTGGCGCCAGTACCAGTATCTCCTGTCATGGTGCCTCCTTTTATCTGTCCTAAGTAGTGAAGACAGTTGAAGTGCCATCACCCCCAGCAGGTTGTGTGGTTGATGGATGCTGTTCCCTGCTGCCAGCCTCTGTGAACTGTGTGTGTTAGGACAGTGAGGTGGTCTATTAGAACTATCAATCATAAAAAGTAGTAGAAAAGAGAAGTTGGCCTGTGTGCAGCAATGTTGGCGGGAGACATGCATCATTTACCTGTCAGTCAATTCATTAATGCATGCCCACATGAGCACACCAGGCTATGCTTGGCAGATTGTTATCGCAATGTTGCTGATATGTTGGGTTGATGAGAGTTGAGATGAGACTTATATAATGTTGATGAATACTTACAAATGTGACTTACGTCTGAGGTTGATGTGTACCATGGTACTTAACAATGGAGTGTCTCTCTAATGTTGATGAGTTATTTAAACGTCACATAAATTCATTTATCTAATATTGATGACTACTTAAAATGTGACTTATATTTAAGGTTGATGAGTACTTGAAATGTGACTTACGTGTGAAATAGTCGAGTACACAGAGTGTTCCCTCTCTTAGGTTGATGAGTACATGGAGTGTTCCTTCTGTTAGTTTGATGAGTGCATGGAGTGTGTGTCGTTCTCTTAGGTTGATGAGTACATGGAGTGTTCCTTCTCTTATGTTGACGAGTAAATGGAGTGTTCCTTCTCTTAGGCTGATGAGTACATGGGGTATTGCTTCTCTTACATTGATGAGTACATGGAGTGTTCCTTCTCTTATGTTGACGAGTAAATGGAGTGTTCCCTCTCTCAGGTTGATGAGTACATGGAGTATTCCTTCACTTAGGTTGATGAGTACATGGAGTGTTCCTTCTCTTAGGTTGATGAGTACATGAAGTGTTCCCTCTCTCAGGTTGACGAGTACATGGAGTGTTCCTTCTCTTAGGCTGATGAGTTCATGGAATGTTCCTTCACTTAGGCTAATGAATATGTAGAGAAGGTTGATGAGTACATGGAGTGTTCCTTCTCTTAGGTTGACGAGTTCATGGACTGTTCCTTCTCTTAAGTTGATGAGTACATGGAGTGTTCCTTCTCTTAAGTTGATGAATACGTGGAGTGTTCCTTCTCTTAAGTTGATGAGTACATGGAGTGATCCTTCTCTTGTGTTGACGAGTACATGGAGTGTTCCTTCTCTTAGGTTGATGAGTACATGGAGTGTTCCTTCTCTTAGGCTGATGAGTACATGGAGTATTCCTTCTCTTACATTGATGAGTACATGGACTGTTCCTTCTCTTATGTTGATGAGTAAATGGAGTGTTCCTTCACTGAGGTTGATGAGTACATGGAGTGTTCCTTCTCTTAGGTTGATGAGTACATGAAATGTTCCTTCTCTTAAGCTGATGAGTTCATGGAGTATTCCTTCTCTTACATTGATGAGTACATGGAGTGTTCCTTCTCTTATGTTGACGAGTAAATGGAGTGTTCCCTCTCAGGTTGATGAGTACATGGAGTATTTCTTCACTTAGGTTGATGAGTACATGGAGTGTTCCTTCTCTTAGGTTGATGAGTACATGAAATGTTCCTTCTCTTAGGCTGATGAGTTCATGGAATGTTCCTTCTCTTAGGCTAATGAGTATGTAGAGAAGGTTGATGAGTACATGGAGTATTCCTTCTCTTACATTGATGAGTACATGGAGTGTTCCTTCTCTTATGTTGACGAGTAAATGGAGTGTTCCCTCTCTCAGGTTGATGAGTACATGGAGTATTCCTTCACTTAGGTTGATGAGTACATGGAGTGTTCCTTCTCTTAGGTTGATGAGTACATGAAGTGTTCCCTCTCTCAGGTTGACGAGTACATGGAGTGTTCCTACTCTTAGGCTGATGAGTTCATGGAATGTTCCTTCTCTTAGGCTAATGAGTATGTAGAGAAGGTTGATGAGTACATGGAGTGTTCCTTCTCTTAGGTTGACGAGTACATGGAGTGTTCCTTCTCTTACGTTGACGAGTTCATGAAGTGTTCCTTCTTTTAGGTTGATGAGTTCATGGACTGTTCCTTCTCTTAAGTTGATGAGTACATGGAGTGTTCCTTCTCTTAAGTTGATGAGTACGTGGAGTGTTCCTTCTCTTAAGTTGATGAGTACATGGAGTGATCCTTCTCTTGTGTTGACGAGTAAATGGAGTGTTCCTTCTGTTAGGTTGATGAGTACATGGAGTGTTCCTTCTCTTAGGCTGATGAGTACATGGATTATTCCTTCTCTTACATTGATGAGTACATGGAGTGTTCCTTCTCTTATGTTGACGAGTAAATGGAGTGTTCCCTCTCTCAGGTTGATGAGTACATGAAGTGTTCCTTCTCTTAGGCTGATGAGTTGATGGAATGTTCCTTCTCTTAAGCTAATGAGTATGTAGAGAAGGTTGATGAGTACATGGAGTGTTCCTTCTCTTAGGTTGACGAGTACATGGAGTGTTCCTTCTCTTACGTTGACGAGTTCATGGAGTGTTCCTTCTTTTAGGTTGATGAGTTCATGGACTGTTCCTTCTCTTAAGTTGATGGGTACATAGAGTGTTCCTTCTCTTAAGTTGATGAGTACGTGGAGTGTTCCTTCTCTTAAGTTGATGAGTACATGGAGTGATCCTTCTCTTGTGTTGACGAGTACATGGAGTGTTCCTTCTCTTAGGTTGATGAGTACATGGAGTGTTCCTTCTCTTAGGTTGAATACATGGAGTGTTCCTTCTCTCAGGTTGACGAGTACATGGAGTGTTCCTTCTTTTAGGTTGATGAGTTCATGGAGTGTTCCTTCTCTTAGGTTGATGAGTACATGGAGTGTTCCTTCTCTTAGGTTGATGAATACATGGAGTGTTCCTTCTCTCAGGTTGACAAGTACATGGAGTGTTCCTTCTCTTAGGCTGATGTGTTTGTTGAGTGTTCCTTCTCTTAGGTTGATGAGTACGTGGAGTGTTCCTTCTCTTAGGTTGATGAGTCCATGGAGTGTTCCTTCTCTTAGGTTGATGAATACATGGAGTGTTCCTTCTCTCAGGTTGACGAGTACATGGAGTGTTCCTTCTCTTAGGCTGATGTGTATGTTGAGTGTTCCTTCTCTTAGGTTGATGAGTACGTGGAGTGTTCCTTCTCTTAAGTTGATGAGTACATGCAGTGTTCCTTCTCTTGTGTTGACGAGTAGATGGGGTGTTCCTTCTCTTAGGTTGACGAGTACATGGAGTGTTCCTTCTCTTAGGTTGATGAATACATGGAGTGTTCCTTCTCTCAGGTTGACGAGTACATGGAATGTTCCTTCTCTTAGGCTAATGAGTACATGGAGCATTCCTTCTCTTGGGTCGCCAAGTACATAGAGTGTTCCCTCCCTCAGGTAGAAGAGTACATACAATGTTCCTTCTCTCGGGTGGATGAGTGCATACAATGTTCCCTCTCTCAGGTTGACGAATACACACAATGTTCCCTCTCTCAGGTTGACGAATACACACAATGTTCCCTCTCAGGTTGACGAGTACATACAATGTTCCCTCTCTCAGGTGGACAAGTACATACAATGTTCCCTCTCTCAGGTGGACAAGTACATACAATGTTCCCTCTCTCAGGTGAACAAGAACATACAATGTTCCCTTTCTCAGGTGGACAAGTACATACAATGTTCTCTCTCTCAAGTGGATGAGTACATACAATGTTCCCTCTCTTAGGTGGACGAGTAATTACAATGTTCCCTCTCTCAGGTGGACGAGTACATACAATGTTCTCTCTCTCAGGTAGACGAGTACATACAATGTTCCCTCTCTCAGGTGGACGAGTACATGGATCAACTGGACAACAACAAGATCCCGAAGGTTGGGTCAGTGGGAGAGAAGTACCGAGACCTCCAGCTGATGCTGCAGCTGCCGAAGCAGGACCTCGCTGCAGACTTCTGCAAGCAGCTGAGTGGCGCCGTGGAGAGGAAGGCCTTCAATGAGTTCATAGACCTGCGAGACTCCGCCGCCATGGACATTGGCTTCGTCAGGGACAATCTCCATCACGACCCCACGGTGAGGTCATTGAGTGCAGTGGGTCATGTGTGTGTGCGTGCGTACATGCATGCATGTATGTGTGTATATTCCCCAGGGTACACCTTCCCCATACTTTACCTGAATACCGACTCGGTAAGACAATGTGCTTATAAGAACAAGCACTGGATGGGTAAAATGGTCCCCTGAACACTGGCCAGTGACACCAGAGGACCAGGCTTAAAATCCACCTGCTGTCAGTTCTAAATTTGGGCAGTTCACCCCACTGTGTGGGTGTAATACGAAGAGGTGCTAACAGCATTTGGTCCTTGGTATCTGGCATCTATCAGGGGAAGTAAAGATCCCACACACACACACACACACACACATACACGGGGTAAAGGTGTAACCTGTCATGAACTCGGTGCCATAATGCTTCAGCATTGGAAATGTACATTATACATAATAACATATATGAAGAAGAAGCAGTGTGCTTAGTGCAACTGTTGGTTTTTATGGAACCCGCTGGGTTTTGGTGCTTTAATCACATGTTAAATAGACTCTAATCACATACTTAATTAGGCTGGATTAATCGACTAAAATTGTTGGTCGATCGAAGGCATTATTTACCTTCTGAAAGGGAGCTGATATTATGTTAGATACTTAAATGCTTATGTAAATATATAATCAAATTATTTTGAACACGTGGTGACCTACATATGTCATTGTGACCTACATATGACATGACGTATATATCATGGTGACCTATATATGTCATTGTAACTTATGTCATTGTGACCTATATATGTCATGGTGACCTATAATGTCGCTGTTGTTTCCCACAGACATGTTACAACTGCGATGGTGAGATAGATGTCGGCGAACTTGCCGTTTTCGCACCAAAGTTTGTCGACGACGAGTGTGGGCGTGGCGACAACAGTGGCGCCATCTGCTGGCACCCAGCATGCTTCATATGTTGCGTGTGTGAAGAGCAGCTCGTCGATCTCGTCTACTGTCACAACGATGGCGCCATCTACTGTCAACGCCACTATGCCCAGCTGTTGAAGCCTCGATGTGCGGCCTGCGATGAGGTAAGATGGCGATATCAACAATATGCATATTCCTTGTTAGATATTTGACATTTTCTTAATTTAGAGACATTTTATTTAATCTTTGCCAATTTGTTTGGTTTGACATGTCAAGCAGGTGCATATTTAGATGATGACGATGAATGTAGAACTGTAATAATGGTCCAGTTTATTATTGCAAATAAACTCATGGACTAGCCCGCATTCAGCTATAATCGACCTAACATAAGTGTTTGGGTGGTATGTTGACGTTTAACTCCAGTTTGTATCTTGGGGCCAAACTTTCAAGGAATAATGTATAATCCCTCTAGAAGAAAAGTACACCTTTTTGAAATTCTCCATCGGTTAAATTTCTTACCAGTTCTAGGGTTCATACCTCACATTAGACAGATGTAAATCAATAATTCATAATGTTATGCGTATTTTCTGCGATTTTTCCAAGGAGTGCCAATCAGTTTGGGACACTTTTAAATAACATGCATTAATGCAAAAAACTTTCAAATTGTTATCATATATATATATATAATACTGTGTCTGTGTGTGTCTGTAGCACCATCTGTGTCTATCTGTACACTGTAGCACCATCTGTGTCTGTAGCACCATAGGTGTCTACACTGTAGCACCATCTGTGTCTGTGTCTATACACTGTAGCACCATATGTGTCTGTGTGTCTGTCTGTATACTGTAGCACCATCTGTGTCTGTGTGTCTGTCTGTACGCTGTAGCACCATCTGTGTCTGTTTGTCTGTACACTGTAGCACCATATGTGTCTGTATGTACACTGTAGCACCATCTGCAAGTGTGTCTGTCTGTACACTATTGTACCGTCTGTGTGTCTGTCTGTACACTAGCACCATCTGTGTCTGTAAGTCTATAGTACTCTGTACACTGTAGCACCATCTGTGTCTGTGTGTCTGTCTGTACACCGTAGCACCATCTCTGTCTGTGTGTCTGTCTGTACACTGTTGTACCATCTGTGTTTGTGTGTCTGTACACTGTATCACCATCTGTGTCTGTGTGTCTGTCTGTGCACTGTAGCACCATCTGTGTCTGCATGTCTGTCTGTACACTGTTGCACCATCAGTGTCTGTGTGTCTGTCTGTACGCTGTAGCACCATCTGTGTCTGCGTGTCTGTACACTGTAGCACCATCTGTGTCTGCGTGTCTGTCTGTACACTGTAGCACCATCTGCGTCTGCGTGTCTGTACACTGTAGCACCATATGTGTCTGCGTGTCTGTCTGTACACTGTAGCACCATCTGTGTCTGCGTGTCTGTACACTGTAGCACCATCTGTGTCTGCGTGTCTGTACACTGTAGCACCATCTGTGTCTGCGTGTCTGTCTGTACACTGTAGCACCATCTGTGTCTGTGTGTCTGTACGCTGTAGCACCATCTGTGTCTGCGTGTCTGTACACTAGCACCATCTGTGTCTGCGTGTCTGTACACTGTAGCACCATCTGTGTCTGCGTGTCTGTACACTGTAGCACCATCTGTGTCTGCGTGTCTGTACACTGTAGCACCATCTGTGTCTGCGTGTCTGTACACTGTAGCACCATATGTGCCTGTACTGAATTGCAGCTTCAAAGGGAAATCAAATCCTTGGATTAATTAGGCGAAATAAAGCGTATAAGGGAAAAGAACTAATAATACTGCTGTACAAAACAATAGTTAGGCCTCATTTAAAATATTGTATTCAAGCGTGGAGGTCATATCGTGAGAAGGACATAGATATGCTGGAAAGAGTACAGAGGAGAGCGACTAAAATTATACCAAAACTGAGGGATCTTAGTTATGAAATACGCCTAAAAGAATGTGGTTTATCAACACTAGAGACCAGGCGATTGAGAGGCGATCAGATAGAAGTGTTTAAAAAATTGAATGGTTATGAAAATATTGATAGAAATATGTTTTCTCAGTTAAGAAAGATAGAAGGACTAGAGGACATGAAGTTACATTAGTAAAGGAGCAGAGTAGATTATATATAAGAACATTCTCATTTTCACAAATGAGTGTAAATGAATGGAACAGATTATCTGCTGATTGTGTGGGTGCTAGTAGTGTGAATATGTTTAAAAATAAAATCAACACATACCTCAGAAAGGCGGGATACACGTAAATAAAAGGGTTGGACTCTTGATAAACCTAGAGTTAATTCTCTAGCAATCTTGTTAAATCTTGTTAAACCATCTGGAGGATGGGCATTTTTGTTAGTGAATTTGTTAATTCTACAACAGCTCAGTTGGTGAATGTTATTTACTACTGATCATTTGACTGGACACTGGATAAATATACCCCCAGCTATTACCTGCGTCCAGTGGGTGTACATTATCATGGTGGCAAGTCTATATATCTTGCCTCTTGAAACTCTGGTATAACATAGCTACCCACTGAATGTGGGAAACCAGTAAAAACAAGAAAACCAGGGTAAGTCTGCTGTGTTGTTCTGCAGCAGCCTTGTGACTCAACTACTTATTGCTTGATTTATAGCGGCGTGCTCTTTAAAGTCACCAGATTTATTATGGATAGTTGGCGCTAGGTCTAACTCTGATTTGTGACACATCATAGGTGGGTGTTTGTCAGATACCACAGTTTTATGTGTGTTTATCTTGATCGCAGACGGCAGAGTTGACGTAGATTTTCCCACAAGCTGAAGTCTACTAGAAAGATTTGTTTGCAAAGTGTAATGAGTATGGAACATGTGCAGTAATGTCACAGTAAAAGTGTGTAATGTTGTGTAAGATAAATATTATAGGACATTATGGTGATGTGTAAATGTTGCAAAGTGGTTTGGCTGACAATGTAATAGCGCAAAAGAAATGTGCAATTAAAGTTGCATGTATAACACATAATAGTAGTATGAAGGAACTGTTGTAATGTAATTGTTACAATAGTATAACATCAATTGTAATAGTTGTATAGGGTTGTAAAGAAAATGTAACACAAGCATTACAAAGTTGCATGGACACTGTTTAATGGTAATTTCACAGGAAAATATACAATAGATGGATACCATCACTGTAATGGTAGTGTAAAGTAAATGTTATATGGACAACATGTAATGACAATGTAACGGATACATGACAAATCTGATTGGTGAATGTGTAAAGCCGTGTGGGTAGTTGAAGTGTAAACTAACTGTCTCTGTAGGAGTGAGTGTTATGTATTGATGACAAAGTGTCAAAGTGTGCCCCTTGTTTATCAGACACAACCCTAAGGATGCTGGGGGTTGCTTAGTGGGTTGTCAGTGATGACCTACATTCAGTGAGTTGGGGTGACTAGGACACATTACCATGATGTGTCAAACCTATGACGTCTCCTTCCACACCGTAGCAGGATCCCACAGAAGGATTTCCTTTCTCTCACCTTGAGTCATCCAAGTTTAAATATACACTAGTTCATGTCTGTAAGTTATTCAAGTCCCGACCGACGTAGCTACGTAATTATCCACCCTTTTCATGTTTAGCAGAACATGTGCTTTAAGTAACGATTCCAACGAAACACTACACTTCAGGTGAGGTTTACAGACCACTAAATCGACCGTGGTCTCGTCCTGGTGCATGTTTTATTACAATTTGTATTGTCTGCTACACAAAAACGCCGTCTTTGCAGAAGTTGTCAGTTTGTATGGCTGCATTGACTCGTTTGTTTTCCTGTTCGTGCAAGGAGGCCAGTCTGCTTGTTGAGCTAATCTCTGTCATCTTGCTTTTCCCCTCCGCAATACAAGATGTCACCTTTCTTTGTGTTGGAACAGGTTGAGATTCTTCGAAGTCATTCAATATGTAGCACCCTCACTGGTTGTCAATTGGCTTAGTAAATGGTAGACTTTCTTGGAAAGTTTATAAATGAATATTATTGACTGGTGTGTGGGTACTGACTGCATGAGATGTCGTTGGTTGATATATGAAGAAAAATGGCAAAATTGACTGACAATCATTCAACCTCTTCACTCAGACTATTGATTAATTTAATAGTATATCGGCTGATTCGTTGATGTATAATGCTGACTGATCAGATGGCATGCCATTGACTGATTGTATGGCATATCATAGACTTACTTGACAACGTACCATTAACTAATTGAATTAAGTATTGACTGGTTGGCTGACATATGATTTTGACACACACTGATTGATGGTATTGACTGATTGGTTGACATAATTTTGACTGATGTGGTGACATCATTGGCTGATTGGTTGACATATTGATTGATGTGATGACATCATTGACTGGGTGGTTGACCTATCATTGACTGATTGAATTATATATCATAGACTGATTGGATGACATATCATTGACTAATTTAATTACATATTGACTGATTGATTGACATACATTGACTGATTGATTTGTGTTATTAATTGATTGTTTGATGTATCATTGACTGATTGGTTAACTTATCATATTGACTGAGTGACTGCATGACATATCATTGACTGATTGGTTAACGTATCATATTGACTGAGTGACTGCATGACTTACCATTGACTGATTGGTTAACGTATCATATTGACTGAGTGACTGCATGACATACCATTGACTGATTGGTTAACGTATCATATTGACTGAGTGACTGCATGACATATCATTGACTGATTGGTTAATGTATCATATTGACTGAATGACTGCATGACATACCATTGACTGATTGGTTAACGTATCATATTGACTGAGTGACTGCATGACATACCATTGACTGATTGGTTAACATCATATTGACTGAGTGACTGCATGACACCATTGACTGATTGGTTAACCTATCATTGACTGAGTGACTGCATGACATACCATTGACTGATTGGTTAACGTATCATATTGACTGAGTGACTGCATGACATACCATTGACTGATTGGTTAACGTATCATATTGACTGAGTGACTGCATGACATACCATTGACTGATTGGTTAACGTATCATATTGACTGAGTGACTGCATGACATACCATTGACTGATTGGTTAACGTATCATATTGACTAAGTGACTGCATGACTTACAATTAACTGATTGGTTAACGTATCATATTGACTGAGTGACTGCATGACATACCATTGACTGATTGGTTAACGTATATCATATTGACTGAGTGACTGCATGACATACCATTGACTGATTGGTTAACGTATCATATTGACTGAGTGACTGCATGACTTACCAATGACTGATTGGTTAACGTATCATATTGACTGAGTGACTGCATGGCATACCATTGACTGATTGGTTAACGTATCATATTGACTGAGTGACTGCATGACATACCATTGACTGATTGGTTAACGTATCATATTGACTGAGTGACTGCATGACTTACAATTAACTGATTGGTTAACGTATCATATTGACTGAGTGACTGCATGACATACCATTGACTGATTGGTTAACGTATCATATTGACTGAGTGACTGCATGACATACCATTGACTGATTGAAGGACATATTGACTAATTATTTGACAAATCATATGATATCATATTGATTGTTGGTTGACCTGCAATAACTGATTGGTTGATATATCAATGTTTATTTTTTAATACTGTTAAGTAGTATCTATGTATGTAATAAAACTACCAGTAGTAGCAACTTTCGATTCATCACGAAATCGAGTATTTTCATAAAGATTAAGATGTCAGTGATTACAAGTGCAACACATTTTGTATGGATCTTTTTTTAGCCAACTGAGTAATTTTTTTAGCCAACTCTTCAGTTGGCTAAAAAGAAAGTGTTGCAATATTTGCAGCAATGTCCCCTAACACTAGTTGGTTCACCAATGAAATTCATACATTACCTTTAAATACTCAATTTGGCTGAGTTCTTTCCATTGGTCTATTGGTTGATTTTATGTGCCATTTTTCTTCTCATATATTTTAGTTTGCCAAGGCAAACTAAAAGATATGGTGGTATTTCCTTGCCTCTGATGTCTGGAACAAGTTATACAGATGTAGACACTTGGGATGATATCGATTAAACGAAAACACAGATCATAGGATGAGACAGACATCTTGTGACTGTTGGTGATTAACACTTATTTCCCAGTATGTTCCCTAAATTGGACCAACTATTGACCTGCTGATGACATGTAGCATGTTCACACATCCTTTCCCGTGTGTACTTGTCTTTCTACAATATTTTTGTTGAGATTGCTTAATGAAATTGAATTAGTTGTAAATTTAAGTACGGTTCTATACCAAAACTGTGCTAAGAATGGATATTGCAAGTGGATTCTGGCCAAATTTCTGGGGATTTGTAGTGGCCTTGGTGTGGATTTCTCAAATGGGTGGATGTAGATACGGTGTTGCATTCATAGTGCAGCAAAACAGGACCATGCATCAAATATGAAGACCACATCCCAGGCTCCAAGGGTGTTTTATGACCTAACCAGTTGAGGGAGAAACGTCTCTAGCCAGACCCAGTTTCTAGGAGTAGGAAGTGGCCATACTGGGATACAGTGGCGCCATCTACTGAATGCACAGCACACTAATTAATGTAATTGTGAAAATGGTAACATCCGTACATATTGCATAGTCTGCTCACTCGAACTAATGCAGTAGTTTATTGGCTGAATGACACTGCTGACGGATGTGTCGGGGTGTTTTGATTGGTAATTGCTGCCTGATTGCGGAAGAGAGCAAAGTACTCATTAGACACAAACACGCATGTTTGTACTCCTGTCTTTGGGTCGTAGGAGTCTCTGTGGCGTGGTCTTTGACATGGCATTGTCACTCTCATTACCACTTTCTGTCATGTGATGGTCATGAGACAGTAGTCAGCATCGTGCAGTAATGTGATCTATTACTGTCACAGCCAGGCATCTCTCAGGAGACCAGAGTTGGGGTGAATTTTGTATTTTTATTTAAATATGCTGATTTTACATTCCAGTATTTGTAATTGTATTTGTGTTTGATGTTCAAATTTAGGGAATTTAATCAAACATTTCAACTTGTATTTGGGGTAAATGGCTGGCTTACACATGCACAATTTTGGGTGGATCTGAAATAACAATAAATGCATCTTTAGCTTTGTCTATGTAAAATAATCCACTTCTTCACCATTTAATATAATCGTTTCTTTACATTTTCCACAAAACACCAATATTACTTTATTAAAAAAGATTGTCTATTTGAATTTTTGTTCAGCATTTTTTATTTGGTATAGTTTATTTATATTTGTGTTTGAACTATTGAAATATTTCATTTGACCAAATGTAGAACTTTGCTTTAGATGTAGATCTCCTGGCCGAGGCATGGTGAATGTGGGCCGAGGCATGGTGAATGTGGGCGAGGCATGGTGAATGTGTGTGAGGCATGGTGAATATGGGCGAGGCATGGTGAATGTGTGCGAGGCATGGTGAATATGGGCGAGGCATGGTGAATATGGGCGAGGCATGGTGGATATGGGCGAGGCTTGGTGAATATGGGCAAGGCATGGTGAATGTTTGCGAGGCATGGTGAATATGGGCGAGGCATGGTGAATGTGGGCGTGGTTCAGTTTGTCACACTTGGTGCTGATTGCGTGAAGTCGGATTGTGCTGCCTGAACAGGAGAGATGTAGAGAGGAACCAGAGGTGGCATGCTTGGTAATGACAGTGTGTCGACATACTGATACATCAGGGTTATCTGGTAAGGATTATGACTTGTAGCGTCGGTTAAAGTGAGTTTATTAGAATCATCCAGCGGTGGTAATTATGAGTGACAACATGCCTTGTCTGTCTAGCCATGCTGCGACAACATGCCTAGTATGTCTAGCCATGCTGTGACAAGAGTGACAACATGCCTGGTCTGTCCCATACTGTGACATGAGTTGCAACATGCCTGGTCTGTCTAGCCAAGCTGTGATACTCCTACAGTAATAAGAGTATTACAGTGTACTGTAATACTCCTACAATATTAGGAGTATTACTGTAATACTCCTACAGTATTAGGAGTATTACTGTAATGCTCCTACAGTATTAGGAGTATTACTGTAATACTCCTACATTATTAGGAGTATTACTGTAATGCTCCTACATTATTAGGAGTATTATTGTAATACTCCTACATTATTAGGAGTATTACTGTAATATTCCTACAGTATTAGGAGTATCACTGTAATACTCCTACAGTAATATGAGTATCACTAATACTCCTACAGTATTAGGAGTATTACTATAATACTCCAACAGTAATAGGGGTGTTACTGTAATACTCCTACAGTAATAGGAGTATTGTTGTAATATAATACTCCAACAGGTTCTAGACTTTAAGCAAATTTATATTGAGGATGGTTCATTTCTTGATCCGATGCGCAAAACCCAGCCAGCACTTGGCAAAGGTCAGTGAGCAGACAGACAGATGCAATAAAAGATATTCTGGAGGCAATGAATAATGAAAGTCACTTTACTGTGTACTAAGATTTCCTGCCATGGATGTGCTGTGCCTGGTCGCATTTTAGTGCAACCAGTCACTGGCCTGGGCAGTGCGTGGTCAGATACTTGTACAGGGAGTCACTGCACGCACGCACGCACGCACGCACCCACGCACGCACGCACGCACGCACACACAGTCTGTCTGACCTTTAACCTTTGTATTGTATTATGGACACATTTATTTCATGACCTTGAACTTTGTAGTCAGATATTGTTTATTCATAGAAGTTTTACTAATAAATGAATAAATATATATATATATATGAATACCTTTCATTCAGGTTTCCATGACATATACTTTTGTATATTAAAATATAAGTAAAATAATACAACAAATTATTTCACATAGAAATAAGATGTAAAATAACGATTGTTTGCAATAGTATTAAATATTTTTATACTATTGTTTGCATGTTTTATCAATAATTTTTTATGTTTTATGTTTTCTTTAAAATATGTTCTTATGCAAGAGGGCATCAAGGTTATCAGTAGAATTATTGACAAACATTGTTGGCACCCTCCCATTTGCTGTGTCCTGATATTAGCCTATGTGTATTGTCGTGGATGGGTAAGTTTAAAATAGGTGTCATGTGTTTTTATTTTTGTTTAGAGACATTAGAAGAATGTAGGTAGCAAATGGCTGAGAATGAACTGCGACACATGTAACAGAATGTTTTTGAGTTTAGTTACATGATGTGTCACGTGTGTGTTTATTTAGTAACATCTGTATTTCCTTGGATCAGACATTCCAGTGTAGAGCGCAGGGACAAATTTAGAAGCAGACAGATCGAATGAATGGAACTCACAGCGTAGACTACCAGCTGCTGGAAGTGTTATGCACTGCCTGGCTAGGAAATGTGTTACACAACGGTAGATTTGACACCATGGTAGATTTGGCACCATGGTAGATTCAACACGATGGTAGATTCAACACAATGGTATATTTGATACAATGGTAGATTCGACACCATGGTAGATTTGACACAATGGTAGATTCAATACAACAACAGATTCAACACAATGGTATATTTGATACAGTGGTAGAACACCATGGTAGATTTGACACAATGGTAGATTCAATACAACAATAGATTCAACACAATGGGAGATTCGGTACAGTGGTAGATTTGGCACAATGCTAGAATCAACACAATGGTAGATTCAATACAACAATAGATTCAACACAATGGGAGATTCGGTACAGTGGTAGATTTGGCACAATGCTAGAATCAACACAATGGTAGATTCAGCACAGTGGTAGATTATCGCAATGGTAATTTTTGCACAATGGTAGATATGACATGATATTAGATTCAACACAATGGTAGATTTGAGACAGTGGTTAATTTGACATAATGGTAGGTTTGTTGTAATGGAAGATTCAACACATTGGTAGATTCAACTCGATGGTAGATTCAGCACAATGGTAGATTCAACACCATGGTAGATTAGGGGCAATGGTAAATTTGACTTGGTGGTAGATTCAGCACAATGGTAGAGATTTGGCACAATGGTAGTCAACACAATGGTAGATTTGGCACAATGGTAGTCAACACAATGGTAGATTTGGCACAATGGTACATTCAATACAGTAGGACATTTATATGTCATTAGAGCAACATCAGCGATCAGGATCCACAATAAAGTAGGAATTATGTATTTATTACTGCAGAGATAGAAGATTAATAAAAATTGTGTGCTCATGCCAGCATAAAGTTGAAGGCATTTCCCTTTATGGACTGGAGTCAACTATGGAACTCGCTATATGAAAACATCGCTAGATGCAGAAGCGTATAAGAGGAATACAAAATGGACTATTTAGATGGCAAATTTTCTGTCTCCCTCAGCACTTTTTTGTTTTTTGTTTGCAGCTAGATGTGATTCTGTTAATGGCTTATTTTAATAATGAAAGCTATTTAGATTGTCATAAATCAATGGGGCAAATACCAGTCAGTGTATGCATAATGCATATGTAAATACGGGAGGGATGATCCCTCATACAGGAGAGATGATCCCTCATACGGGAGAGATGATCCCTCATACGGGAGAGATGATTCCTCATACGGGAGAGATGATCCCTCATACGGGAGGGACGATCCCTCATACGGGAGAGATGATTCCTCATACGGGAGAGATGATCCCTCATACGGGAGAGATGTTCCCTCATACAGGAGAGATGTTCCCTCATACGGGAGGGATGTTCCCTCATACGGGAGGGATGATCCCTCATACGGGAGAGATGATCCCTCATACGGGAGAGATGTTCCCTCATACGGGAGAGATGTTCCCTCATACTGGAGATGTTCCCTCATACGGGAGAGATGATCCCTCATACGGGAGGGATGATGCGTCATATGGGAGGGATGATCCTTCATACAGGAGGGATGATTCCTTGAAGTAGGTTGTCATGTTGTTCACCTACTGGAGTGAGAGATAGTAGAACAGATGAGACGTATGGTGGCCAGCAGGAAGGGTGTGTAAGGGTACGGAGTGAGAGATAGTAGAACAGAGAGACGTAGGGTGGCTAGCAGGAAGGGTGTATGAGGGTACAGAATGAGAGATAGTAGAACAGATGAGATGTGGGGTGTGCCAGCAGGAAGGGTGTGTGAGGGTACGGAGTGAGAGATAGTAGAACAGAGAGACGTGGGGTGGCTAGCAGGAAGGGTGTATGAGGGTACAGAGTGAGAGATAGTAGAACAGAGAGACGTGTGGTGGCTAGCACGAAGGGTGTGTGAGGGTACGGAGTGAGAGATAGTAGAATAGAGAGACGTGTGGTGGCTAGCACGAAGGGTGTGTGAGGGTACGGAGTGAGAGATAGTCAAACAGAGAGACGTGGGGTGGCTAGCAGGAAGGGTGTATGAGGGTACAGAGTGAGAGATAGTAGAACAGAGAGACGTGTGGTGGCTAGCACGAAGGGTGTGTGAGGGTACGGAGTGAGAGATAGTAGAACAGAGAGACGTGGGGTGGCTAGCAGGAAGGGTGTATGAGGGTACAGAGTGAGAGATAGTAGAACAGAGAGACGTGTGGTGGCTAGCACGAAGGGTGTGTGAGGGTACGGAGTGAGAGATAGTAGAACAGAGAGAGAGACGTGTGATGGCTAGCAGGAAAGGTGTATGAGGGTACGGAGTGAGAGATAGTAGAACAGAGAGACGTGTGGTGGCTAGCACGAAGTGTGTGTGAGGGTACGAAGTGAGAGATAGTAGAACAGAGAGACGTGGGGTGGCTAGCACGAAGGGTGTGTGAGGGTACGGAGTGAGAGATAGTAGAACAGAGACGTGGGGTGGCTAGCACGAAGGTTGTGTGAGGGTACGGAGTGAGAGATAGTAGAACAGAGAGACGTGTGGTGGCTAGCACGAAGGGTGTTTGAGGGTACAGTGTGAGAGATAGTCGAACAGAGAGACATGGGGTGGCTAGCAGGAAGGGTGTATGAGGGTACAGAGTGAGAGATAGTAGAACAGAGAGACGTGTGGTGGCTAGCACGAAGGGTGTGTGAGGGTACAGAGTGAGAGATAGTAGAACAGAGAGACGTGTGGTGGCTAGCACGAAGGGTGTGTGAGGGTATGGAGTGAGAGATAGTAGAACAGAGAGACGTGGGGTGGCTAGCAGGGAGGGTGTGTGAGGGTACAGAGTGAGAGATAGTAGAACAGATGAGATGTGGGGTGGTTAGCAGGGAGGGTGTGTGAGGGTACAGAGTGAGAGATAGTAGAACAGATGAGACGTGGGGTGGCTAGCAGGAAGGGTGTGTGAGGGTACAGAATAAGAGATAGTAGAACAGATGAGATGTGGGGTGTGCCAGCAGGAAGGGTGTGTGAGGGTACGGAGTGAGAGATAGTAGAACAGAGAGACGTGGGATGGCTAGCAGGAAGGGTGTGTGAGGGTACAGAATGAGAGATAGTAGAACAGATGAGATGTGGGGTGTGCCAGCAGGAAGGGTGTGTGAGGGTACGGAGTGAGAGATAGTAGAACAGAGAGACGTGGAATGGCTAGCAGGAAGGGTATATGAGGGTACAGAGTGAGAGATAGTAGAACAGAGAGACGTGTGGTGGCTAGCACGAAGGGTGTGTGAGGGTACGGAGTGAGAGATAGTAGAACAGAGAGACGTGTGGTGGCTAGCAGGAAAAGTGTATGAGGGTACAGAGTGAGAGATAGTAGAACAGAGAGACATGTGGTGGCTAGCACGAAGGGTGTGTGAGGGTACGGAGTGAGAGATAGTAGAACAGAGAGACGTGGGGTGGCTAGCAGGGAGGGTGTGTGAGGGTACAGAGTGAGAGATAGTAGAACAGATGAGACGTGGGGTGGCTAGCAGGAAGGGTGTGTGAGGGTACAAAATAAGAGATAGTAGAACAGATGAGATGTTGGGTGTGCCAGCAGGAAGAGGGTACGGAGTGAGAGATAGTGTGGGATGGCTAGCAGGAAGGGTGTGTGAGAGTACAGAATGAGAGATAGTAGAACAGATGAGATGTGGGGTGTGCCAGCAGGAAGGGTGTGTGAGGGTACGGAGTGAGAGATAGTAGAACAGAGAGACGTGGAATGGCTAGCAGGAAGGGTATATGAGGGTACAGAGTGAGAGATAGTAGAACAGAGAGACGTGTGGTGGCTAGCACGAAGGGTGTGTGAGGGTACGGAGTGAGAGATAGTAGAACAGAGAGACGTGTGGTGGCCAGCAGGAAGGGTGTGTGAGGGTATGGAGTGAGAGATAGTAGAACAGATGAGACATGTGGTGTCCAGCAGGAAGGGTGTGTGAATGTACGGAGTGAGAGATAGTAGAACAGATGAGACGTGTGGTGGCCAGTAGGAAGGGTGTGTGAGGGTACAGAGTGAGAGATAGTAGAACAGATGAGACGTGTGGTGGCCAGTAGGAAGGGTGTGTGAGGGTACGGAGTGAGAGATAGTAGAACAGATTAGACATGTGGTGGCTAGCAGGAAGGGTGTGTGAGGGTCTCGAGTGAGAGATAGTAGAACAGATGAGACGTGTATTAGCCAGCAGGAAGGTTGTGTGAGAGTCTCGAATGAGAGATAGTAGAACAGATGAGACGTGGGGTGGCTAGCAGGAAGGGTGTATGAGGGTATGGAGTGAGAGATAGTAGAACAGATGAGACATGTGGTGGCTAGCAGGAAGGGTGTATAAAAGTCCGGAGTGAGAGGTAGTAGAACAGATGAGACGTGGACATGTGGCGGCTAGCAGGAACGATGTGTGAAGGTCCCGCTGCTTGCGTCAGAGTTGGTCTACCACAGGGCGTCTGATCCGGGGCAGCTGTGAACCACTGGAATGCAAGGATGTGAATCATTTGTGCGGATGGCATATTGACTCAGACCAGTCCGTTCATATTTGCCTTAGAAGGCTGCATGATTTTATAGTACTCTTCACCATTAATCACCCCGTGGCTTCTGGCTGCCCAGAATGCTAATATAAATGTAGCTATACCTGCAGGGAGATTCCTTGAGCATTCCAGGCTCCTTATGTCATTGGGAGGAGTCTACCTTGATGCCCGGCCTGTTCCCTGTCAACTGGGCTATGGAATCTACCTGAACCCTAAATTTAGGGTCAGTAATTGGACATGGATGGGGTCTGAAATAAACAATAGAATGGTTAGGGAGTTGGGAGGGAAGACGGTTGGGAATAACTCTGAGATGGAGATGGGTCTGTCCGAGTGAATCCGTCTGTATTACCCGGAATAGGTAGGGAATGTTGACGGGAATGGTTAGAATGTTGACCAGCAGTCAGTTGGTGCTCCATATGGTGGTGTTTGTGGCATAAGTGCATAAATGATGGTATAATTCAACTTTTTATCATTTGGGAAGCAATTATAAAAATATTGATTAAATACATTTTTCATAAAATGCTGAACCAAAACGATGATGGAAAGTGAACGGTGGCCATGTTGTCACGATGTGATTGCCATTTGTTGGCAGCACTGGTTAATCAGTGCTCGCTGAATAGTCACAACATGGCTGCCGCTCACTGCCATCCTTGTTCTGCTTAATCTACAAGTAATTGCATCCCATTTGGTGAAAAGTTGAATGATGCCATTATCTATGAATACAAGCCAGGGACATCTGCACCCACTGACTGTTCCACTGGCTCTCTTACCGTTCTGTGTCTATTCCGGGTAATAGAGAGGCCCACTCCGGATAAAAGTTCATCTATTCCCCATTGGCAATCACAGCAAATAATCTATTGGTGAGATATAATAATAATATATAAAGACAGGTGGAGTATAATCATAATAATTATACAATAATAGTCTATAATAACTGGTGAAGTGTAATATTAATAATAATTATATAATAATAATCTACAAGGAGTGGTGAAGTATAATAGTAATAATACAATAACGTACAACTGTTAAAACCCAGTAAAAATAACTATATATATAATAATACTTTACAAGGATTGGTGACATATTAGATAACGTTTAACGTTTCAGACCAGTTTATTAATACAGCATGTAATTGTAAATATCACATTTATTGAATTTCCTTACAGTTTGATGTAATGCTCAAAGCAGTGCATTGTAGAACACAGAAAATACCCCCCCAAGACAATATGTATGCGTGAAATATGATTTACTGTGAACATGCACTCAAGAGTCTTGCAGAGCAGATGTGCTAGACAGCTGTGCCTCCTTCTGCTAGGCCAATGGACTGACAGTTGGCTAAGACAATACATATCCATTGATGTGTCTGTGTTATGCTGTGGGGAGTCATTTAGATGTCCCTCAGGTGGCCTCTTGTAATGGCCTATTAGATGTCATTTGCTCACAGCCATGGGATCAACATTTGTCTGCATATCTTCACAAGTCATTAATTAACATACCACAGGCATTGTAGTATATGGATGGTCATATTCTGTGGTGGGGGTGGGGGTGGGGGTGGGGGTCAGTCAGTGGGATGGTGGGGGGGTCCAGTGGGGTGGTCCAGTAGGAGATATCATAGGCTGATAGACAGTCCACTGCATGCTACTGGCAGCTGGAGTCAACAACAACAAGCTGCCTGACATCTGGCTCAGGAGGCATCTGGCTCTTGTCTAGTCACTGGGAAGAGGCTGCTGGGAAGTACCAGTGAGAGGCAGCTAGGGAAGGGGAGCATTCACTGGCTGCTGGATCAGTGCAGTGGTGCAGTTGTTTCGTGGTCCCTCCTTGCTGTGGTCTGCTGTGGTCTTGCCGTGGAGCTGTAGCTGGATCAGGTAAGGCGTGATGCTGTCTTTCTCCAGGGATGTCCTGTTCCACAGAGTCTTACTGATTCTGTTTCACGACTGATGAATGTCAGCTAATTAAAAGGACATCAGAGTAAGCTGTCAGTTATTGTTAGTTAGGGTGTAGAACCAGCTGTGCTATTGTCATACACCACACGGACTACTGTAGGTGGTTCTCATATCCAGGGTAGTGATTCACTCATGATAGGCTGTTTCAAAGTACATGCTTTCAGTGCTGTCATTGCGTGCTGGATGAGTAACTGTCAGATGGTTGGGTGGTAGATGTCAGATAGTGGGGAGGTTGCTGTCATATGGTAGGGTTGTAGATGTCAGATGGTAGGGTGGTAGATGTCAGATGGTAAGGTTGTAGATGTCAGATGGTAGCATGGTAGATGTCAGATGGTAAGGTTGTAGATGTCAGATAGTAGCGTGGTAGATGTCAGATGGTAGGGTGGTAGATGTCAGATGGTTCGATTGTAGATGTCAGATAGTGTGGAGGTTGCTGTAAGATATTAGGGTTGTAGATGTCAGATGGTAGGGTGGTAGATGTCAGATGGTAGGGAGGTAGATGTTAGATGGTAGGGTGGTAGATGTCAGATGGTGGGGAGGTAGCTGTCAGATGGTAAGGTTGTAGATGTCAGATGGTACGGTGGTAGCTATCAGATGGTTGGGTGGTAGATGTCAGATAGTGGGGAGGTAGCTGTCAGATGGTAGGGTGGTAGCTGTCAGATGGTAGAGTGGTAGATGTCAGATGGTAGGGTTGTAGATGTCAGATGGTAGGGTGGTAGATGTCAGATGGTAGGGTGGTAGACTGGTAGCTGTCAGATGGTAGCTGTCAGGGGGTAAGGAGATAGTTGGTAATTGTTATGGTAGTGTAGGTGTCAAGGGCTAGGGTGGAATGTGTTAAGGTAGAATGGTGTATATGTGAGGGGGTACTGTGGTAATATGTGTCAGGGGATAAGATGGTACGTGTGTCAGGAAGTAGTATGGTATATGTGAGGGGGTAGGATGGTATGTGTCAGGGGGTAGGATGGTATGTGTGTCGGGGTAAAATGGTACGTGTGTCAGGGGTAAGATGGTATATGTGTCAGGGGGTAGGATTATATGTGAGTCAGGGGGTAGGATGGTATGTGTGTCGATGGTAGGATGGTATGTGTGTGAGGGAGTAGGATGGTATGTCTGTCAGGGGGTAGGATGGTATGTGTGTCGGGGTAGGATGGTATATATCGGGGGATAAGATGGTATATGTGAGGGGGTAGGATGGCATGTGTGAGGGGGTAAGATGGTATGTGAGTCAGGGGTAGGATCGTATGTGTGTCAGGGGGTAGGGAGGTATGTGTGTTGGGGATAGGATGGTGTGTGTATCGGGGGTAGGATGGTATGTGTGTTGGTGTAAGAGGGTACGTGTTTCAGTGGGTAGGATGGTATGTGTGTCAGGGGCTAGGATGGCATGTGTGAGGGGGTAGCATGGTATATGTGTGAGGGGGTAGGGTGGTATAAATTTGAGGGGTAGGGTGATATACATGTGAGGGGATAGGGTGGTATGGTTATGTGGGGGTAGGGTGCTGTGTCAGGAGTAGGGTGGTATATATGCATCTGGGGGTAGGGTAATATGTGTCTAATATGGGTAGTATGGTGGTATGTGTGTCAGCGGGTAGCATGGTGTATATGTGTCAGGGGGTAGGGTGGTATAGTGTTTCACCACCTCCTATGTTTTGTATAGGAGATGGCACATTTACTTTTAATAAATGTTAATCTTTATTTGTAGATAAGGGTAACTTTTGACCATGTGACATGTCATCAGTATGGTAAATGTAGCCGATTTCATGGTTAGATCAGCACATAAATGGCTTAAAAAGTAAATGACCCAGCGGAAAACTGGAACAGTATGTCATTAGAACACTGATTAGGATGTATTCTATATCGTTTCTCGACAATACTATGACATGGATTATCCGGACTAATCCCTCAAGTTATGGTTAGATATCAATAATCTTTATAATTTAATTATTTATGATTACATCTAGTCCAAATACAGCATCATGGTGATTTTAAATATTATGCAAATTAAATATATTAATTAAGTGATACATGCCAATACATGTACAATACCCGTCGGAATACCCGGGTAGCTAGTATATTGGGTAAAACCCAGTTCAGGTACTATAGTGACCAGGGTTTGTTGCTATGGAAACGGGGTTTGTTAGCTATCAGTTGCTTGGTAGCAGACCATAGAAGACTTTCTAATCTGTCATAACAGACCGGCCAGAAATCTGACATTAGTTGTGTATGGTGCAACCTTTCAGGCCACAGCTCAAATGTCCTGTGTAAAAGTGCTGGCTGAAACCGAGCTTATCTGTGGGAGCTTGCTGTTGGGGCTGGCTCGCTACTGTCTGTGGCATAGCGACAGGAAGGGGTAATTATATTGCACACAATGAGCATGTAATGCTACCCTAATGGAGGGTCGTGGCATTTGTTAACGTTCATGTTCACCCTTCTTGTGTGGTTCGCACTTCGCACATAGTTCTGTGTCCCACTGCTAAGTTGTTAGTCAGGCTCACATGAGAAAGGTTTGTTGCATGTATTTGATATAATGTATCTGGTACATAGGTCGTGCTTTTGAAGTGTTTTGAGTAATTCTGCTTAGTTATAATGGGGATAGCTATGATTGGCCTAATTGTATCAAAGATAACTTGTACTGGAAGAAACCAACAATCATAATTATGTTCATTCTTGTGTGACTTGGCAGTTCATCATGTGAACTTAATAATTGTGTAAGAATATATTTACGGAGACAACTTCTGTTATTGTGTTTATATACGGAGATGTATTCACCGGCTATGGTAGTTCAGTAACTGGAGGGCTGGACTGTCAACTGAGGTCATTCAAACCACTTTCCTGTGTTGTTTGTTTCCTTCTACCTGGTGTTTATGCCATGGAAAAAAATTTTACACTATGAAAATATATTCAGCTGACAGTACTGTCCATTTTTGAATGCACATCCTTATGAGACATGACTGCTTACTTTTCTCTGTGGGTAAGTTAACTGATCTAGTATGGCACCTTAGCAGTGATAAACAGTTGTCAAGCAAAGCAAACCAGGCTAACAAGGAAATCACATGTGCAAGGAATGATGCTGGATATTTACCAGTATGAAGTAGTTATAACCAGCACTGTCTGATGAGACAGACTGGCATTGGTATCATGTTTGTTTGACATGTCCTCTCTTTGAATGTCTTACTGTTGTGGGTTGTTGAAGTAGCTGGGTGAGAGGAATGGAGTTAACAGAATAGACCAATGAAGACTAGAGGAGTCGATGGAGGAAGTTAGTATGATAACGTATCGGCAGGAAGCTAGTGAGGATTAGTTAAAGGGCTGGACAGGGAATGGCTAGTGAAGAGAGCAGATGCCCTCAGAGTGGAGGGAAGAAGGAGACCACGACTGAGATGGGACACTGTGGTGTGATACTTGGCAGGATTGGGAGAAATCTGGGAATGAGAGGGAAATATATTGGGAGTGGAGAGGGAGATATATTGGGAGTGGAGGTAGAGAGGGAGATATATTGGGAGTGGAGGTGGAAAGGGAGATATATTGGGAGTGGAGGTGGAAAGGGAAATATATTGGGAGTGGAGGTGGAGAGGGAGATATATTGGGAGTGGAGGTGGAGAGGGAGATATATTGGGAGTGGAGGTGGAGAGGGAGATATATTGGGAGTGGAGGTATTGGGAGTGGAGGTGGAGAGGGAGATATATTGGGAGTGGAGGTGGAGAGTGGGAGGTGGAGAGGGAGATATATTGTGGAGGTGGGAGTGGAGAGGGAGATATATTGGGAGTGGAGGTGGAAAGGGAGATATATTGGGAGTGGATTTGGAAAAGGAGATATATTGGGAGTGGAGGTGGAGAGGGAAATATATTGGGAGTGGAGGTGGAGAAAGAGATATATTGGGAGTGGAGAGGGAGATATATTGGGAGTGGAGGTGGAAAGGGAGATATATTTGGAGTGGAGATGGAAAGGGAGATATATTGGGAGTGGAGGTGGAGAGGGAAATATATTGGGAGTGGAGGTGGAAAGGGAGATATATTGGGAGTGGAGGTGGAGAAAGAGATATATTGGGAGTGGAGAGGGAGATATATTGGGAGTGGAGGTGGAAAGGGAGATATATTGGGAGTGGATTTGGAAAAGGAGATATATTGGGAGTGGAGGTGGAGAGGGAAATATATTGGGAGTGGAGGTGGAGAAAGAGATATATTGGGAGTGGAGAGGGAGATATATTGGGAGTGGAGGTGGAAAGGGAGATATATTTGGAGTGGAGATGGAAAGGGAGATATATTGGGAGTGGAGGTGGAGAGGGAAATATATTGGGAGTGGAGGTGGAGAGGGAGATATATTGGGAGTGGATTTGGAAAAGGAGATATATTGGGAGTGGAGATGGAAAGGGAGATATATTTGGAGTGGAGATGGAGAGGGAGATGTATTGGGAGTGGAGGTGGAGAGGGAGATATATTGGGAGTGGATTTGGAAAAGGAGATATATTGGGAGTGGAGGTGGAGAGGGAAATATATTGGGAGTGGAGGTGGAGAAAGAGATATATTGGGAGTGGAGAGGGATATATATTGGGAGTGGAGGTGGAAAGGGAGATATATTTGGAGTGGAGATGGAAAGGGAGATATATTGGGAGTGGAAAGGGAGATATATTGGGAGTGGAGGTGGAAAGGGAGATATATTGGGAGTGGAGGTGGAAAGGGAGATATATTGGGAGTGGAGGTGGATGGTGAAGTCAGCAGTGAAACAGGACCAGTGAGAGAAGGAGGAAACAATGTCAAGACCTACTATCAATCTCCTCAGCCCGAACTTCAGGGACAAGGAGGAGAGGTATAACATGTATGATAAATATCGACATACTAGACCAGAGATTGCCTTTACATGGCAATCTGTGGCATAGATCGGTCAAACAGTTAGATAATTGTGTATTAGGCCTTGTGTGCAGCCGGTTGTTTTTGTAAGTAGTCTACTCCGGCCTATTACTGTGTGTGTTGAAACATGGGAGCCAGGGACCACCAGACAAACAGTGCAAACATTAGACAGGCCCAGTTATCTCTAGAGTGTTCTTCCAGGCAGGAAACATCTGTCAAACACAATCCCTCATAGCTCAGAGGTGTTGGGAGATTTCAAGAAAACAAGACCTGATAGGACAGTTTTTATTACTAACTGTGATGACTGAGTACTGCTTGGGGTAGAGGGGTAGAGGGGTAGAGGTGTAACGGCCCCAATAACTACAGATTAACAAAAGTCTCGGTTCAGACTCCATGTTGCAACAGTCAGATTTGCTGATAGAACATATATGTGGTACTGAGAGTCACCAGAATTGAGCGTAGGTGATCATCTGTAGTTCAGTGATGTATTTGGGGATTGGAATACGGCTGGTGTTTTAAGGTATTGGAATATAATTGTTTTCTTTCTTAACCTGTTCCTGTTGCTACACTGTAGCATGGCAAAATAATCAATGACTAAGCTTGTATTATAAGTTTATATCAGCTTTCAAAATGTATGTATTCACAAACCACAATATATTATTATATTCGGACTTGGTGATAGACAGGACCTTTCTTTAAGACCCCCAACATGCCTGCTTTAATTATGTAACCAACATAGACTTTCACACAAATTACAATAGATGATATACTTACATTTCTTGGGATTCAACTGTATGTATTGATTGACAATGGAACTTTGCTTTGCTCCAGCATGCTTTGTAAGTTGGTGCCAGATTAAACAAGCCAAATCCTGGCTAATCGGAAGTGTTCACTGATGAAGATTTCTGTCAAACCCAAACATTTAACTGGCAATGTAGAAATTTTGGATGCTTTTAACTCATATCATAGTAATGTTTTAGTGGGTATTAATGTTCACCCTTCACGGAATGTCCTTGTGTGACTCTGCCCACCTCTGCGCTATGTCATCATAAGCTACACCTACCAGACATATCACCCCAGAAACATGTTTGGTCACCCTTCACTGGTTCCCTGAGAACTGATGAGGAAGTAGACCGGGCTAGATTTAGCTGCTGCGAGAGGGGGCAAGGCATCAGTGATGCACACATTAGTTGCCACAGGTAATGGGGGAGTGTTGATTAGTTCCACGCAGCTGTAACACTGCCGCCTGTCTGTACGGATCATATTGCCATCTCCCTATTTGGAGAGTGGGGAAGGGAGGGAGGAGGGGGGGAGGGAGCACGTGGGTTCGTCAAGGGGACCTATTGACTCATACCTCTGCCGGCCCACCTCTTGCGGTGCTCACCGTCCAGGCACCAAGGCACCACTCTGGGAGTTTCACCTTGGCTTCCTCATTGTCATGGTAACGGTGATGTGTTAACTGCACTGGCCACCAGGTATGTTGATGGAGTTAATCTTGGCTGGGAAGCAAGGTGAGAGGAAAGAGGGATTTTAACTTCCTGTTGGAAATCATCTGTGTGCCAGACGGTGTTAATGTTCAAGTAGTAAGTAAACACACTTTGGGATTTGTGGGGGGGTGGCGAATATTAAAAAACTTGCAATGATGTTGATAGGCTTTATTAAATCTTTAAATTATCATATATATATATATATAAAATTAGCTTTTGAAAGAGCTGGTGTGAATTTTAATTACATCATTGTCATGTGACATGATACAAAATTAACAACATTACAAATTAATAATTATTAATTTTCTTTATGGATTTTAATATGTAACAGGAATAGTTGATGCAAATTCTAAAGGCTAGATGGTCAACAATCATGCTTACACGGTAAACATATTATGTAAGACATGTATAAATTTTGAGTATGTTATATTCATTATGTTAGTAAAATTATACTAAAACAAAACTGTAATTAAAATAAACTAAAATTAGACAAACATGTAGCATGCAATTTGGCTATAACACACTCAAAGGTTTCCAAATCTCACTAACGTCTAGTTAACCAAATTGGTGAACGACCAACTTCAACGGACCAAGTCTGCGAATCATAGAACTTCGTGCTAGACAAGTGGGTTAAAAGGTGCCGGATATAGGCAGGTTGGGGAACATACATCAGCAGTCAGCGTTGGCTGCGGTGAACGATTTCATCCAGGAAAGTCTGGCAACTTAATCTTCCATATATAAATAAAGGGAGAGTGAGAAGGATTGGTGCGTGGGAGGAAATGGAGACCCAGGTAGAAAGTTGGAGTGTTTAGGCAGAGTATGTAGACAGAGTATGTAGGCAGAGTATGTAGACACAGTATGTAGGCGGAGTATGTAGACAGAGTATGTAGACACAGTAAGTAGGCAGAGTATGTAGGCAGAGTATGTAGGCAGAGTATGTAGGCTGAGTATGCAGGCTGAGTGTGCAGGCAGAGTGTGCAGGCAGAGTGTGCAGGCAGAGTATGCAGGCAGAGTATGCAGGCAGAGCATGCAGGCAGAGCATGCAGGCAGAGCATGCAGGCAGAGCATGCAGGCAGAGCATGCAGGCAGAGCATGCAGGCAGAGCATGTAGGCTAAGCATGT
This sequence comes from Paraescarpia echinospica, assembly GCA_020002185.1. Taxonomy (NCBI): domain Eukaryota; kingdom Metazoa; phylum Annelida; class Polychaeta; order Sabellida; family Siboglinidae; genus Paraescarpia; species Paraescarpia echinospica. Next base: position 19,841,463 of record CM034532.1, read on the forward strand.
AGGCGGAGCATGCAGGCAGAGCATGCAGGCGGAGCATGCAGGCAGAGTATGCAGGCAGAGTATGCAGGCAGAGTATGCAGGCAGAGTATGCAGGCAGAGTATGTAGACAGAGCATGTACACAGAGCATGTAGTAGTGTGTATTACAGTTGTCTGGCTCCAGGTATTTACAGCCTAGGTTTGAGTGAGGAAGTGTTCTGCAAAGGGTAGCCTGACCTTGCAGGGTCAGGGTGTCGTTTGCATAAAGGTGAAAGGAGGTGTAAGTGTTTGTAGTGGTAGTATGATAGTTTGTTGAGGATTCTAATAGCATCAATGAGTGAGATGGAAATTGCTACAAATAATGTACACAACATCGGTTGTCTTGAAACTGTTGCTAATTATAAGTTTTATAATAATTATTTATAATTAATTGATTAGGTTTTATTTGTCATGGTTGGGAATACTATGCAACCATCTTTCACCATATTTCTTCTTTTACCCCATTGTTCCCATGGGGTCACATCGTGTACTCAGGTTGTTCTGCCAGCTTGACGAAACTTCCACAACTATCCCAATCTTCTGCAATTGTTTCCAATCTCGGCTTTTCATCGCTGGCCTTTCAAAAGCTCTTTTCACACTTTCTCTCCATCTTAATTTTAGTCATCTTCTCCTTCCACCTTTTATGCCCTCTTTGTCAATTTTTTCACACTTATTGTTAATTATATATATATACACACAGGTATAGCCTGCCCATGTAAATGTTCAACTAAGTGCATTCTAATGTGACAAGTAATTTCTCAGGTCTCCATTAGTTTGACTGAACTGAAATCAGTCGGTTGTATGAGAAACAAATCTACAAAATATGCTAAACTTTTTGACTATGAATTAGCCATGTTAGCCTGTAGCCACAACAAGGACCAGGAGCGAAGACATGTCAGACAGGGAGGAACGAGGGGAAGGAGATGGGAACATCTGGGATAAATGGGATGGCAGCGGGCAGACCATCTGGTGGCAGGCGGAATGTGATGGATTGGAGAGGAGGGGAAGTTGGGCAGAGGGTAGATCTGTTACACCAGTAGATGTGTTTGGGAGGGATTTGTGTTCATCTGTGTTGGCCCTGGTACACTGTTGTTCTCTTGTTTGTCCCTGCAGTCAAGGTTAAGGCTGGCTTTGGTACTGGCCTTCAGATTTTGTTTATTTTCCTTCTGGATTTTGTTTATTTCCCTTCTGTTGTTGATCCTGTATTGTTGGCTAGGTCACCTGTCCCATCATCTCTCCCTCTTATCCTCCAACCCCTCCCAATCCCAACAAAAGTCTGTTTACACAGTCCTCCCATCTCACTCCTGGTCTTCTTGTACCGTCCACTCTGGGGGGCATCTGTTTACACAGTCCTCCCATCTCAGTCCTAGTCTTCTCCTTCTACCCTCCACTCTGGGGGCATCTGTTTACACAGTCCTCCCATCTCAGTCCTGGTCTTCTCCTTCTACCCTCCACTCTGGGGGGCATCTGTTTACACAGTCCTCTCATCTCAGTCCTGGTCTTCTCCTTCTACCCTCCACTCTGGGGGGCATCTGTTTACACAGTCCTCCCATCTCAGTCCTGGTCTTCTCCTTCTACCCTCCACTCTGGGGGGCATCTGTTTACACAGTCCTCCCATCTCAGTCCTGGTCTTCTCCTTCTACCCTCCACTCTGGGGACATCTGTTTACACAGTCCTCCCATCTCAGTCCTGGTCTTCTCCTTCTACCCTCCACTCTGGGGGGCATCTGTTTACACAGTCCTCCCATCTCAGTCCTGGTCTTCTCCTTCTACCCTCCACTCTGGGGGGCATCTGTTTACACAGTCCTTCCATCTCAGTCCTGGTCTTCTCCTTCTACCCTCCACTCTGGGGTCATCTGTTTACACAGTCCTCCCATCTCAGTCCTGGTCTTCTTGTACCGTCCACTCTGAGGGGCATCTGTTTACACAGTCCTCCCATCTCAGTCCTGGTCTTCTTGTCCTTCTACCCTCAACTCTGGGATCATCTGTTCACCCTTCCATTTGTTTCATTTCTCCAGCCGACTTTAGCCAACTCCTCATCAGCGTCTTCCTGCAACTCTCTCTCTCACCGACCTCCTCCCTCAGCCCCTCCATTCTTCACTTGCCAATTCTCATCATTCCAAACATTCTTCTCATACAGTTGTTTTCACAAATCTTTTCCATCTCTTGTTGTTTCTCTTTCTAGACCATGTCTATAGATAGGCTGGTGTGACACCTAGACATATAGACTTAGTTCATGCCACTCTTTTTTCTTGTCTCAAAACATGATATTCGTGTTGTTACATTCCTTGAAATTATTATTCAATGTTGCCAAGCTTTATGTGGTTCATGAAGGAGAAAGGTTGTTTCTGTAATATCGTCAAACGGGCAGAAAACATACTTATTATGTAAACGTATAATGATAGCCTAGTAAGAAAATACTGTCACCACTCGGGATTGTCATGAGGTGAGATTGTTACTTTTGTTATGCAGTTATAAATATCCAGCGTAGTATCAAGATTCTCATAAGACTCTCACCAGAGTACTCCAAGGGCAGTTTCTTGTGCTGGTCCGACCAACTGCCATGTCAGAATAGTTTATTTATTTATCTGCATTCAGTATGGCAGTGCTGCTCTACCATCATCCAGTCTACTGCAGTTTCCTCGGTGGATAACTTTGAATATTAGTTTTTGCATTACATGTTGACATGGAACATTTATTTTGCAATCAAGAGATTTGTTCAGGTGACTCCATCAGTGCGCACGCACACACACACACACACACACACACACACACACACACACACACACATGGATGATGGACTTGTTGGACTCTCGATAAGCCAGATGTTTTTTTACCATTTGCCAACTTAACTGGAGTTTGTTGCTGTGGTTCGCTATCTTCTTAAAGCACTGACTGTTGCCAATTGTATAGTTACAGTTGCTGTGTTAAAAATACATCAAAAGTAAACCAGTTTAGAAGTAATTACGTATGAGTACAACGAACTTGAATCTCACTTAATTAATTGACTATACAAATGTTGGTCCAAAATCTGAGGTGTTCCATTGTTCTGTTGACATTGGTGATTTTGACTTGAATTTGTTAAACGTGTTCAATTAATGATATTCAGCATAAATATCTAACTATAATTGAGCTAGCACATTTATGTGTGTCTGTGTGTATCATTTTGGGATGTTTTACCAGTATGTTACGAGCATTGGGAAAACTGCTAAAAATTACATCATAATAAATATTAACATCTGGTATGAATACTTCAAGTAACCCCCCCCGGTAGTTGTCTTCTGTGTCTTGTGGCGCCATCTTGTGGAAGGCCAATTTTGCTAGTACAGTGTGTGATAATGAAGGTGTTTTTGGTGTTAGCAAAGTTAAAGTGAATATAGGGGGTGTATATGGTTGTCTCCTCTCTATCTCTGTAGTCCACGGTGAAGCAAAGTTAAAGTGAATATAGGGGGTGTATATGGTTGTCTCCTCTCTATCTCTATAGTCCACGGTGAAGCAAAGTTAAAGTGAATATAGGGGGTGTATATGGTTGTCTCCTCTCTATCTCTATAGTCCACGGTGAAGCAAAGTTAAAGTGAATATAGGGGGTGTATATGGTTGTCTCCTCTCTATCTCTGTAGTCCAGGGTGAAGCAAAGTTAAAGTGAATATATATGGTTGTCTCCTCTCTATCTCTGTAGTCCAGGGTGAAGCAAAGTTAAAGTGAATATAGGGGGTGTATATGGTTGTCTCCTCTCTATCTCTGTAGTCCAGGGTGAAGCAAAGTTAAAGTGAATATAGGGGGTGTATATGGTTGTCTCCTCTCTATCTCTATAGTCCACGGTGAAGCAAAGTTAAAGTGAATATAGGGGGTGTATATTGTTGTCTCCTCTCTATCTCTGTAGTCCAGGGTGAAGCAAAGTTAAAATGAATATAGGGGGTGTATATGATTGTCTCCTCTCTATCTCTGTAGTCCAGGGTGAAGCAAAGTTAAAGTGAATATAGGGGGTGTATATGGTTGTCTCCTCTCTATCTCTGTAGTCCAGGGTGAAGCAAAGTTAAACTGAATATAGGGGGTGTATATGGTTGTCTCCTCTCTATCTCTGTAGTCCAGGGTGAAGCAAAGTTAAAGTGAATATAGGGGGTGTATATGGTTGTCTCCTCTCTATCTCTGTAGTCCAGGGTGAAGCAAAGTTAAAGTGAATATATGGGGTATATATGGTTGTCTCCTCTCTATCTCTGTAGTCCAGGGTGAAGCAAAGTTAAAGTGAATATAGGGAGTGTATATGGTTGTCTCCTCTCTATCTCTGTAGTCCGGGTGAAGCAAAGTTAAAGTGAATATAGGGAGTGTATATGGTTGTCTCCTCTCTATCTCTGTAGTCCAGGGTGAAGCAAAGTTAAAGTGAATATAGGGAGTGTATATGGTTGTCTCCTCTCTATCTCTGTAGTCCGGGTGAAGCAAAGTTAAAGTGAATATATGGGGTATATATGGTTGTCTCTTCTCTATCTCTGTAGTCCAGGGTGAAGCAAAGTTAAAGTGAATATAGGGGGTGTATATGGTTGTCTCCTCTCTATCTCTGTAGTCCAGGGTGAAGCAAAGTTAAAGTTAATATAGGGGGTGTATATGGTTGTCTCCTCTGTATCTCTGTAGTCCAGGGTGAAGCAAAGTTAAAGTAAATATATGGGGTATATATGGTTGTCTCCTCTCTATTTCTGTAGTCCAGGGTGAAGCAAAGTTAAAGTGAATATAGGGGGTGTATATGGTTGTCTCCTCTCTATCTCTGTAGTCCAGGGTGAAGCAAAGTTAAAGTGAATATAGGGGGTGTATATGGTTGTCTCCTCTCTATCTCTGTAGTCCAGGGTGAAGCAAAGTTAAAGTAAATATATGGGGTATATATGGTTGTCTCCTCTCTATCTCTGTAGTCCAGGGTGAAGCAAAGTTAAAGTGAATATAGGGGGTGTATATGGTTGTCTCTTCTCTATCTCTGTAGTCCAGGGTGAAGCAAAGTTAAAGTGAATATAGGGGGTGTATATGGTTGTCTCCTCTCTATCTCTGTAGTCCAGGGTGAAGCAAAGTTAAAGTGAATATAGGGGGTGTATATGGTTGTTATTCCCCTCTATTTCTGTAGTCCAGGGTGATCTAGCCTTGATAGTGGTCCTTTCCTTGATATGGTATCACTAAACAATTAAACATTCTAGTAGTTAGTACTTATGATAACAAGTTTACCAGTAACAGTATAAGATGTATAGAATTGATGCGTTTGATGAGAAGTGTTGTGATTACCCTCACCAGGGATCTATATCAAACACAGGTGATAAGTTATCACCTGTTATCACTGGTAACTGTTAATTAAGTTAGCACCAGTGATAAGAACCACATACTGAGTACCAATCAGAAGTAACACACAGTTATCACCTGTGATAAGACACATGCAAGTATCGCCATGGCGATGGGGGCGATAAGGTAGGCCAGGTAGTAGACCCAGGGATGTTTCCCTAGGATGCAGTAGGAACAGCTCCCTGCTGGGATCAGGTTACAAAGGAAGAGGAGGTGGGATTGGTAGGGTCATGTAGTCTAGACGCTACTTCTGACTGTTAGTATTAGGCCCAAAAAATACCGACATTCTTTTGGCATGGCCATCACCTAATATAGCTTGGTAACTGGCTGGCGGGATGTGTCATCGAGTATAGTTACTTATGTAATCACCCACAGCATGCACTGGGACAGGTCCACCCTCTTCCCAAATTTGTGTCTTCCCAACCCATTGATTTCCCATGTACCTTCCATGCCACACCTTCAGCTTCATTCATATCTTCCAATCCCCGTGCCATACAACTCCATATTTTCCAAGTCCTATACCTTCTACCTCCATATTTTTAGCCTCATGATACAATCCCATACCTTCTAAGCCCCTTGTCTTCTAGCCCCATGCCACCCAACCCTGTATCTTCCAACCCCATATTTAACAAGCCTCATGCCTTCAAATATATCTTCCATATATCTTTCATTACTTTCAAGCCCTCCAACTTAGCAAACATCCCTCAGATTACTTCAATGTCATAAACAGGAGACAGGAGAACTGTCTCTGCGCAAAACAGGCTCAGACTGTCCTGGTGTCCTTAGTAAACTTCTTGGGTTTGCTTATCCATTTCCAGAGCTCTTTCGTTTGCCAGTTTCCCCACTCGCCAGACGTCAGCTCCCATCCATTCCTCTATGTCCTTCCCCCCATTGTCTCCTAAATCTTCTTCTGCTTCTGCTGCCTTCCACTTTTTCTTCCATTATTAGTCTCTAGAGACTGATGCCGTTTCACACGGCCGAAATAACTTAGTTTCTGTTTCTTTACAAAGTTCAATAAAGTCCCGGGTATAACACCAAGCTCATCTGCGATGGATTCGTTAGTTCTACGTTCGTTCAGTCCATGAAACTCATAATATCTTTCTATAACTCTTGTTTTCAAATGCATTTATACGTTTAGTAATGTTCTTATTAAGAGTCCAGGTTTTGCATCCATACGTAGCCGTTGGAAATATGCAGACTCAGATAAATCGTAGTTTCACATCTTTGTTCGTTGCTTTCCACAGCTTGTTCATCTCCGTCAACTTTTTACTCGCCATTGCCAACCTCCACTTGATCTCTTTCATCCCATCTCCATCCGCTTCTATCAGTGACCCCAGATATTCAAAACTTTCCACTCGTTCTATTTCCTCACCATCTACTGTGACTTCTGATGGTTCTCGACATCCCTTCAGATGCATAATCTTAGTCTTCTTTACGTTTAGTTTCAATCCTTTCATCTCGCTGTGCTCTTTAACAGTAGTTATCAGTTTATCCAATCCTTCTTTTGTATCGTATATATTAACGCTGTGTCATCGGCATATCTCAATTCATATATCTCCTGTCCATTCACTTTCAGTCCATTAAAAAACTTGCTTCTCGTGTCAGTCTCGACTTCTCTCATGATATTCTCTGTGTATAGACTGAATAGGTGGGGGGACAAAATGCACCCCTGTCTCACTCCCTTGCCGACTGGGAACCAATCTGTGGTACCACACTCTAATCTCACTGCAGACTGCTGTCCAACATACAAATTTTGGATAAGTGATGTAATTTTCTGGTCAAATCCCATGCGTATCAAGGTTTTCCAGAGTTGTTGATGACTAACATTATCAAAAGCTTTTGAATAATCAATGAAACAGATGCTAAGGTCATGGTTGAATTCTCTGCATTTCTGAATTAACATCTTCAGGTTGAAAATGTGATCTCTTGTTCCTCTTCCAGTCCGAAACCAGCTTGTGTTCTGTTGACTTCACATTCTAATTTTGTTGTGATTCTCTTCATTATGATTTTTAGCATAATTTTGCTCGCATGGCTGATGAGGGATATAGTCCTGTGGTTTGAGCATTCTTGTATGTCACCTTTTTTCGGTATTGGTATAAGGATGGCTCGTTTCCAGTCCATGGGCCATGTTCCATTTTTCTATATTTTCTTGCATAATGTGTGATAGATATCCACGCCTGCTTCGCCACTTGCTTTTATTAGCTCTGCAGTGATGTTATCAGTGCCAGGTGATTTTCCATCTTTTTAGACTTTTTATTGCCCACTCCACTTCTGAACGCAAAGGCTCAAGTTCATCTTCTGGTTCTGTCCTCTCTCTGCCTTCATCCATGTCTACCTCTACTGTTTCTTCTTTCTTAAACATGCTTTCACAATATTGCTTCCATCTTTCAAGTATGTCATCATTTCTGTCAGAGTCATTCCCGTTTCATCTTTAATAACGCCAAGTCTAGGTTTGAACGACTGTGTCATAGACTTGATTTCCTCGAACATACTGCGACTATCGTTCCTTCTCATACATAGTTCTATCTTTTCGCATTTCTTCTCTAGATATTTCTTCTTGTCTTCCTTACACATTCGTTTAATCATCTTGCACTTCTCTCTGTATTTCTCATGATAATTCTCACTCATTTCTTTGTTCTTCTTCAACTCTTTCCTTTCGTCAATCATCTGCAATGTGTCTTTGCTTATCCATGGTTGTTTTTGCCTTCTCCTTGATAAACTTAACAGGATAAAGTAGAGAGAAAAGACCAGACTGACAAAGTACTCCAAGTCTCCACCCTTAAAACTACTTAGAACTACTTATCAGACGCCCTAGCTGCACTCACAATGCACATCAGTTTTTACACGAGAACTGATTGAACAAAAGACATGATCCTTACATAACGTCATATATTAAATATCTTCTTGAAATGTACCCGATGTGTTTTTGTGAGCAATTACAATATCACCACAGTAAAATAATATGTTATCCATTTCATAAGATCTATGAATGCAGTAAATACTCGTGTGTCATCAGTAATACATCTGTGCATGCACGCATGCATGAGTGCGTATGTGTTCGTGTGCACATGCACACATGCGTACACACATGCTAAACTAAGCGTATTTGTGGACATAATACCATAACTCCATACAAGCATGTGTACAAGTGAGTGCACCGATTTTAATTTAAGCACGTTTGTTTGCATAATACCCAGATCAAGATCGCAGTAATACAGATCACTGGTCATGACTATATGGATCACTGGATTTATCTGCGTGGTACAAAGATGTGCTACACAGATATATAACACAATTATGGCACACACTGCCATATTTTTATTGCGAGTCCATCTTAAAACTAATAATAATTTAATGTTCTGGTTTCATACTCAACAAAGCCTGTGTCTTGTGTTTATTCGACAGGTTTGGCCCGATTTTAAAATCAAATCATTTTGCACACAATCGTGGTGACTCGGTCAGTATGTGCCTGTCAAACACTTAGGAAACCTGCTGTGGCTACTGACCAATCAGTGCACAGTATTTTTTATTAAACTGAATAAATTGCTAGGTTTGCGATATTACATACGTTTGTTCATTCACCCACTGTTGCACAGTGTGTACAGATTAGTGAGTGAGTGTATCACGATATAGAAACTGTTGTATTTAGTTAGTATGCATTACAAAAACAAATGTATGGCAGTGGAGTGTGCCTAGATTTGTGGGGACACAGTGGCACAGTAGCAAAAACATCACACTCAATCTCGGTTTTGAATCCTCTTGCAGCTGTTACGAAGCATTGGTGATTTTGTTCACTCAACATTGTTTCAGTTGACTTAGCTGAATACCTGGCTATAGGCAGTGATTGATTTGTGTGTACTTAATGGTCTTTGTGCAGTAACTGCAGCGTGGCTGAATACTTCCAAGAGAAGTCGAGATAGTGTTCGATTGAACAGGTCTGGAGTGAAGCATAAACCACTCTGAGCAGTCCTAACACCTGGATACAGAGCATAACACGTTTTTAAAAGACCTTGCCATCTTTAAACATAGCCTTTACACAGCCTGCGGTTGTTTGTTGCAGTTGATCTTCTCGGGCGAGTACACTAAAGCCATGGACCAGGACTGGCACAGTGGTCACTTCTCCTGCTGGAACTGTGACATGTCCCTCACTGGACACCGTTACATCCTGCGTGAGGAGCACCCCTACTGCATCAAGTGCTACGAGAACCTCTTCGCAAACACCTGTGAGGAGTGCAAGATTACCATTGGCACGGACTCGAAGGTATTGAAATATACTGTAGTAATTATATGAATATGTTTATTTCAGGTAAAACTGATAGATTGGTACATACAAAAAGATAGAAATGCAAAAGTTTTTAAAGTAAATAAATAATATAATAATAATTGTTTATTCGTAGACTCCATACAACATACATTATCATGATTCTATAGTTGTGTTATGTACGGAATTAAATATCATAGTTACTTCAATCGTCTAAAAAGTACAGGCAATTAAATACGTGCTTCCAGATTCTAAACATGTATTTCACGTCACTGTTAATAATGCTACAGATCAAGACATTCTTAGAGAACTGCAGTCGGCATCTACATCTATATGTCAAATTTCTAAAAACAGCAGCACAGTTAGGTAAGTTATTGTAAAAAAAACATTTCACTAGCAATACAATATCTGTCATAACCTGACAGCATTCAGAATATGTTGTTGTAAGATCAAAGGATATAACATTAAATCATACATAGTACAAGTTTGCTAAATTTATGGCATAACTACTGAGACATTACATACAAATTACAATTCCAAAGGCATAATAATTACAACATTTTCCCTCTATCACACTGTTACAACTATTGCCTTGTAGAATACAGTCTAGGTTGCAATTCTAGATGCCCCTCGACTGTATTTCCATAGTCGGGAATAAAACACAGTCATGTTAAACTTCCCAATCTATTTATAGATTTCCTGGAACATCCAGTGAATGTTGGTTGGCACTTTCACCATGCCTCCCGCAGCATGGGTGTTAATGCTGCCTTTGATGACAAAAACACCCTCGTGTCAGTCTTGAGATGAATCGGATAATCCTGTGCGTGGGAACCTTTAGAGAAACATCCCTTCAGATCCCAGTTTCCTTCAGCGAGTATCCTGAATTTGAGGTTTAGAGTGTTTGTTGTACCTAGGATCATCTTCACAAGCCAGAAGGGGTGGTAGTAACTTACATTAACCCTGGCATTGTTTCCATGTTGTGTACAGTGTTTGCTCAGTCAATTCTACTTTGTCCTACTTGTCCTTATTTCGCGATGCCTAAACCAGTTTAACGTCAAACAACAATTCAAGGCTGTCAGCACTGGTCCAATCAGTAACGAGAGGCAGTTAAATCCCAAAATGTTGGTATCGAAAAGGCTGTTAGATGATTGGCTGATAGCCCAGTGATAAATCCAGAAGTCAGAAGAAGTCAGTCAGAATAAATTTATTTGACCTATAAATACGATACATGTACAACACATTTCAACAAGTCGATATGAGGGAGGTACTGACATCGATGTAGTCAGTATCGCCTCTAGCTTGCAAGGATGCAAAGAATCGATGAGCTATGCTAGAGTATGGGTGAGGTCAACATTTTAATATGTTTTATCGATTCTATTAGTTTCAGCATATTGGTGAATGAGCGACTTTGAGAAAATCCATTTCTTTCTTCAGCATTTGGGAAGGTCCCTTTCTGTGGGAGCACAGGGACAAAAAATCATCAGATACTTTATCAAATCAGCTTACAAATGTTGACTAGAGTAGTATTTTCTTAGACAGAAACATGGTTTGAGCTGCAGAAAATAGATTGTCAAATATATCCTTGCACACTCAGTCAACCCTTGCCTGGGCAGATGTAAGGGTGCATGCCTGGAAGCTTGTATAGACACCTTCCATCTGGTCCAGTTGCATGTAGCATGGAATAGCTCCAGATCTGTCTATTCTCAAATGTCGACAATCCTCATTTTGGTGGTCTTCGTCTTTCCCGTCTGCCATTGACTGTCCCTCCTTGGCAGGTGTTCTTTCTGTTGAGCCTTGAACTGTCCCTCCTTGGCAGGTGTTCTTTCTGTTGAGCCTTCATGTCTGGCCAAACCATTGTAATTTGTGATGCTTCATTGTAGCTTTGGGTGGATTTTCTGAAGATTGCAGACATAAATTAATAAGACTTAGCAAGCTTTCCATCCAAATAAAATATATATTCTATACAAATATAACCACCAGTACAGAGGGTTCACGGAATGTATGATATCATACCCTGTTGTACACAGTTATCATAACAATAAATTACAGTGGTCCAGGGTGCATGTCTTAACACTAAAATATCTTAAATAGGGTCTTGCATTTTAAGGTCATGAAAATATAAAAACCTGAATTTCATAGAAAGATCTTCAATTTGATTTCACCTATAAATCTATTATTAGACAATGACAGAATGCTTACTGCTGAGCAGTTAGTCAAAATAACACAATTTCATTTTGACTTGACTTAACTTACTTGACTTAAATGCCTAGGCCAATTTGACCCCCTTGCTATCCTCCAGGATGTCACACCCCTCAATTTGACCCCCTTGCTATCCTCCAGGATGTCACACCCCTCAATTTGACCCCCTTGCTATCCTCCAGGATGTCACACCCCTCAATTTGACCCCCTTGCTATCCTCCAGGATGTCACACCCCTCAATTTGACCCCCTTGCTATCCTCCAGGATGTCACACCCCTCAATTTGACCCCCTTGCTATCCTCCAGGATGTCACACCCCTCAATTTGACCCCCTTGCTATCCTCCAGGATGTCACACCCCTCAATTTGACCCCCTTGCTATCCTCCAGGATGTCACACCCCTCAATTTGACCCCCTTGCTATCCTCCAGGATGTCACACCCCTCAATTTCATCCTGTAACAGTTTGATCACTAAATAAAAAGACCTCCAAGAGTGTTTTTGACTGAAGTTTTGTTGTTATTTAGTATTGAATTTATCATGGCAAAAGTATTAAATCTGGCTAGCCCAACGCCATACATGTGGTCACATTGAAATACTTAAATATCAGCATTTAAATCTTCCATGTTGCATTAACCCAGTGTATTATTTATTTTCATTTCAGTATCATCTTACTATAAGGTTTGTTTGTTTATTTTGTCTGATTGCGAACTGACAGGACACTACCCATCTCCTCTAGGCCTGATTCATTGTCAGACCACTGCAACCTTCTGGTGTAGCCTCCAGACACTGATAATTTGATTAATTCTACAGGGTCGTTGACCCCCTTGGTGCAGCAACATTTCCTAATTTATTAGCTGCAGAGGTAATGCTATTGTGGCGCCATCTGCTGTATTAATTTGTTTACATAATTTAGCAATGTTTATTAAAGGGAATAAAAACGTATATTGCTTGAATTTATGTTATATTACATCCTGCTATCTATTTCCACGTCCACCAAGCAAAAAAAAATCAAAAAAATTCAATGAATTAGAAATTCCACATTTTATGCTGTACATCCGGACATTTTCGAATATGCATATTTTTGGCGCGCTTTTCGGGATGCCGAGATGTGACGTCACTTATGACTCAAACTCGCATCAGGCCGACCCTTTCCATGCATTCAGAGCATGTTTACAAGTATAGTTTTTGGGTCGAAACGAGCGTCAGAATGAGTTATTGTGCAATTTTCCGACGTAATACAAACACTAGTCATCATATAGGAACAAGCAGTGATCTTACGGTTCCACATGAATCGAATTTTATTCAAAACAACGTATGCGAATGGGCCTACAAGTCGACTAGGTTTCGCCGAGCTTGGGCTCGTTTTCAGAATAATTATATCAAATGCAACCAACGGGAGATAATCTACACCAATAAACATACATAGCAAACATATAGTGTATCCAGCTACGTAAAGTAACGTGTATAATCTCATAATATCACTAGAATATCGATATATGAAGGAGTTGTACAATTTACCATAACAACTTAAATCAGTCAAACAATATCTGCTGGTCCCGATAGCTCAGTGTGTAGGCGCGTAATTACTTGTTGTTCATTTTACAATCGGGCGATCCGGTTCAATCCTGACAGCATGCAAACTATTGATTTTCTTTACACTTTTTTGTTTATGTTTTCACGAAGTAATATAAACCAAATCATTTAGTATACTATGATGCACTGTTTGTAAATAATTTTTATTTTTGTAGTAATTATTTATTCACCACAAAAGTGAAAATATGGTCATTATATAACAATGTTTCTAAATTTTATTTATCCAAACAAATATAATGTAATGGATATATAATTTGTTAATTGTAAATGTATTGTACAGTAATATATTGTAATTATATATGTGAAAAAGATTGATCTGTCTGGATAAATACAATTTAGAAACATCGTTATATATAATGACCATATTTTCATTTTTGTGGCGAATAAATAATTAATACAAAAATTAAAAAAATATTTACAAACAGTGCATCATAGTATACTAAATGATTTGGTTTATATTACTTCATGAAAACATAAACAAAAAAGTGTAAAGAAAATCAATAGTTTGCATGCTGTCAGGATTGAACCAGCGTCGCCCGATTATAAAAGAAGTGTCAAGGAACCAACGCGTTTACCAACTGAGCTATCACGGCCGGCACAAATTCGCTGACTGATTTCAGTTGTTATGATGAATTGTACAACTCCTTCATACATCGATATTCTAGTGATATTATGAGATTTTACACGTTACTTTCTGTAGCTGGATACGATATATGTTTGCTATGTATGTATATTGGTGTACATTATCTCCCGTTGGTTGCATTCGATATAATTATTCTGAAAACGAGCCCAAGCTCGGCGAAACCTAGTTGACTTGTACTACAAGTTGTAGGCTCATTCGCATTCATTGTTTTGAATAAAATTGAATTCATGTGGAACCGTAAGATAACTGCTTGTTCCTCTATGATGACTAGTGTTTGTATTACATCGGATTATTGCATAACAACTCATTCTGACGCTCGTTTCGACCCCAACATTATCCATGTAAACATGCCCTGAATGCATAGAAAGGGTCGGCCTGCTGCGAGTGTGAGTCATGTGTGACGTTAAGATACCACGTGATCGCCTAGCTCATTAAATTTGTTTTTTCCGCGGGAATCGCTACACAGATGGGTTTAAAATCGAATTTATGCTACAAATGTATTTTTCTCTATTTTTTTAATGTTCTCGAATGTTACATGCAATATTAAACTTTCTGTACACATGGAAAACAGATTTTAGCTAATGCCTTGTTTTTATTTCCTTTAATGTTCTTTCGATAAACATTATTTTAAAATAGTATTCTTGGGCATTCTTTTCTCTTTAAATAACATTTCTGTGCAGTTATGACTACAAACACCTTTAACTTGTTATTAAATTTTAACTTATTTTGAATTGCTATTTTATTCTTACATAGTCTACTTTATTTATTGTTGATGTTATTTTAATACCATAAACATCATAATATATATATATGCCATTTTTTTATTCAAGCATGAGTATTTTAGTATTATAATGCGCCTCTAAATAGCCACAGCTGCCAGTTTAATAATGCATAAAAAGTTGTTTTATAAATATAAGACTCTATTTCACTTTCTCCATGTTATAATGACAGATTGGTGTGCACAACAGTAACAAGATTGACATGTTGCTATAAAAATATAGATTTATGAAACTTAGATGATGGTTGTCATCTAGTATTGATTGTATTGATTGTGGGAATCTAACGGCATGCGACGTTACAGGCAACTTAAACAAGATTTCTAAGAATGTATCTAATACTTGGATGTATTCCAACTGAGTTGAGATGAATTGGACACCGGATATTGATTATGAGATCAACTGGAAAATCTGAGACGGGATGTTGAATATTAAACATAACACATTTATTGTTGTTGCACCGGCTGTTTTGAATTTGATCCATCTTAGTGACAGATCTGTTGAAAATATTACACAATTCTGCCACCATTAAAAAACTTACCTTTACAAACTTGTCTATCCACCATAGCTTCCTGTTGTATCCATCCATCTGTTGACAACTTTATCCACCACACCTTCCTGGCATATCCATCCATCTGTTGACAACTTGAACACTGCTTATCGATTTTTAGATTGATCAACCCTTTTGTCTTGATGTGTCTGTGAGAGGATTTAAGTGTAACATAGGTTAACTTATCCATTATTAATATGTAAGGTCAACAGTTGTGTAACACCATAACACTGCATTATTAATATGTAAGGTCAACAGTTGTGTAACACCAGAACACTGCATTATTAATATGTAAGGTCAACAGTTGTGTAACACCAGAACACTGCTTTATTAATATGTAAGGTCAACAGTTGTGTAACACCAGAACACTGCATTATTAATATGTAAGGTCAACAGTTGTGTAACACCAGAACACTGCATTATTAATATGTAAGGTCAACAGTTGTGTAACACCAGAACACTGCATTATTAATATGTAAGGTCAACAGTTGTGTAACACCAGAACACTGCATTATTAATATGTAAGGTCAACAGTTGTGTAACACCAGAACACTGCATTATTAATATGTAAGGTCAACAGTTGTGTAACACCAGAACACTGCATTATTAATATGTAAGGTCAACAGTTGTGTAACACCAGAACACTGCTTTATTAATATGTAAGGTCAACAGTTGTGTAACACCAGAACACTGCATTATTAATATGTAAGGTCAACAGTTGTGTAACACCAGAACACTGCTTTATTAATATGTAAGGTCAACAGTTGTGTAACACCAGAACACTGCTTTATTAATATGTAAGGTCAACAGTTGTGTAACACCAGAACACTGCATTATTAATATGTAAGGTCAACAGTTGTGTAACACCAGAACACTGCTTTATTAATATGTAAGGTCAACAGTTGTGTAACACCAGAACACTGCATTATTAATATGTAAGGTCAACAGTTGTGTAACACCAGGACAATTTTGATTTTGTTGAGGTCAGCTGTGAATTGCATGTAAGACCTTTGTTTGGGGGCAATAACACAACTTGATTTTAAGTATTATTATTATATCATCACACGTTTATAACTAGTATATTAATGTCTTCAGTTTCATGAAACATTGTGTTGTGTCATCTCTAACACAAAGACAGACAGTGGTGTCAGAACTTTTCAAGTTGAAGATTGTGTTGCGTGGTACTTTGTGCTGCAAGACCTCTTGTACAAGAATATGCACTGCTATTAATAATAACACATCCAAAATAAAGCTGTTTACAAGCAATAAATTGGAAGTGTTTCAAGTGTTGCGTGGATCATTATGTTGCAGGATCTCTCGTACAAGGACAGGCATTGACATGAGAAGTGTTTCAAGTGTTGCGTGGATCATTATGTTGTATGGAACTTTATGTTGCAGGATCTCTCGTACAAGGACAGGCATTGACATGAGAAGTGTTTCAAGTGTTGCGTGGATCATTATGTTGTATGGAACTTTATGTTGCAGGATCTCTCGTACAAGGACAGGCATTGGCATGAGAAGTGTTTCAAGTGTTGCGTGGATCATTATGTTGTATGGAACTGTTGCAGGATCTCTCGTACAAGGACAGGCATTGGCATGAGAAGTGTTTCAAGTGTTGCGTGGATCATTATGTTGTATGGAACTTTATGTTGCAGGATCTCTCGTACAAGGACAGGCATTGACATGAGAAGTGTTTCAAGTGTTGCGTGGATCATTATGTTGTATGGAACTTTATGTTGCAGGATCTCTCGTACAAGGACAGGCATTGGCATGAGAAGTGTTTCAAGTGTTGCGTGGATCATTATGTTGTATGGAACTTTATGTTGCAGGATCTCTCGTACAAGGACAGGCATTGGCATGAGAAGTGTTTCAAGTGCTGTGACTGCCAGGGGTCGCTAGTTGACCAACCCTTTGCATCGAAGGATGACAAACTCTACTGCGCTGACTGCCATGACAACAACTTCGCTGCTCGCTGTGACGGCTGCGGCAACGTCTTTCGTGCAGGTGCGTGCGTGCGTGCATGGGTGTATGAGTCGTGTGTCCAACTCACATTGTACTAATCACAATTCTCGTAGTGCCACAATTAATACAACAGTAATGACATGTTGGTGACTGTCAGTGAGCCTGCCACCCATTGGATCCACTAGTTGTCCTGTTAGCGAGTCCATCCAAGTCTTAATGTCCATCAGCCAACATACTACATAATTTCCTGTCTTGTTCCGCCTTCAGCAATGTGCCTACCGGTACTTCTCATTATGTGGCTAGAGCATTCATGGTTCCAATAATCATACAGGAGCTAAACAAATGGAGGAACACACTTGAGCTCTGCAGTTTTTACTTTAAACCTGCTTCCTCGACTGGTTCAGTCGGTTGCCAATCTGATACTTTGATGTCCAAATATGTGATATGTGAATAGTGTAAACAATATCTGCAGAGAGTTTACAGTTACATCTGGTAACTTGCCAAAGCCAATTACTGCAGCAATGTTCAGTCAACCCATGGAATTTGTCGCTCACATGGTTTTTGAAAGTGCAAAGAACAAGAACAACATTAACACAGAACATGTGCTTGATTGTGTCGAAGATTCCAATTTTGAAAATCACTTGAATTGATCCTGGAGCAAGAATTAAATAAGTTAATTGTTTCTGTGATGACAGTACCAAAACTACATTGCACAAACGAGCCACTATGTCACAGTGGATACCAGCCATGGAGCATGGCTTTTTGGCAAAAAGAATTCGAAATGAGACATGCAAAAAAACAATTAAGGAGGCCCCCTTAAGGAGACTATTATATCAGGAGGATGAGTAGTTTAGCCAGAATGTTTGTTGCAGGCATGAAGAAGTACGAGTACTTGACCTGGAATGTTGTTGCAGGCATGAAGAAGTACGAGTACTTGACCTGGAATGTTGTTGCAGGCATGAAGATGTACGAGTACTTGACCTGGAATGTTGTTGCAGGCATGAAGAAGTACGAGTACTTGACCTGGAATGTTGTTGCAGGCATGAAGAAGTACGAGTATTGACCTGGAATGTTGTTGCAGGCATGAAGAAGTACGAGTACTTGACCTGGAATGTTGTTGCAGGCATGAAGAAGTACGAGTATTGACCTGGAATGTTGTTGCAGGCATGAAGAAGTACGAGTATTGACCTGGAATGTTGTTGCAGGCATGAAGAAGTACGAGTACTTGACCTGGAATGTTGTTGCAGGCATGAAGAAGTACGAGTATTGACCTGGAATGTTGTTGCAGGCATGAAGAAGTACGAGTATTGACCTGGAATGTTGTTGCAGGCATGAAGAAGTACGAGTATTGACCTGGAATGTTGTTGCAGGCATGAAGAAGTATGAGTACAAGGGGAAGCAGTGGCATGAGGAGTGTTTCTGCTGCAAAGTTTGCCAGCAGCCGATTGGCAACAAGAGCTTCATCCCCCATGACCAGGACATCGTTTGTGTGCCTTGCTACGAGGACCAGTATGCACAGCGCTGCGCCAAGTGCAACGGGGTAGGTACCCCCTCTCACCCTTCTTCCTACA
The DNA here is from genome assembly GCA_020002185.1 of Paraescarpia echinospica. Classification (NCBI taxonomy): domain Eukaryota; kingdom Metazoa; phylum Annelida; class Polychaeta; order Sabellida; family Siboglinidae; genus Paraescarpia; species Paraescarpia echinospica. Next base: position 19,860,348 of record CM034532.1, read on the forward strand.
GCAGAGTCAGGGTGTCTTTCTATATTTCAATTGCAATTACAGTTGAACCTCACTTTATAGTCACCTTGGCAATACAGCCACCTTGCAATTAAGGTCACCTTGGCAATTCAGCCATTTCATAATTAAGGTCACCTTGGTAATACAGCCACCTTGTAATTAAGGTCACCTTGGCAATATAGCCACCTCGTAATTCAGGTCACCTCAGTAATACAGCCACCTTGTAATTAAGGTCACTTTGGGACAGTCCCAAATTATTTTTATACATTCAGGTCACTTACCCACTCCCAAAGGTGGTCCTAACAGTGAATTTCCACTGTGCTATATTTTCACAAAATACCTGTTTTTCTAATAATTGCAGAGATCTGGAGGTTTTTTGTGATTCATCACTGCAAAATTATGTTTGTGTTGGCAATGATGTTAGTGCCCACCTATGAGTGGTGACTGTAGTGTGGTGTAACGGTAACACCTTGGCAACCATTCAGAATTGCTGCACACAAAGAGTGACATATTTTAAAATCTCATCAGATGGCATTATTGGTGTTAATATATTTTAGATTATATACACATTAAACAAATTCTATTGAACCCACCAAGATTGCTATCTCACTGGGTGATAGTTGAAACTGAACATCTATGAACCACCCCTATGGACCCGCTAGCATGCTATAACATTTCAACCCAATACACATGAAACTGATCTACAAGCTACATATGCTCAAACTTACAAAACTACAGACATCCACACTCTATTTCATAATAAAGATGTTGTTATAACTGATCAGAGTTATTGTGCGATAAAGCGTAACTGATTAGAGGTGTGTTGCAGGTGATCAACAAGGGGGGCATCACGTACAAGTCAACGCCCTGGCACCGAGAGTGCTTCACATGCACCAACTGCGACAAGGTCTTGGCGGGAGAGAAGTTCACGTCACGCGAGGACAAGCCGTACTGTGCTGAGTGCTTCGGGGAGCTGTTTGCCAAAAAGTGCTGCAAGTGTACCAAGCCCATTACTGGTCAGTGGCAGCTATACACACGCACCAAACCATGAGAAGAGGGAGTGGTTCCTTTAGAATGGAAAGAGGCAAACATTATACCGTTATTTAAAAAAGGTTAGAGAAACAAGTCGGAGAACTATAGACCAGTGAGTTTAACATCAGTGATTTGCAAATTATTAGAAAGACTAATTAAAGATCACATGGTGGATTTTCTTGTTAAACAAAACTTGATAAACCCATCTCAACATGGTTTTTTTAAAGCGAGGTCATGCTTAACAAATATGTTATGTTTTTTGGAAGACATCACTAAGTGGGTAGATGAGGGATCACCAGTAGATATCGTCTACTTAGATTTTCAAAAAGCTTTCGACAAAGTACAACATCAAAGATTACTGCTTAAACTAAAGGCCCATGGCATAGGAAATGGTATAATAAACTGGATAGAACAATGGCTGATTGACAGAAGACAACGTGTAGTAGTTGATGGGGAGGCTTCAAACTGGAAATGGGTATTGAGTGGGGTACGACAGGGATCAGTATTAGGACCTATATTATTCTTAATATATATCAACGATTTGGATGATGAAATAACAAGGCAATTTGCGGATGATACAAAAGTGTTTAGAAGGATTAAGTGATGGAGATAGACAACATTTACAAGATGATCTTGACACGTTGATCGAATGGTCTGAAAAGTGGCAAATGCTGTTCAATTTTGGGAAATGTAAATGCCTCCACACAGGACATGGGAACAAAGAGGTAGAATATACAATGGGGGGTACTGTACTAAGTACTACTGTAAAAGAAAAGGACTTGGGGATAACCATTAGTGCTGATATGAAGGTTTCAGAGCAGTGCAGAATTGCAGCTTCAAAGGGAAATCAAATCCTTGGATTAATTAGGCGAAACATAACGTATAAGGAAAAAGAACTAATAATACCAATGTACAAAACAATAGTTAGGCCTCATTTAGAATATTGTATTCAAGCGTGGAGGCCATATTGCAGGAAGGACATAGATATGCTAGAAAGAGTGCAGAGGAGAGCAACTAAAATGATACCAAAACTGAGGGATCTTAGTTACGAAATACGCCTAAAAAAATGCGGTTTAACAACACTAGAGACCAGGAGATTGAGAGGATATCAGATAGAAGTGTTTAAAATATTGAATGGTTATGAAAATATTGATAGAAGGACTAGAGGACATGAAGATACATTAGTAAAGGAGCAGTGTAGGTTAGATATAAGAAAGTTCTCATTCTCACAAAGAACTAAATGAATGGAACAGATTATCTCCTGATTGTGTGGGTGCTAGTAGCGTGAATGTTTAAAAATAAAATCGACATACCTCAGACGGGCTGGATACACATAGATAAAAGGGTCGGACTCTCGATAAGCCAAAGGGCTTCCTTGTCCACCTGCCACCTAAAGTTAATTCTCTGGGTGGCAATCTTGTTAATGTGTTGTTTGTAGGCTCAACATCGACCTGTTAGGTATAGTGTGTGTGCTTATAAACATTTCATAAGCATACACCAATGTTTGTTTCACACACTAGGTGGCACCACTTTTTTGTATTTTACCTGTTCCATGCCAGATAGCACTACTCCATCTTGTAAATGACAAGGGAATTTCCCCATGGTTTTACCGGAACTAAATAACAAATATATATAACAACTAAATGTCATGTTGTGCAAGATGGTTAAAAGTACAACATGTCACCTGCTACATCAAAGTGAGTATTAAGTCGCAAAATGGTGAAACTGACTTTTGTACCTTTTTGAATTGCACATATCACAAGCTTTAAAATGATACATAATTTGTTGAAATATCTTCAGTAGTTTTTAATTTATTGGTAAAATTGAAGTGAACTGTAAAAAGAATATTTTTAGAAATTAGGTAATTTTGACTCATGTTGTTTATTGTATTTTATTATATGGGTTCGTAAATGCATTGTTTTATTTGTTTTGGATTGTTTGTCAAGAAAAATAAACTGAACATTGAAAGATGCGATCATAAGGTTTGCATTTTTGACAAAATCAAATTTTTTAGAAGATGACCTTGACAGCTATTATTGATTCGTGTCCAGCAGAAGGCGTTTCAGGTTACGTCATACACGGGCAAGGCAGCACATGGTGTGCACAGTAAATAAGTGTGTATTTACATTACAAGTGCATTAGTGCCAGATAACTGTCATGAAGTATCATACAATTGAGAAGGGAGGGACCTTTGAAGACAAACCAGTGGCTTTTGTATAGTGATTGCATCATGTATTAATACTTCTCAGAGAAGGTTTGTTAGATGTTATGTCAATGTTATACAAAATAACTTTATTCAATCTCACGCTTGAAAAGAAAAAATTATTAGAGCTATTATATTTGAACATTATTTTATATTTGATAAATATTTTTTATTATTAGAGCTATTATATTTTAACATTATTTTATATTTCATAAATATCTAATTTAATGACGTTCCCTCTGCTGTCATAGGTCTGGGGGGCACCAAGTTCATCTCATTTGAGGAGCGCCACTGGCACAGCGACTGCTTCTCCTGCTACAAGTGCAACTGCTCCCTCGTAGGCCGCGGCTTCCTCACCGACAGCGAGGACATCTTGTGTCCCGAATGTGGTCGCGCTTAGACAACTGCTGCAATCGTGGAAACGTGGGCCGCATGTGCCAAGAAGCTGCCAGGCAAACGCCTATGTACGAATGCTGCGGGAACCCGCACTGGTTTAGCAGGGAGATTATCCCATGTGACACAGTCGTGCATTGAGTGTCAGGTTTCGTAGATTGCCACCAGTCGGATGTTGTTGCGCTGGTAGAATTGTTCGAGTCACAAAATATACTAGAAGATCGTTACTGTTTCTGTTTAACCGACTAATTTTAAGAAATGTAATAGCTACCCCTGGATTTTCTTGATATGACCCAACTGTAGGTTAGATACTGAAGACTATCTTGCCATGAATTCATTACTGCCTACGCAAACTACACTTATATGTGTAACAACTGCGGTTTATCTCATGGTGAGTTAGGTAACTTTATGAGTTATCTCGTGGTAACTTAATGAGTTAGCTATGTGGCGACCTACTACATCTGCAGATTAACTAATGGCGAGTTAGCTGCTGCTGTGACCTGGCTGCAGGTTATCCGATCTGCTGTCCTAACGTCAGCGGAATTCTGTTGAATGACACAGTCACATTAGAAACCCATCCTTGAGTGGACAAGGTGACATTAGATGTGCACCTTTGGGGTGACATTAGACATCCACCCTTGAGGTGACGAGGCAAGCGCCTTGTGATTGCGATGACGCAGTAGTTTGTGTCAGTTATTGGATTGTTCGTTGATGATGTTTCGTAGCGACCGCGGATCTTGTAGATTTCTGTTTTGCTGTTGCCGGTCTTTGAAATGACTTGAGTGTTGTTTAGAGAGAATGCGTTATAACTTCCAGCCACCGTTGACAATTGCTGATGACGTTTTGAAGACGGCAAGCACTGCCACTGATGTCGTATTGAGAGACGACTTTAGATCTTTCTGTATTATCTGCCACAACATTTGTGGCTCGTACGAGACAAATCAGGGCACAGATAGTGCCAATATTGTTATGTTTGATTATTATTACTATAATGCAGTGTTTTTGTTAAAAGGTGGCTTTAGTGCGAGTTTGTAAAGAGTTGTAACATGTGCTTGTCTGTGTTTAATATATTAATACGTTGCCATTTTATACAATGATGTTACAGAGTAGTTGACAAACTGGCAGTGTAAATTATTCGCCCATGTAACGGAATAGTAACGGAATGCATATCTGCCATGAATTCTGTTTTTTTTACAAGACATAGTTCGCATTAACAAACAAAATATGTTTAACAATGTTTTATTTCCTACTGTGTGAAACGACATTGCAGTTAACCATTGTGTTTTCTGCCTGTTCTACTGTGCGATGTCCCATTGTGCTGTATATTTAATAATGTAGTTTATAAGTTTAACAACATCGGCTAACGCTATACAACAAGTGCTTGCTTCTGTACTCGTATAGGCATAGGGATGCTTTGGTTGGACTGCGTAAGCCAGTTGGGGTAGAGAGATTGTCCGTGGTATTGGGAAGGGTGCAGTGAGGTGGTAGATATGTTTATAAGTGTCGGTACCCCAAATAAGGGTTGACAGCGTGTTTGAGGAATCACGGCTGCTTTATTGTAACAATAAATGTCATGTGACCAGTCCGACTTCCCCCTAAATGTGTGTTCTGAACTAGTTCAATAAAATGTCCCAAATGACTGAGCTGTGTGTGCGTGCTACTTGTTTATGTATCAAAGGCTGGTCCTGATAGTTTGATACAGTTGCTGAGTCCGAAGAACATGTCAGAGGCTATTCTCGATACGATTCCCAAGTCTAGAGAACGTGTTAAGGTTGCTCTTGATACTATCCCCAAGTTCAAAAAAGTAGTTGTTACAAGCTGTTCCTTATCCAAAGAATTTCTGGAAGATGAACGGTGGTGCTGGAAGTTCGTTTTCCACACTGTAGATGGCACACTTCTTGTATGCGCACGGCGTCAGTCGCCACTCATAGCGCAGGCCCATCACATAGGTGTCAGCACGGCAGGCACTCCAAGACAGTTGCACGGATGTTGCGCCGACGTTGACGACTGGAGCTGCCGTCCAGTTGCCGTCGACTGGACACAGACTGACCGTGTCACGGCTGCAGCACACCTGGGAGGCGAAGGGTGGAGTGTTAATATTCACACAACAAAGTGTGCCCATGAGGAGCGTATCAAAACACAATAAAGTGCACACATGAGGTGCGTCAACACACTACAAAGTTCACACAGGATGAATGTGTCAACATATAACAAAATGTGCACATAAGGAGTGTGTTAACACACAACAATATGCACATATGAGGAGTGTGTTGACATTCAACAAAGTGTGCACACAAGGAGTATTTTAACACTCGACAAAGTGTGTACACAAGGAGTGTTAACACACAACAAAGTGTGCCCAAGAAGAGTGTGTTAATACCCAAATAAGTGCATACATTAAAAATGTGTTAATAGACAACAAAGTGTGCACAGCAAAAATGTATCAACACAAAAAAAGTAGATGTGAAGTGTCGGCTTCAACACAAAGAGTGTCGGCTTCAACACAAAGAGCACACTGTAGGAATGTGTCAACACAACAAACTTCTATAAGAGGTTCACAACACATTATATTGGAGGACACAACATCAATATAAACTTGTGTACTGGGTGATAGGGTCACATCACACAATTGCAGACATGAACCCTAAAACCTGTGAGAACCTTTTACCAACATAAGATTTCAAATAAATAAAGCCATTTCTTTTCTTCCTTGGGGTTGTAGATTACTCCCCGAGAGTTTGGTGCCCGATGTGCAGCCATCTAGATGGAAAACATTAACATACACTGTGCATACAAATTACAATCATTCGATTATAATATTTCACATCCACATATACATGTAAACACACACACACTAGCTTGGTTAGTTTGATTCTATGTTGACTTTCTACAAGTCTACAGCGTCAACTTTAGGACGAGAAAGATTTCAGTAGTGTACAGACCTCGAAGCCGTCAGAGCTGCGTTGTTGGATCTTGTATCTGTTGAAGTCATACATAAGGGTCAAGGTTGTCTGGGTACGACTGATCTTGTAGCTGCTTGGAAATGGTCCCTGAAACTGACCTCTGGGCATCCCATAGGCCACGGTTAGTCCAGCCACTGCTAGTCGCTTACCGATCATTGTTTTGTCTCGAGGGTGAATCCTGGGTCAGAATTGTACAGTTGAAACATCGGTTGAGTTACGACAACTGTAAATGGTATGGAATATGAAAACATGGAGAAGATATAACGGGGGATAACATAACAGCATACACAGAACAAAATGAAGGTGTAACAACTGGTGCTGATGTTTCTGGGCAATGTGCGACTGTTTCAAAGGGAAACTGCATTTTAAAATTAATCATAAAATTTAGAGACGTATAACTAATTACACCTTTGTGTAAACTTCCAAAGCAATAGTTTAGTCTTACATAAAATAGCTTGGAAGTCATAGATAAGTTGGAAAGAATACAAGAAGAACAATTATACATACAGGGTTGTACTAGCAAAATACCCACCCCTCAGATGGCGCAGCATAAACACAGTCCCAGAAGACAAAGTATTTGTACATGACATCTGCCAAGATGTTAATTTGTGCAGTTTTTCACAATGCAAGTTGTGTAAAACACCCTCAACTGAATGGTTGACTGTTTACATATTCCAGTATGAACCCTAAAACGGGTAGGAATCCTTAACAGGAAACTTGACAAAATAAAGGTGTTATGTTTCATCTGAAGGGTTGTAGATTAATCCACACAAGTTTAACATCCAAGAGGCAAACCGTCTAGAAGGAAAACGTTAACATACACCACAGACAGACAGACAGACAGACACACACATACACACTATCTTTATTACAGTAAGACGACTGGTGACATCAGCTTACGGTCCTTGGGGGGAGGTGAAGTCTGTGTCGTCAATGGCAGTAGCCATGAAGACATTCTTCATGCGAGGGTTGGGCACGTAGCCAACATCAGCCGTCTGATGCCAGCGAATGTCGGGAAAACCTGGGATGATCTTTCTTCCGTCTGGGCCATTGGGGCCAATCTGAAGAAAACATCTCACATTCAGATCACATAGTCCGACGTTTTGCTCAGGTGGGAGGGGGGTGGCGGGGTGTGTCAACATTCTACCAAAAATGCCCATCCTCCTGATGGTGCTACATTCAAACAAACACAAAAGACGGTTTCCTGTTGAATTTGTAAGTGATGTTTGTCATGGTGTCATTCACAATGCAAGTTATGTTTCACATTCTCAGCTGTACGGCGAACTGATTGTGTGGCTCAGAACCAAGTGTTACATCGTCAGCAATCGATTTACAAAAATAAAGGAGTTACATTTCTCCCGAGGGTTGTAGATTAATCCCTGGCATCCAATGTGCAAGCCATCTTAGAGGAAACTGAAAAATCTGCACACATACACACATGTGCTAGCTCGATTATTGTTAGATTATACCTGCACAAAGCCGAAGGGGAAGAGAGGGTTTGTCTCAAAGTTAGACCCGAAGTAGAAGTTCTTCCTCCAGTCTGAGATCATCGCAGGGAAGGTGCAGTTGTAGGAGTCAGGACGATGAGCATTCGCCTCCCCTAAACACAAACATCACACTGACTGCATGCATTCACCCCTAAACACAAACATCACATTGACTGCATGCATTCACCCCCTAAACACAAACATCACACTGACTGCATGCATTCACCCCCTAAACACAAACATCACACTGACTGCATGCATTCACCCCCTAAACACAAACATCACACTGACTGCATGCATTCACCCCCTTAAACACAAACATCACACTGACTGCATGCATTCACCCCCTAAACACAAACATCACACTGACTGCATGCATTCACCCCTAAACACAAACATCACACTGACTGCATGCATTCACCCCTAAACACAAACATCACACAGACTGCATGCATTCACCCCCCTAAACACAAACATCACACTGACTGCATGCATTCACACCCTAAACACAACCATCACACTGACTGCATGCATTCACCCCTAAACACAAACATCACACTGACTGCATGCATTCACCCCCTAAACACAAACATCACACTGACTGTATCCATTCACCCCCTAAACACAAACATCACATGGACTACATGCATTCACCCCTAAACACAAACATCACACTGACTGCATGCATTCACCCCCTAAACACAAACATCACACTGACTGCATGCATTCACCCCCCTAAACACAAACATCACAATGACTGCATGCATTCACCCCGTAAATACAACCATCACACTGACTGCATGCATTCACCCCTAAACACAAACATCACACTGACTGAATGCATTCACCCCTAAACACAAACATCACACTGACTGCATGCATTCACCCCCTAAACACAAACATCACACTGACTGTATGCATTCACCCCCTAAACACAAACATCACACTGACTGCATGCATTCACCCTGTAAACACAACCATCACACTGACTGCATGCATTCACCCCTAAACACAAACATCACACTGACTGCATGCATTCACCCCTAAACACAAACATCACACTGACTGCATGCATTCACCCCTAAACCCAACCATCACACTGACTGCATGCATTCACCCCTAAACACAAACATCACACTGACTGCATGCATTCACCCCTAAACACAACCATCACACTGACTGCATACATTCACCCCTAAACACAACCATCACACTGACTGCATGCATTCACCCATAAACACAAACATCACACTGACTGCATGCATTCACCCCTAAACACAACCATCACACTGACTGCATGCATTCACCCCTAAACACAAACATCACCCTGACTGCATGCATTCACCCATAAACAAAAACATCACACTGACTGCATGCATTCACCCCTAAACACAACCATCACACTGACTGCATGCATTCACCCCTAAACACAAACATCACACTGACTGCATGCATTCACCCCTAAACACAACCATCACACTGACTGCATGCATTCACCGCTAAACACAACCATCACACTGACTGCATGCATTCACCCCTAAACACAACCATCACACTGACTGCATGCATTCACCCCTAAACACAAACATCACATTGACTGCATGCATTCACCCCTAAACACAACCATCACACTGACTGCATGCATTCACCCATAAACACAACCATCACACTGACTGCATGCATTCACCCCTAAACACAAACATCACACTGACTGCATGCATTCACCCATAAACACAAACATCACACTGACTGCATGCATTCACCCCCTAAACACACATGGGATGCTCCATGCCAAATATCATCCAAAACAGATTCTGTTTACACACTCTGATAAACCTACTGCCATTGATACATACACACACGCACACACCACCAAACAGCTGTTGTTTCAAGAACATTCAGTACATCATGTTACTGTCTTTAAAGATGTTGACTTCCCTGTCTAAAATCATTTTAATGGGAAATGCACAAAATCCCAGAAATACAGTTGGCTCTCCAATGAATGAGCTCTTTGGAGAAAACAATGGACTTGAGAACTGGAGAAATGCTGTAAGAATTGCTACACAAATCCCGATTAAAAATATGCGAGATGCTTTGATAGTATATCATATCACAAAATGTGTACTTTTTTTAATATAACAAAGTATGCTAATGTAATCTAAATATCTAAAGGTAACAGTAATATACAATATTATTTATTTTACATTTATACAGAACCTCATGGAAACGATGCCTCGGTGTCTTACCTTGATACCAGATAGCGCCATATATTGTCATGTTGAGAAGTGGGTGAATCATTGCGTTCCACAGCTGGGATGGTGATGACGGTCCCAGGATGCCAAACACCGGGTCCATTTCCATGAGTGCTCTCTTGTTGGATTCCGATGTTAGGTCCTTCTCCAGACTGAAATAGAAACATTTACATATCATTTAGTTTAGAAGGTTAATTATTAGTTAGGATTTTTCTCAAATAATCATATTAAAAATAACTTACCCGAAGTGTTCAGCAATCGATAAGATAAGAAAATGTTGATTTACTCTGACTGTGAGAGGCCACACACGTGGAGGGCGTCTGGTGATGACCATGCCTCCACTGGGGTACCACCCCAACACGATTCCACCAGTCCAATGGGGTAGCCAAGGGTCTCATACAGATGTTTCCCATAGAGCCAACACACGGCGGAGAAATAAGTCCAACCAGCTCCCAGCGAGCCTGAAACCCAAGTCAAACATAGATATTAGTGTCATTCGGCAATAGGCTCTGAGGCCAATAATGAAAGTATGAAAGTAATAAATTTATTTACCATATTCTCCCCAAGAATATTTTTCTCAGGGCATGTTAAACTTTTTCCTGGAAAACGTGTGCATGCAAACACCTTCTCGGCCTCCATTACAACATCTAGTCACGTTGCAATTACTGCATATTTGTTCTTATTCAGTAAAACTTCGTACTCATCAATGCAGTTGAATGAACCAGAGCAACGTAGCGTGAATGAAATTGCCCAATTAAAAAAAATATCCGCAGGTGGTCTAGAAACTCAGTGAATAAATGGTATGCCTTACCATTTGAAGGCAGACTCCACTGCAGACTAATGCCCTGTAGATGAGTAAATTGTATGTTTACCATTTGAAGGCAGGCTCCACTGCAGATTAACTTCCTGTGGGTGGGTAAATGGTATGCCTTACCATTTGAAGGCAGGCTCCACTGCAGATTATCTCCCTGTAGGTGAGTAAATGGTATGTCTTATCATTTGAAGGCAGGCTCCACTGCAGATTAACTCCCTGTAGATGAGTAAATAGTATGCTTACCATTTGAAGGCAGGCTCCACTGCAGAGTATCTCCCTGTAGGTGAGTAAATTGTATGTTTACCATTTGAAGGCAGGCTCCACTGCAGATTAACTTCCTGTAGGTGAGTAAATAGTATGCTTACCATTTGAAGGCAGGCTCCACTGCAGATTATCTCCCTGTAGGTGAGTAAATGGTATGTCTTATCATTTGAAGGCAGGCTCCACTGCAGATTAACTCCCTGTAGGTGAGTAAATGGCGTGTCTTACCATTTGAAGGTAGGCTCCACTGCAGATTAACTCCCTGTAGGTGAGTAAATGGCGTGTCTTACCATTTGAAGGTAGGCTCCACTGCAGATTAACTCCCTGTAGGTGAGTAAATGGTGTGTCTTACCATTTGAAGGTAGGCTCCACTGCAGATTAACTCCCTGTAGGTGAGTAAATGGTGTGTCTTACCATTTGAAGGAAGCCTCCACTGCAGACTAACATCCTGTAGTTGAGTAAATGCTGTCTTACCATTTGAAGGTAGGCTCCACTGCAGACTAATGCCCTGTAAGTGAGTAAGGTGTATGTCTTACCATTTGAAGGTAGGCTCCACTGCAGACTAACGCCCTGTAGATCAGCCAGGGGTACAGGGGATGCTATCATCTTTGCATCAAACACTCGGATGTGAGGATAGTTCTTTGCATTGGCAATTTCTTCACTTCCATTAAACATCTACAAATAACATAAATAAACAGTCATCAAGTTTAAATGAATGTTGATCTGGCTGCAACACAATTGAAATTGTACATAAACTATTGTAAAAAAAAATTATCTGGACCAATTTCAAATACAATATATGAACATTTCTTCGTTTTTTTTTATTCTTTAGCAACTTTTCTTTACACCTTTTATAGTTTGGAGGAATTCTGAGAACTGTCAGTGACACTACTTTGTTTTTTGACAATGATGCTTTTATTTGCCATTATAAATATATTGTTTAAATATTTATGTTTGTAAACACCAGACGATTTTAAATGGTTGTATTTTATAAGCTTTGTTTAGTCTTTAACTGTAAAACATCTCCCAGGATCAATACAAAACACAACACTCGAAAAGGAACAGAAAATGTTATTCTATTACTTAGGAAACAAAGAGTTGATCACTAGGTGGAGACATGAGTCACTAAAATAATGTTTGTCACTAGATGGAGCCACTGCTGGCAGGTCTGTGGTTATTATGGAGTGAATGTTTCTAGTTCGTACAGCCACTACACCAAACTGCATGTTGCTTTGTCCTCCACATAGCCAGACGTCACCGAACAGAACATCGTTTATTTCAATACTCTCACTGGCGACCGATGCTCGGATGACATACGGGCCCCCTGGTGGTGTCGCCTTCAACTTCAACGTCCAAACTCCTTCACCACTTTGATCGTCTGCAAAGAAATAATTTATTTACATTAGGTTGTTTTATCAAGAAACGATATCATCAATGTCAACAAAGAACAGTTATCATGAAAATAACTGGAATGCTTATGGGTGGACTTCGTTATTAATACAGTGTTTGAAATCTGTTTATAAGGTCAACAAAACTGTTATTCAACAATTCTAAGTACACAAGGTTTGAACAATTTACCATATGGCAAATAGTTTTCATTCAGATATTGTTTTTAGTACATAAAAAGCACCTTTTGTAGGTGCTAGCCACTAATGTTGCAAAATTTAATGAGTGAATTCTAAGTCCATTTTATGGTATTTAAGACAAAAGGAAATCACCCAAATGGGGCTCAAACTGACCCAATCTCCCCCAGCATTGTCTGCACAATTACGACCCTGATGGCAATCATTAACACTTGCACATCGGGATTGGCCCTAACAAAGATGCCCAAGACAAAATGGTGCTACATCAAGGTTAAAATGCAATTGTGGAGACCAGACAATGTCCCACCATTTCTGGTGCCCACTTATGGTCAGCCTACTGGAAGGTCTACGGGTCTAGCCACCATTATAGAAGAAACAGAAGATTGCTCCAAAGTGTGAAAGACACATACACATACACAAAGAAGATGAATATGTCTGGCATTGCTCATGAAGGCATAAAAGGAAGCCTAATTGAAAGACACCTAAATAAAAGGTTGCAATATTATATATCACATTATAAAGGCAGCCAGTAATCTGTGTAGATTAGGTAGGAAAGGTAATTGAGATAAACCTGATTTGTCTGGTATATGTTTTGCTTGCTACTTAGACAAGTTTTGGCAACGACTGCGATTACTTGTGCTTGGTAGGATGGAATAATGTGACTGGATATAGTTTCCACAACTCTAAATTATTATTATGCATGATACATCTTTATATTTAAAAAAGAAATCCTGTGTATTACTTTATATTAAACAGTTTCCTAGTTATGCACACTTTTATATTTTTTGATATTTTGTCAAGTACAAATTCAATGCAGTTCATACTGAACAAACACAAGCTGTGTAACCCCCCAATTATTAGTATTGTGAGTATGTACTGCAATATTGCTCTTATGGCCAAATACAAGTAATTAACTCTGGCTGGTCAAGAAATAAAACATTCAATTGGCGAATATCTCATGGTTTTTTAAACTTAAGAAGTAGGCTTCAAATTGGAAGCCCAATAGACTGAGCTGTCCTACTGAGAAGTTTCTATTCCTACAACACCTTGCTTATAGGTAGGACAGATGTTTTTCTTTTACTGGAGGGTATTTGGGAAAGGCAGGTAAATGAGTACTTTGTTGGTAATATTATGTCACTGTTGTGAATATGAGAAAGACATTTCCAGTGTTTACCAGTTAGAAATTGAGTCGGACAGTAAAGATTTCTGTGTTTTGTTGTGTTTGAATTTAAACACTGTCGCAAAGAAATTATTTATTGTCGTTGTCATGTCATAACAAATTCATGGCCCATTGGGTATCCAGATATAGACAAATATTATTCTGACAGACATATGTATTACATATTTGTAATCTGATTATACAAATCATTAGTCAACTACAAGTCTTATTAAAAATAGAGACTGTACTTGCCTGCCTTGATGATCACTTGGTTGGCTGATACAACTGACAGATCAAGCTCAGAGAGAAGCTGAATCGTTACGAGTGAATCAACGTAGTCTGCACTAGCGTACCCCCAAACTGTCGCCCTCTGGGGTGCCTTCTGTAGGACCATGTGGTTGGCATAGTAGGATGCAAAACGTAGTGTGGATTCAGTCTCCACTGAAACATGTCGTCATCCAAGAATGTTATCACTCCAATAATTAGTATGATCTCTGGTTTTTAAGAACCAGTCCGAACATGCACAGTTTAAACTGTATATATCTTATGCTGTTGTTTAATCTATATGGCATTGTGAAAACGTTTCATATTTTATATTTTACTGTTTGAATATCACATTGTCATGTTGTCAAGTTTGCAATATATTGTTGGGGTCTTGTGTAGAATCCAGACCCACCTCGATTTTGCCATTACAACTTGAGTTTTGCGTAAGTTTGATACTTCAGTTCCATAATTCAATATCATCCCAGGCATATTTACTTTTATGAATATTGGGTTTTAGTGCACTTTTGAGAGGTAAATAGCACCCCAGTTTGCATCAACATACGCTGCTATATCGCACATTTTATGTGTGCAATGCAGTAACGCCTGGCCACAGCGGCACAGACTATTGCAAACCAGGTTGCTATTTCGGCTTCAAAAGTGCGCTAAGACACAATTTTTTCGTAACTAAACATGCCTGGGATGATGTTGAATGATGGAACTAACTCATTGAAGTTTCAAAGTTAGGCAAAACTCAAGTTATAATGCCAAAATCGAGATTCGACACAAGTGCCTATCATTCTTTAATTTTTAGTGCACTTCGGAAATACAAAACAAATAACTCAATAGCAAATTTTAACAAATTAAATTCATTAGTTTTCACAATTCAATGTTTTATTCAGTTTGTTGTAGAATAATTTCACGAAAAATCAAAGTTAGTATTCATTATGACATACTGCATTTTGCATAACTGCACATGTTACTTAATAAATTGTCGATATGAAATTATATTTTATGAGAAAAAACTAAACATTTTCAGAGTGAAATGGACTTTTAACGAGTTGAGCTACAAATTACATTGTCATTGCCGGAAAGGCAACGTCCGTATAATATACGTTGTTACGATGTTAAGAATTATTTTGTAATTAAATTATTAATTTGTGACAACCCCTTAGCATGCCAAAATGACTTACGTGACAGGCCATTAATAACAACACCACCGACAGCAACTGTGCATGTCACCAGGAAGCCCCGAGTCGAGTTCAAAACTTATTCACGCTTACCTTTTGCCTTTGGTTCAAAGTGAAGACTGTCGTCTCCACATACAAAAACGAAACTGCAGGCGAAACTGACATAAATCAGCGCGAGAGTGCGAAGTAACGGTGACACAAACAGCGACATTCTGTACTGTAAGCTTGTGGCTCTTACTCGTCATGTGATTCCGCGTCCAGGTCACTAATTGTTTAATCTATTTTTCCCTAGGTGGCGTGCACGAAGACACACCTATCGTTCCGGTCTGATTGTAGCCTCCATAGCCTCCAGTATCCAGGCGCCGTGAGGTGGCAGCACTTTATCGCCCCTCACAACTGCCAGGAACATAATACCGGTCGGAGGCTTTACCCAGATTCGGGTAGAGACGATGATTGGCTCTCAGGCCAACTATGAAATAACAAATGAAATAAGGATACACTTTTATCAGTTAATATTATACTATAACAACTATTCAACATGGATATGAGAAAGTACTCATTTTCTCAGAGGACAATAAATGACTGGAACAAATTATCTGATGATTGTGTTAATGCTAGCAGTGTGAATATGTTCAAAAATTAAATTGATAGCTATCTGGCGAGGGCGGGTTATACGTAGGTGGAAAATTATTAGACTCTCGATAAGCCAAAGGCTTCCTTGTCCGCATGCCGTCTGGAGCTTATAGCTCTAGACGGCAATATTGTTAAATCTTGTTAAGTATTGTTAAATCTTGTTAAATCCTATTAAACATTAAACTTATAGTGAAACGTGTCACACACAAAATAAACCGACATTAAACTTTTTCGTAGTTTAATGCCTTTTAATCACATGCATATTCACTAGGTGGCAGCTCTCGTGGCAATCAACTATTTCGTATTGACGTTCTTTGCTTATGCCCGAGCAGAAACAAAAGACTAAGTGTGAATAAGCATGATATAAATATCAAACAAGGACACATTTAACTAAACAAAAAGTGCAATCGATGTCGCGTGCAACGGTCGGACTGCTAACTAATATAGTAGTAGTAGTATTTTATTACAGTCTCACTCCACATATACATGCATACAAATAAATACATTACATTCAAAATTAGCATTGTATACAAAGACCACTAAAAAAAATTATGAGAGACTTGTAAAAACAAAAATGTACAATAAAAACAGTAATAATTTAATAAACATGTGCTATTATTTTGTTGTATTGTGTAATCTTGTGTGCAGTATTGTTTGGAGGATACTGGCAGTTTTACTTATTATATCGTCATTACTCAATAAATATACAAATTCATCTTGATCATTCATACTGAAAAAAGCTGAGTCATTAATTGTTGCATATCCTATTAGTTCTTGTCGTTCGTTGAAATATAAAAAGCATTTCATTAAAACGTGAAACTCATTTTATAATTCATTCGTGCAATTATAACAAGTCCTTGCTCCATGTGTGGGGGGGGGTAATTTCGTTCAAAACGGCCAGTTTCAATTCTGATTGGTGCCACGCCACATCGAAATTTTGCAAGTGCTGATCAATTTCTTCTAGTCATAATTTTCTTAACATAGTGCTCAGTTAATTATTTTGTTTTGAACTGTTTATAAGTTCTTAGTTTATTTCTACTACCATTTCTGCCCTCTTCTCTATTGATTACATGAAGCCAAATACAGCCAGGCAAACATCTGTGTGTTCAATTATAGCCTTTACATTAACATGACCTCTTATATTACAATGTAGTAAGATTATGCATATTTAAGTCATTATAAGGATGTTATACTTCGTAGCCCCAATTTCGTTTCCCACTTTCGGCCATTTCCATCATCCACATAAACACGTTTTGTCACTCTAGATACATCCATATTGATCAAACGACACCAGAGCCTAGTAACAGATAGCCATTGTTGGTGAGTCGGGGTTTTCCACCCCATTTCACCCTGCCGATGGGGTATGTTTACGCACACCTAGGAAAAATCGACAGGCCCTATTATGTATGCTATTTCTGACCGAATATTCCTTTGTACCCCACACAGCAGAACCATAGTTAATAATGGAGAGCACCATACCATCGTATAGTTTTATAAAACAGTTAAAAGGCATTCCTCCATTACACTTTGTCTTAGCAATTAATAAACCCAGAGCTCTGTTCGCCGTAGTAGCTACTGTTTTTATCAATTCCTTATAATCAAGGTATTCAGTTAAAATCAAACCTAAATATTTATACTTATTTATCATGCATATGCTTTGATCCCCTTGTAGAAAATCGTAAGTAGTCTCAGACCGCCACTGTAAGTACATGTTATATTCTACTCTGTGTTTGCCATATTTATTGTATTGTGTGGAACTATGGGGAAATACCTATCCCACCAACTTACACTGTATAAAAATGTTACAAAAGAGGGTAATACGGATTATGCACAATGCACAGCGATGCGATGCAACCACACAATTCCACTTTTTCACAAAGCTCGCATTTTAAAATTTACTGACTTAGGATATTACTATTTATGTATAAAGCCCATACAAATGAATTACCGTCGAATATTCAAAGGTTATTTGTTAAACATGTTAAGAAGCACTCCACACGAAGTAAAAATCAATGTTTACGTACCCGTGCTTCAACCACTAGAAGATGTATGTCATTAATTGTATATGGATCCAAAATGTGGAATTCGTTTAATATCAATTTTAGCAATACAAGTTCGTTTCACCTTTTTAAATCACACTACAACAAACATAGAATTGAGAGTTATTGTATGCGTATATAATCTCACTTTGTTTTCTTTTTTTCTTTCAGTTTTCATAGCAATCACCCAAAACATTTGTAATGATTGCCATGTTGTACACAACTAATTAATTTAACATAATGTAAAACAAAAGCTGCTAGAAATTGTCAACAAAGGAGAAGCATGTCTTTATAAGTAATGCTACTTCTATGCTTCTCCTTTCAAACTCGTCACCCATAGGTTTTGTATGTCTCATTCATTTGTACACTTGAATTGTTTGATTTGTTTGAATAAACGCTTTTGACTTTGACTTTGACTCTGAGATATCGATGGATTATGCAAATATACAATTTGAGTTTTGTCTTTGTTAATAGACATGCCCCAGTCATTGCACCAATTCCAGATAACATTTAGCAATGTCTGCAATTCTTCTGCTGATTCGGCCAGCAACACAATGTCATCTGCGTATGCTAACATTGTAACAATTAATTGTCGTCTCCGATCTTAACACCTTTACCCGTGCCTTTCAATTCAGCTGATAAATCGTTTATAAACATATTGAACATGATAGGGGGTTGTACGCATCCCTGCTTAAGCCCGCATTCAACCAGTCAGACTTTACGTTGTTGACCCTAACACAACATTTGTAATCAACATATAATGATTTCAAAGCCTCAAGCATTTTACCTTGTATGTTAAGGTTCCTAATTTTTTCCAGAGGAAATTTCTATTGATACGGTCATAAGCTTTACTAAAATCTACGAAACATGCAAACGTTTGCTGTCGGCATTTCTTTCTAGTATTGATTATGTTTGTAATGGTAGATAGGTGGTCGAGACAACTGAGACCTGGTCTAAACCCATTTTGTTCATCATACAAAAGGTTGTTGCCCTCTACCCACGATGTAAGACGATCATTTAAAATAGAGCAGCATATTTTATAAACATGCGAACTAAGCGTAATTCCTCAATAGTTCAATGGCACTCGTGGACCAGACGTACAACACTTGGATATCGGGGTTACAATGCCCCGACGCCATGCTTCAGGAACCATGCTATTGTCAAATAGTTCGTAAAGGAAGGCTATGGCATATTAATTGACCAGCGTTTCGACTGGGATGTTATCATCACCCAACGCTTTGTGTTTTTTGGCCTTGTTTAAGGCCAGGCGAATGTCCTCCTTAGAGATAGGCCCATCAAGGTGTTCATTGTGACCCAGTGAGTGGGTCTCTACCGGCGGTTGATAATCAATTGTTTGTTCGTAATTGACCGGGTTCAGCAAAATGTAAAAGTCAGTTCTCCATTTACGTAATATCACGCCTTGATCAGAGGATGTGGAGCCGTCCTCTAGCATCACTTCCATTGGTATATCATGGGTGCATTATCGTTTTATTCTAAATTTTCCAATATGTTTCCAGAAAGCATTTGGATCATATGACGGCAGATCAAGTAGTTGTTTTTGTTGTTGACGCCAGAATTTGCGTTTGGTAGCTTGCACATGCCTATCAAACAGTTTTTGGGTACCTTCATTCTCGCTTTCAGGTGCGGCTTATTTTGTTCGTCGGCCTAATACACAATTGTTAACTTATTGTGAGGTTATTCCATAGTTGAGTAAGTTCCTTTGTCCACCACTGCTTCTTGTTCCGCCAGCGCTTATTACTGAGCACTGAATGGTTTACATG